>OX461810.1:73189448-73597156 GCA_949802685.1 Dicyrtomina minuta
TTCTGCATATAAAAATCTGCAAAGACCGACTCAAACTATTGTAACAGAAAATTGTACTCAATTACAAGATAATCATTCATTTGTGTGCGGAAATTATTGTATCTATTATTTATACTCGCGTATTATAGGTATTCCGTATAATAAAATACTTAATTCATTTACTTCAAATACATTAAATAATGATTCTAAAGTAAAAGAATTTGTTAGATCAATACCAAACTTTAATCCATTTTCTATATATAAGTTTAATCAGAAATGTTTAACTAACAAATGCAAAATAAAATGTATGGTAAATTGCTTTTGTAATTAGAGCAAATATAATTATTGTAACCAAAATAAAGTTGTAACCAAAATAAAATTGTAACTTGACACCAAAATAAATGAATAAATACATTTGAATTCTAAAAAACTATGTCAGTCGTTGTTTGTTCTTTATTTATCATGGATTGCGTACATTTTGAGCTCATACACCCATTTACAGCATCTGTCGTAGGTTGCACTGGATCAGGAAAAACGTTTATGGTCCGCGATTTTATACGACGACGTAATTCAATCATAAGCAAAAAAATCGATAAAGTAATTTATGTATACTGCGACCACCAACCAATATTTTATCAGATGCAAGCTGAAGACCCAAATATCATATTCACACAAAATGTCAAAGACATTGAGCATCTAGCAACCGATTCGTCGCTCGTAATATTAGACGACCAAATGGATCTGATCGCAAAAGGTGAAAACTTTGAGCTCATAAATAGATTCTTTATCAAGCACGCCCATCACCGAGGAGTCAGTATTTTGCTCATTCTGCAAAACGCATTCAAGAAGGAACTACGTGAAATAAATATAAACTCCCAGTATCTAATACTTTTCGACAGTCCTCGAGATCGATCCACAGTGCGAAGACTGGCCGGACAAATTTGTCCCAGTCAAGTCAAATATCTACAAGACGCATACATAAAAGCAGTGACGTTACGCAAATTTGGTTTCTTGTTTTTGGATCTTCATCCTCGTAGCAATAATACAAAGTACTGGGCGCGATCACATATTTTTCCGGACGATGATTGTGAAGTCTATGTTCCGCTATGACGTGTGCATTAGAAACTCATTGTGAATTTTTATACAAACTAAGTACTAGTGGAAATAATTTAGGTAAATATATTAAAAGTGCAAGTGACAATCAAATTCTAGCCATCGTAGAGTGTTTAAAAAACTATCAATTGTTTTGTGAGTTTAAAGAATTAAAGTTTAAGAAAATAAACAGTTTGAATAAAAAACTAGCACAAAATCCAAATAAATTGAAAACTATAGTTTTCAAAAACAAATTAATCGTACGCGGCGTTCTAGCTCATATTTTTAAAAAGGTAATTTTCAGCGAGACAATTTTATGTGCAATTAATCATGGCCAAGGTGATGAAAGTTATTGATCTAGAATTATATGATAAACTTATGAGCGTGTATCTAAAACAGTTTAACGCGCAAGATTCAGTAGTTGATATTCAAGTGCAAAAAACTAAAGTGCAACCAAAACTTGATATCATCGAAACAATACCAATAAAAAATATAGTCAATAAAGCAGTTGAAAGCGATACTACAATTCATATAGCGCCAACGCCAAGCGAGTGGGAACCGTTTATTCCAAAACGAAAAACATCAAGGCGGTAATTAGGATGGATGAGGACGACTACTTTGAATCCGCAGAGTTTCCAAACTCGAGGATGGAAAAACCTAACAAATTCTGCTCGGTAAGTAAATTGTTTATAAATGTTTAATAATATTCGAGTTTATGTATTTGTATTAATTACACTTTTTATTTGTATTAATTACACTTTTTATTCAATTTTGATTTTCTAGTTTTTTCATTGTACTATGCTGGGATGCATATTCAAGAGTAGAACTCATAATGCCTACGATTCACATGTTGAAGCTGTTCATTTTTGCGCCGACTGCTGTATGTACTCATGCGATAAGCTACGTCACCAATGTACTATGCCGAACCTTCGCGGGGGTCATGTTGGTGCAGGACAATCAATCGATCTGAGTTTCTGGAAGGAATATTCTAGAGCACATCTTTCAACACTTGTGCATTACATCTACAAACCACCAAACGATAAGCCTCTTATCGATATCGAAAATGCATTTCAATATGTTAATCAACCCGCTATCAAACTTTTAGAACAGAATTTAGTTATTCATTCTGCCTTACGTGTACAATTTGGTATGGACGTGATTATGGAGAAAGATGAAACTAATGAACAAGGATATCCACATGTCTTTAAAGAACAAATTTATTTTAAAAGCTCAAATTTTGATTTAATACACAAAGAAGAAATTGACGACCTACTACTTAAGGCTGCTGACGAAATAATTCAAAAGAAGAATATTTTTACTGAAGGTGGAAGTGGATGGAATTTAAAAAACATTGATTCTGTACAAGTAAAGATAGGAGAACTCAAAATGTTTAGTAATGCTCGCCCGAGGGGGTACCTCGAAATGCCATTCAAGAAGCATGGAATCCTTAACATAGTCAACCAAAATTCATTTTGTTTTCATTACTGTGTTGCTGCTGGGATATATATGGATACACTTAAAGCCCGAAATCCACTTAAAGTAGCAAAAGATAGCACCTGGCGTACATTTTGTAAAAACCCTAAAACGTGGACACCGTTCTTGAAGAATTTCGATTTTTCGATGATCCCTGAAAACGAGGGCGTGAATATTTATCGCGATATTCCTGCTTTTGAAGAAAAAAACCATATTCGAGTTAATGTGTTTTCACACAAACAAAACGATGTTATACTTATTCGTAACAGCGAATACAAGTCAGATCAAGTCATTAACTTATTTCTTATACACAAAAAAGACGACGACAACGGAAAATCAAATCATCATTTTGTTTTGATTACACAGCTTAATAAATTTTTGCGTAACTTCAAACCTTTTACAGCGTTCTTTTGTCAAAATTGTTTTAGATTCTTTAAACATCAGCGCGATCAACTTCGGCATAGTTACGCATGTTCTGGAATTGGTCAAGTTTTGGATTTTCCTGATAAAAATTTTAAAGTGAAGTTTAAAAATCTAGAAATGACTCTTATACAACCCTTTATCCTTTATTTTGATTTCGAGAGCTTCTCAACGCCTGTTTTAGATGACACCAAGCAATCTTCGACGGTCTATAATACTGAATTCATACCGGCAAGTTTTAGTATAGTGATAATCAACAACGTGAAAGGAAAATTAAAAGTAATTAATACCGAATATTACGATGGAAAAAATGTTATTAAAACATTCTTTGAACGCGTGTTTTTCTGGGCAAATAAGCTTGTATGTGAAGTAAGAAATACAAACAATTTTAAAACTCCCGATGCAGAAACACTTAGAAGACATGAAGAGGCTACACACTGTCAACATTGTAAGCGAGAATTTACAATCAAAACAAACAAAAGAAGTTTTGAAGAAGCATTTGACGATGATCTTAAAGTTACTTTTGGTGATTTTGAAGAAGCAGTCGAAGAACTAAATGGCAGGAAAAAGAATCCTGCCACAAAATGTTTTCATCACGATCATCAGAGTGGCGATTACCTGGCTGCCTTGTGTCAAGGGTGTAATCTGAAAATAAAGTACAATAACGAGCTCGTTGCCATGGCACATAACGGATCTGGATACGATTGGCATCATTTAATCACTGGGTTTGATTCCGAACTGTTTGATGCTAAAGATATTCAGATTCTTGCAAAGTCCTCGGAAAAGTTTTTGCAAATGACGATAAAAGCTAAAAGTTTGTATCTTCCGCCGCTGAAATCAAATTTTACTTCAGACGAAATTATTGAAGAAGGGGAACAACCTAGAGTAAAAGTCCGGTTTGTCGACAGCTTTCTATTTCTAACCGCTAGTTTAGCAAATCTTGCCTCGGGACTTAAAAAAGAAAACTCAGATTGTTTTACTATTGTTGAACAATGCTTTAAAGAAATGATTCCGAATAAAAATATTATCGCAAATGAAAAACATCTTAATCTATTGCTGGAGAAGCTCCCGTTCCCCTATTCTTATCTAAAAGACAAAACAGTTCTTGAATCCGGCAACCCTATTCCAACCCGAAGATGGTTTACAAACGATCTGACTAAAGAAGAAATTTCCGATGCAGAATGGAACAAGGTGCAAGAGATTATTGAAACGTTCGATATTCAAGATTTTAAACAATACACCAAGCTGTACACTATACTTGACACAGCATTATTAGCCGTTGTTTGGGAAAACTTTAGACGCAATGGACACACAATTTACGGATTAGATCCGACATGGAAATGCACAGCATCTGGTTATGGATGGTCTTGTTTTTTGTACACTACAAAAGAAGAAATTGGTGTAATAACCGACCCTGAAATGTATAAAATGGTTCGTGAAGGAATAAGAGGCGGTATCTGTTATGCTTCAAAGAAACTCGTTACTGCAAATAATAAGCGAGCACAAGGTGATCAGTTTAATCCTTCCCAGCCTACGTCGCATCTTCTCTATGTTGACGTGAATTCATTATATGCACATGCAATGAGGGAAAAGTTCCCTATCGACAGTTTTGAATGGGTACTAAATGAAACTCTAGAAAAAATTGATTGGAAAGATCCGAACCTTGGAGAAGATGCAGACACAGGATATGTTCTAAATGTAGATCTGGAATATCCTCCTGCAATTCAAGACGCTACACTCGAAATGCCCCTCTGTCCAACCCGATGTCAGATTCAGCTTGAAGAATTATCAGATAATCAAATAAAAACCGTCAAAAGTCTTGGACAGCTTGGAAAATCGTTTATTTCACAACCAAAACTAATGCTTACTTGTTACGACAAACCGGCATACACTGTTCATTACAAAAGTCTGCAATATTATTTGTCGATGGGAATGAAATTGACAAAAATTAATCGAGGTTTCAGCTTTAGAGAAAAAGCTTTTATTAAACCTTATATTGAAACTAACTTGGAAAGAAGAAAGAAAGCAAAGTCTAAGTCAGAAAAGGATATGATCAAGCTTTTATCGAACGCAATCTATGGAAAATTCTTACAGTCAAACCTGAACTTGATTGAAGTGAAATTTTGCTCGACTCGCGCGGATGCGCTAAAAATGATCGCATCGGACAATTGCGTGGAATTTAAAATTTTATCAGAGACGTTAAGCTTCATGGTATTTAAGCCCAAGAAAGTCTTGATGGACAAACCAATTTGCGACGGGCTAACTACACTTGAATATTCAAAGGTAATCTTTTACCAAGGGTTTTACCAAGTTTTAAAAAATGTATTCGGTGCTGATAACGTGTTACACTGCTATGGTGATACAGATAGTGTTATTGTTCAACTCTTTGTAAGCGAAGAGGACTACTTTAATTTGTTAATTAAAAATAAACGTCATTTTGACTTTTCAAAAGTTTCCGAAAATCACGAGATTTTTAAAGTAAATACACTAGAATCTAATTTAAGATTAGAAAACGAAGGAATTTCAGGATTATTCAAGATTGAATCGTTGGATATAAAACGCGTATGTTGTCTAAAAGCAAAACAATATGCTATCGAATACTTTGATAATAGCTACGATATGAAGTCTAAGGGTGTCCCCGCTAGGAGTTTAAAAAGTTGTAACTTCGACACGTATGCAGATATTGTGCTGAACCCGAAGATAAAAAAGTTAGAAGTCAATTGCATCCGCTCGAAGGACCATCGTTTATTTAGAATGACAATCGACAAAATTGCATTTCATTCCCTTGATACAAATCGTCACTACACCAGCATGAATACGTCGTTTCCGCTGGGATATCATAAACTCGGCAACAAAATGAATTTATTATAGACAACGATAAAATATTTGGTCGTTTTGGTAAATTTTTCATATCGAATAAATTTCTACTTGCAACCAAAAACATTTTTTGTATCATACTAAATAAACTGTATAAATTATGAGTATATATAGCTTAGTTATTTTAGAAATATTATCACATTCTTCTGTCAGCGTTACTCAGAACAACAAGTTAATTTCAAAAACCAAAACTTATACATTCAACATGGCTGGACTTCAATCCTATAACCCTGCAGCTGCTCAATCTTGGTCTGAAAACAACCGTTACGCCGCTACTAATGTCTGGAGCTACTTTACTAAGCCAGATTCAATTGTGGTGAGTAATAATATTTTTTTTTTAAAGCAATTTCATAATATATATTCGTAAACTAATTGATTGATTTTTTGTATAGGTTGCCCCAAATTTGCTTGTTCGAAAAGATTTCGACTTTAATCGGTCCACTAATTTTATACATCTTGGGAGAAACCGGAATGGAATAAACTGCTCAGCTGTTTCTTTTTCAAAACATGAAGGTCGTGCTGTTCGTAGTTTGATTTCAAAGATGCTGTCGCAGAAAAGAGAGCAGGTTGAACAAGGAAAAGACAGCTATGATGTAGTTTTAACTATAAGCGGGAAAGAAATCGCTAAATCGTCTCAAGATGTAACTAAACGCCCGTTTTGGGATTCTTATGCAGAATCGCTAGCTTCAATCAAAATGAAAGTTTCATTTAATCAACTCGTTGGGGATTATCAGCTCTCAATTCTGGTGCCCGTGTCTCCTGAAATCAGTATGAAGCACCGTGGGTGGGCGGGCCCTGTTATAACTTTGACGATGACCGAAATGGAGGCGATGGAGACCTACTTGAATTCCATTTATGAATAATTTGTTTTTTTTCAATTATGATTTACTACTTTATACTAAATATATATTATAATAATATGATATATGTTGGATTCTATTTATGAACATTTTTTTTCCTATTCTGATTATGATGTACTATTAATTAATATAATATATATATGCATGAATAAAATTTGTATTAAGTTACAAACTGAAAAAAAAAAAAAATAATAAATTGGTTTTTCTCACACTTTTTATTTTCCCATCACCAAAAATATTGCATATTAATTTGTATACTTTTTAAAATAGAAATAGTAATTATTATATTATTATTGTACAATTCGCAATTCATTTTCATACCCATCCATAATATTTACCATAACCATATTTTATTTCGTTACAATTATTTTATTAATCGCCAAAATATTGCATAATAATTTGTATACTAGTTAAAATATAAATAGCAATTATTTCATTATTATTCTACAATTCCCATTTCATTTCAATACCCATCCATAATATTTACCATAACCATATATATTTATTTCATTACAATTATTTTTTATTTATCACCAAAAAAAAAATATTGCATAATAATTTTTATACTGGATAAAATATAAATACTAATTAATGCTGCTATTAAACAGATCATTAATATTCTAGTCATTGCATACAATCATATTGCTATACCTGAGCAACTGTTTCAGTAAACGTTTTCATCCAAATAGATCGTTAATATACAATTTTTCCAATACGAGCATATGTTTCATTTGCATAATTGCCACAATAACTGTGTGCATATCGATCGCATGTCGTTTTCAAGACAAATCATTATAGGATATATTTTGTTACTTTGAGAGAAGTATGTAAGTACGTTGCAATATTGATACTTTGCAATAAATATATTAGTGCTACTATGAATATATTAGTACTGTAAAAATGATATTGGTATTTTAAAACCAATGTTTTTTAATTTTAAAGCAAAATCGTATATTTTTATTTTAAATTTCAAAGCGGGTATTTGAGGCGGGTGCGGGTATTCGGTGCGGGTGGGGTATCGGTGCGGGTTCGGTGCGGGTGCGGGGATTATGACCACGTGACGTCACATCGGGGGTCGGCTTTAGTGGGGTTATGACGTCACATCGGGGATCGGCTTAGTGGGGTATGGATAGGGGGTCGGCTTGGGATGTCCGTAGGGGGTGGGGTTGGGAGGAATTACGCTAAGGTGTCGCTTCCTCCTTATATGCTATGGCTATGCTACAGATAAACAAAAACTATACTGATACCCATATTATGTACTTAAACACATTACTTACATTTTCATAACTGGGCTTTGTTTTAAATGCAAATCCGAATAATTAAAATTAAAAAGTTGAACAAAAAATAGAAGGCTTATTTTTAATGAATTGTATGTAAAGTAAATACCTACGTGATTATGTATAGTTATACAACGGCACGGTTCTACTAAAGTTAGATACACTTATATGCTGAGTATAACATAATGATATAATTACCTCTACATATTGTATATATACTATTTGTACTCTCCCTCTTATTGTACAACTTGAGGTTAAGTTTATACGTAAATATTTCAGTTCATAATATTATGTGATTCCTGATATTATTTTATATTCGAACAGTAAAAAATTTGAATAAAATGCACAACTGCATCCGGTCCACAAAAGTAGGCGCTTTAAAATGTAGGTAGATGCATAACATTTTTTGAGTATCTCCTTAAGAACAGAACTGCATCGAGTTCTCGATGAGATCGAGATGACGCTTTAAGTTTTAATACAACAATTTACAATGTAATAATGCAGCAACTTCCTTTAATCCTATTGACTTGGAATTCTTATATTCTTTTTGACGTAGTTTGAATTTGAGCACATAATCATTTTGAAGATGCTAGATGAGAATGATAAGATAAATTTACGAGTGCATCTCCTTTCCCTCAAGTCCCTTGTCATCTTCTCGTCCAAATGAAATTGAAAGATATTATTGCTATTATAATTTTTACAGGTTTAAGTATATAGAGTTACAGTCATTTTCATTTTCATATTTTATCTGCCCTATACTATATATAGAGGAGCGCTTTATTTGTCGTAGTAGATAATTAGAAAAAAATGAAAATCATATTTACTCACATACTATAGGTTATGTATAGCATATGTCTGTCCGTTTGTAAGTCAATTTCTATGTTTGTATCAAATCTGAACATGTGGCTTCGCTTTAGTTTTGGTTTCTTTCTTAATAATGAATTATGATTGTATTATGTGTTTTTCTATTATTGTAATTCTAATTGTGTGAGTTTTTTTAATGGTATAGGGATGTCCATAGCACATTCCGAAGGACTGCACGCTACTCGCAATACTAAAGCTAGAGCATTTGGCTGTTCAAGAAGAAGTAGACAAAAATAAAATCTGTTGATATTTTCTGCTCCGTTCTTTCCTCCATGGGGCTGCTGGTTACTGACTGACTACTGTATTGTCCTCTTCAATGACGACTGGCGATGTAAAATAACAGTGGAATAACAGCCCGCAGTAGTACATTGTCGATGCGGATTGTGGTCAGCGTGTGTAGTGTAATAATAGAAATATATAAATAATATACTTTTGCATGTTATACATATACTAACGTGAGCCTACACTGGCTTAATTTTGTTATTATGATTATTAGGTACTACAACTATATTTACAAATTTGACTATAGACTGCTTTCAATTATTATTATTTTTTTATTTGTGTAGGTAGGTGATTGTAGGGAGACAAAAATAATAATAGAAAATTAAATGCACTTTTGAGTGACAATGTACTTGGACTTCCCCATCTACGGACATCAGAGTCCTCATCTCCTCATCCTCAGTCAGAGACTCATCTCAATCTCATGATTAGGACTCAAGCGTTCACAATCAGAGTCTTTGATACATTCTTTTTTTGTGTATGAGACTTGAAATTAAAATGAAATCAAAGCAAGACTGAAGAAAATTTTAACTTTCCCGTCGCTCCTGTCGTATTACTCATCATCATTCTCTCCTCTCTGACTGAGGATTCTGCTGATTTCTGATTTCTGAGTCCATGTCCTAAGATGCTCGCATGCATTGCTATAATATGCTCCGCCATGGCCTGGCCTGAGAATCTGTTGAAAATGAACTCAAAAAGCTCGAAATAAATTTCACTCTCTAATCTCATTAGCTCATAATGTTCACTGTCTGTCTGTACTTCACCTCCTACAGTATACTATAGCGTATACTTGTTACACGTACTTATCAGCATGCACACGGTCGTGTTGAACTGTTCATATGTTGATAAACTCAGTCAGGTACACAAGATTATAGATGTACAAACCAAACACCCTTCAACATATTATACAAGGAAGGTATAGGCATAGGCCTAGGTGTAGGTGCCTAGTGCCTAGATTATTAGTAACAAAACTTATTACTTATTACCTGTGGGTAACTTCAGGTTTTATTATTTATTACTACAGATATTGCAGGGCTTGTGAGGTCATGTCCAACGCCTTTTTTGACACAATCATTTTTATTTCGTTCGCGTGTTACTAATACCAATTTGAAATTCAAATTCAAACTTCAAATTATATGTAATATATAATACACGTTCACCTAATCAAAAATATTTCACCAATATTTTAATGTAGGTGCTGTATTAGTTACAGTTATAAAGTTTTTTTTGAAGTTTTTGAAAACGAAAATTTCGGTTATTATAAGTTAGCATAATTTGTAGGTATAAGTTTTCCAATGGGTGGATAAGAAGGCGTTGAGTCAGTTTAATTTACACATTTTATGAATTTTTAATGATTTGTAGGTGACCACCTGTGGATGATCCCCTCATATTATGTCATTTTAGGTCGTCGTAATCCGTTAGAAATTGGTATAATCTTGTAATGTGAGCTATACATTTTTTACATTTTGCACCGACGTAAAGTGATCAAGATTCAAGTAATATTTTGTTTTAATTTTGTACCTTGTACCACACCAACAGTCAGTAATTGGACTTGACAGCTCACACAGGATGAACTCGGAAACGATACCTGATGAATGATGTAATATGAAAATTCCACTGCTGTGTGTAGCGGACTGGGTTATACAATTATTTCAGTGCAATGTACGTAGTAAGTACTTATACATACTACATCCTTTGACACCTTTAAAGCATCGCAGAATGATTTAGATGATTATAATTATATATCTACAGGAATATTTTATGAAAAATAAAATTTTTCTATAAGGTAGTAGTAGGAGTAGTAGTATTAGCGTATTAAGGTTAATACTGTGAGTAATTCCTATTCCTCAAGTCTAAGCTGTGTATACATATTATATTAATATAAGGCTGTATGTATCAGTTTTCAGTGTAGTAGGTGTGTGTCTACAAATCAAATCAGAAATCACTGTGGGTAGTATAGGTGTAAGTAGTACAATGGAATGTAATGCAAGTAATAAAAACGTTATAAATGAGACTTCGTATTTGTAAATTACATTATGCTTTAGACTTTAGATTTGTGCTTGTTAGCATGTAGTTTGTATTACAGTTGTAGTATTGGACAGGACGTAAGGCTCAGTTCTCTATACTAGGTTTACCTACACACACACACCATAAAAATTGTAAAAAAAGTTCATCGTCATGTCAGTCTCAAAGTTCCACTTTCGTTTTATGCATTTTTCCTATTCTTTTCTTTCAGGCAACTCGTCGTCATCGCCGTCGTCATCGTATTCCTTCGTCGTTCGTCTTCCCAATTATTTCCTCGTGTGTTTCTTGATGAGACGTTGATAATGATAAAGCAGTGTACTAATATGTAATATGTACAAAAAGTCTACATTTTTTACATGTCCTGAGGAACAGCATCGAGATCCACAACGACAACAACAACAACAGTAGTGCTCACTACTAGACAGCAGCATCGGCTAACGGTTCTATGTGTGGTGTGAATCCTCATCGTCAGAACCAGAACAACATTTAATGTTTTTTTACATATACATAATATGCAAGTATGTATGCAATTTGTGTGTGTGTGTTTGTGCATGTATTTTTTTTCACATGATTTCATATTATAGCTCAGCAGCACATGTAAATAAATGCGTATTTTTTTTCTTATTCTAGTTTATTACGAGTACGATTATGCTATGCGATATTATGATGCGATAAGTTCTGCAAGTCTTTGGAATACTACCAACATCAGCAGCAGCATACCTCACGATGACGATTTTTTGACGATGGCTGACTGACGAGCTTCTACTCTATTTTGACGTAGTACGTACGTAAGTACGTAAACGTTTTTTGTTAGTACCATCGCTGGTACTAATAATATTATTGTATGTTTGTATGCACATTCCTTGTAATTTTGTACTTTTGCTTTTCAAGATACTTATTTGAGACTTTGAGAATAAGCTATTGCCATGTCAAATGTCAGACTTGGAAATGTATATGTATGTTATATTGTTGTATAAATATAGCTTATGGTAAATTAGCGTGTGACAGCCTGGGATACAACATAGGACACGATCCTCATATTATTATACTACACTATTCCACTATTACCGTGTGTGTTCAGTGTTTGTCTGAATGAGAGTACATAGTCATATAGTGTCTTTCCCCTCTCCCCCCTCGTGAACATTTATGGGAAAAGACTGAGTACTTATTCTGACTATTACTATAAACTGTATTATGTATGGCGATTGCCTGATGATAAATATTATTATGTTATATATATATTTAATATGTATAATATGTTTTGTTATTGTTCTGTTGTGTAGCTGTTCTTGGCGAAATGACCGAATCAAGTACACACGAAGAACTGAGCAACACAAAGTTGGAGATGCTACTACAACAACTGAGTGTTCAAGACAACCTATACCTTCTTCATGCCACATGCATATGAATGGAGCATCAGAATGAGCCGTGTCAATTATAACGCTAAAAAGCGTTATGGGATGCGATGGGATGTTATGGGATGGGATGATGGGGTTGCCGCTGTCGTTACCTTTGCCGTGGACGGTGGAGATGTTGCATGAGTATTATTAAATATGTTACGTTGTATTGTGGACTATACTTTTATATTTATGATGATTATTTGTGTAGAGGTAAGAGAGACAAAGTATAAAAGCTTGCGGATTCTTCACTCTGGTCACACTCTACCTCCAGCTCTCATCCAATAAGGAGCAAATTGGAGACAAGAAAAATAATACAATAATAATATTTTATAAAATTTTGAATTTTTTTTATATTTTAGTTTGTGCTTCACTCTATTGATTAAAAAAACGACAAAACAATATTTAATTTTTACGAAGTCGGATTTTTTTTCGGATTTGCAAGACCTCCCAATAAAAAATAGTGCACATTAAATATAGTATTTTATCCGGTGAAAAAAAGTGTATTCAAAATGTTTAAGTTGGTAAGTACTTATATATGTATATATATATACAGTAACAAAAATAACACATATATACTACTACACAAACCTTTTCGCTGCATGCCGGCTGTAGGCTTAAACAGATAATAATTTTCGATTATTAACCATTGTTGCGTTAATATATTATTATTTTGTGTGACTTAAACTTACAAATTTGAAAAAAGTGAAAGTGCCTTTCGTCGGTTTTAATTTCATAGAATTTACCAATGACTTAAATTCAGACTCGAGATTTTCGTATTTTTTGTTGTTGTTGTTGATAATTCTGTGAGGCGAGAAATGAAAAACGACAGAAAAGAAAAAAGAAATCACATATACCTTTATATATAAATCTAAAATAGTAAGTCTTGGAAAAAATGAGTGGTTGATACGATATAATTTTTTGAATATTTTACAGTACCTGCTAGCATTTCTAGTTGGCACAGCCTTTTGCGAGGCACCGTTGTCAGGTGGTGGATATTCTGGTGGCTCTGGAGGTTACAGTGCTTCCAGTGGAAATTCTGGTAATGAAGGAGAGATTGGCAATGGAATTGTTGATCAAGCTTTGTTAAATCAAATTTCGAAAATTATTGCAAGCACTGGCTCTTCAGGTTCATCCGGCGGAAGCACATCTTATGGTGCCCCGAGCTCATCCTATGGAACTCCAGGATCTTCATCCTCCTCTGGCTCGGCCTCATCCCAATATGGTGCTCCTGGTGCTGCTGGTGCGGGAGTGAGTAGCTCATATGGCGCTCCTGGTTCTGGTTCCGGATCTGGTGTGTCCAGCTCTTATGGTGCTCCTGGTGCTGGTGGAAGTCAAGGAGGATACAGTGGTGGAGCTGGAGGAAATGGTGCTGGGGCTGGTGGGTACAGCGGAGCTGGTGGAAATAATGGCGGTAGTGCTGGTGGTTACAGTGGAGCTGGGAATAATGGTGGTGGTGCCGGTGGATACAGTGGTGGAGCTGGCGGCAATGGAGGTTTGTTTATGTTTATATTTATTTCTTAATACCTAATTAAACATTTAGAATTACTGTTTCTTAGAAGTTGAGCTTTTTACACAACCTTCAATTTCCATGTCAATAATAAAAAGGATGAAGTTCAATTTGACTTTCACAGTATTTAAGTGCAAACGTAAGAACAAAAAAGACAACGGAACATGATGCTTGATTTTGAGCTTGTGCCTGTAAAAAGTAAAATGTGCAAGATCGTTGTTTCGTTGTTTGTCGCTACCTTGCTTTGGTATTGAACTTCTGACTTTGAATGGCCGATTTTCCGTCATTGACTGTTTTTGTATTTAATGCAACGGCTCTTGCAATAATTAAGTGAACAAGAAATTAACCTTAGTACTTTAAAAATGGAGATTAAAGGGAAATGTAAAAGTAATTGATAGTGTACTGTGCTAAATATTCGATCACTAAATACAATATTTAATGTTATCTGTTTAAGGCTCTTCCGGTGGCTACTCTGGTGGCTCAAACTCTGGTAGCAATGCTGGTGGATACAGTGGCTCCAATTCCGGAAACTCGGCCGGTGGTTACTCTGGTGGCCAGTCTGGTGGTTCTTCAGGAGGATACAGTGGTGGTGCAGCCGGTGGCGCTGCTGGAGGTGCTGGAGGATACAGCGGTGGTGCATCCGGTGGCGCTGCTGGTGGTGCTGGAGGATACAGTGGTGGCGCAAACGGTGGGGCATCCGGTGGGTACAGTGGATCTAACGCAGGAGGCGCTGCTGGTGGTTACAGTGGTGGCGGAAGCGGTGGAGCATCCGGTGGATACAGCGGTGGAGCAGCTGGCGGAGCAGCTGGTGGTGCATCAGGAGGATATAGTGGTTCAAACTCTGGAAGCAGTGGTGCCGGAGGATACAGTGGCGCTAATGGTGGAAACTCAGCCGGAGGATACAGTGGAGGAGCAGCGGGTGGCTCTGCTGGAGGATCAGGAGGATATAGCGGTGGCGCAGCTGGCGGTGCATCTGGAGGATACAGTGGTGGAGCAGCTGGTGGATCAGCTGGCGGTTACAGTGGATCTAACTCTGGCAACGGTGGCGCTGGAGGATACAGCGGTGGTGCATCTGGTGGCGCTAGTGGAGGATACAGCGGTGGTGCATCTGGTGGAGCTAGTGGAGGATACAGTGGTTCAAACTCTGGAAATTCAGCTGGCGGGTACAGTGGTGGCGCAAATGGTGGGGCATCCGGTGGGTACAGTGGATCTAACGCAGGAGGCGCTGCTGGTGGTTACAGTGGTGGCGCAAGCGGTGGGGCATCTGGTGGATACAGCGGTGGAGCAGCTGGCGGAGCAGCTGGTGGTGCATCTGGTGGATACAGTGGATCAAACTCAGGAAGCGGTAGTGCTGGAGGATACAGCGGTGGTGCATCTGGTGGCGCAAGTGGAGGATACAGTGGTGGCGCATCCGGTGGCTCAGGATCAGGAGGATACAGCGGCAGTGGATCTAACGCTGGCGGCTCAGCTGGTGGCTACAGTGGTGGCGCTTCTGGTGGAGCATCTGGTGGCTACAGTGGTGGAGCAGCTGGCGGAGCAGCTGGTGGTGCATCTGGTGGATACAGTGGATCAAACTCAGGAAGTGGAAGTGCTGGAGGATATAGCGGTTCAGGCTCCAACTCTGCGGGAGGATACAGCGGTAGCGGATCCAACTCAGGCGGAAACGCTGGTGGATATAGTGGCGCTAATGGTGGAAACTCAGCCGGAGGATACAGTGGAGGAGCCGCGGGTGGCTCTGCTGGAGGATCCGGAGGATATAGCGGTGGCGCAGCTGGGGGTGCATCTGGTGGGTACAGTGGCGGAGCTTCCGGTGGAGCTTCAGGAGGATACAGTGGCAGCGGATCACAAGGAGGTTACAGTGGAAGTGGACCCCGCCCCGGAGTTTCTTTCTCAGCTTCTGCCTTTCTTTCCCTTGGAGGTGGTAACAGACAACCAGGTTCTTCATATGGAGCCCCAGGTAGTTCTTATGGCGCTCCTTCATCTTCTTATGGTACCCCAACTTCCTCTTCCCCATCGTCAGCATATGGTGCTCCAACCAGCTCTAGCTCCGGTGGTGTGAGCGGAGGACCAGGAGGCTACAGTGGATCTTCAACTGGATCCGTCTCTGCTGCTTATGGTGCCCCAGGTGGTTCATCTTCTGGTTCAGCTGCACCAGGTGCTTCGTACGCTGCCCCTGGATCGAACCCAAGCTCTTCATATGGTGCCCCTGGCGCTAACCCAAGCGCGTCTTACGGTGCTCCTGGCTCAAACCCAAGTTCCTCATACGGCGCCCCTGGATCCAATCCAAGCTCATCATATGGTGCTCCAGGCTCTAACCCAAGCTCATCTTACGGCGCCCCTGGTTCCGGCTCAGGTACCTCAGCAACTCCAAGTGCAGCTTATGGCTCTCCATCCTCATCGTACGGTGCTCCAGGTTCATCTGGATCCGGCCCATCAAGCTCATACGGTGCTCCAGGCTCCTCAGGCTCCGGTGTCTCAACTTCATACGGTGCCCCTGGCTCAAGTGGCTCAGCAGTTTCATCGTCATATGGCGCACCTGGATCTTCTGGCTCTGGCCCATCATCTTCCTACGGTGCCCCAGGAGGTGCTTCTGGATCAGGTGTCTCAACCTCATATGGCCCACCATCTGCAGCATACGGCGCTCCTGGCTCAGGCTCAAGTGGCTCTTCCGGTGCTCCATCTGGCTCATATGGAGCTCCATCTTCCTCATATGGTGCCCCAGGATCATCCGGTTCATCTGGTTCCAACCCTTCAGCTTCCTATGGTGCCCCAGGTGGCTCATCTGGATCTGCCCCATCTAGCTCATACGGTGCCCCAGGCTCCTCATACGGTGCTCCAGGAGCCGGTTCCTCTGGATCTAGTCCATCAAGCTCCTACGGCGCCCCAGGCTCTTCATCAGGCGGTCCTTCCAGCTCTTACGGAGCCCCATCTTCCTCATACGGTGCTCCAGGTGCGTCCGGTGCATCCGGATCTAATCCCTCAGCTTCATATGGTGCCCCCGGCTCCTCATACGGAGCTCCAGGATCAGGCTCTTCTGGATCCAGCCCATCAAGCTCATACGGTGCTCCAGGATCATCAGGATCAGGTGTTTCAACTTCCTATGGAGCCCCAGGCTCTTCTTCCGGCGGACCATCCAGCTCGTACGGTGCTCCCTCTTCCTCATATGGTGCTCCAGGATCTTCCGGTTCGTCCGGATCCAACCCTTCAGCTGCTTATGGAGCCCCTGGCGGTTCCTCAGGCTCGGCACCATCTAGCTCATACGGTGCTCCAGGATCCTCCGGTTCCGGTGTGTCATCTTCCTACGGTGCCCCAGGCGCATCATCAGGCAGTCCTTCCGGCTCATATGGTGCACCATCCTCTTCATACGGTGCTCCAGGATCTTCTTCTGGCTCAGCTGGATCCAACCCCTCAAGCTCATACGGTGCTCCAGGCTCCTCTTCAAGCGGTGGTCCCTCCAGCTCATACGGCGCCCCTTCTTCTTCATATGGAGCTCCCGGTTCATCCGGATCTAGTCCTTCCTCCTCATACGGTGCTCCAGGATCAGGATCCAGTGGACCCTCCAGCTCTTACGGTGCTCCATCCAGCGGTGGCTCTGCCAGCACATCTTATGGTGCCCCAGGTCAGAATCAAGGTACGAATGCTTTCGTAAACCCGAGTCAAGCATATGGAGCTCCCGGTGGTAGCTCCGCATCCACATCTTATGGAGCTCCCGGCTCCAGCTCATCCTCCTCATCTGCGTACGGAGCTCCAGGGGCTCGTGGCGCTGCGGGCGGTGGTGATGTGGTCATCGAAGGAGTTCAACGTGCCCGTCTAGTCGCAAACTTCCAACAGCAACAAGCTGGAGGTAATTCTGGAAGTGGGGCTGGTTCCACAGCCTACGGTGCTCCATCCTCCTCTTATGGTGCCCCATCCTCCGGCTCCGGTGGGTACAGCGGTTAAATATTAAATTATATATAATCTAAATAAATATCTAAATATAATTTGCACAGCAAAAAAATACAACAGAACTATACTTAACGCAATCTACGAAAGAACGTATATACATATAGTTGATTAATTTAATAACAACAACAAAAACCGTTACCCATAAAGACCAAGAACAAAGTGCATCTAAAAAAATATAAGAATCTAGGGACTTTTTTTTATATTTTCTTTTTTTTACAAATCTGACGAGACGACATCACTATTTTTTTATATAATGCCAATATATATTTACCATAATTATTATTTGCTCAATTAGATAAGATTTATTCACGATCGACAATATCCAGATCAGATATACAAATCTACACGTAAGTCAGAGGTCAGACATACTTAAAGTGGATCAATAAAAACAAAAAGCTTCTCCCAACCATCCATTGTAATGTGTCCGGAATCACAAAATTTAATTCCTTTCCCGCCATTAAAATCACAAATATCCCCCCTCCCACAGTGCCCCTCTCCAATTTCAAATCAAAATTGTCGCAAGGCTAAAAAAATATTAAAAGTAAGAAAAGGAAGGATATGAAGATTACTAAAGATATTCTTGAAGGAAATGAAAATGAAGAAATCAAAAAAATCAAAACCAGGTAATGAAAAACAAATAATTCAAAAAAATCCTTCAACAAAACCCCTCAATCAAAACCTGTTTGTGTCTGTTTTGACAAAGTTGTAAAAAGTTTCACTATTATTTTGACTCAAAAACAGGACTCGAGACTCTATAAAGTTTAAGTATATAATTATTACAGCGTATCATCATCTGAAGAGTGAGCGTGATGTGCGTGAAAGTTACTCAATCAAATCCCAATTCGATTTGCCATCGAATTCGAATAAAACGGTCAACAGTAATTACACTGTTCGCTCTTTTGTTGTACGTAAATATAACGTACGATCAAGTCATTACCATTTACCTTTACATTGTAGAGGTAGATGTTTGGATGCACAGGAACAGAATCGAGATCGAATGTTGAATTCTTAACCATATCAATATTCAATAACTCACCTGCCTGTGCCTCAGTATGTTCACTATTGTCACTGTCACTCAAGGATGATGATGCACTCAGAGATGCTATTAGAAAACTATTAGCACTTCTAATAAGCATCATTATTCAGAATATGTATGATTATGCATAGGTTTGTATTTCCTCCACACTATACCATAGTACGATACCTTTAAGAAATATATCAAAGTAAGACCTAGACCAATATTACTATATATCATGCCATATACAAAGTGAAGCTTTCCAAAATATATATTTTTGTTTTGTATTTTTCTTTAATTGCGTCCCTATAATATTCTTCCTATTTTACATTTGAATTGGTCGATTTCGAATTTTTGATAATAAGTATTTTCATAAAGTCACCGTATCTTCCCCCAATTCTTCTTCTGTCAATATCTTCTTTATTTTTTATATTTTTTGATATACCTACATTATAATTGTCAAAGAGGTTCCTATATAGATTTTTATTTTTGTATAGTTTTATATATATACATATGCAGGAAGATTTCTCTCAATATAAATGTATATCTGATCGATTTCTTTATGTGTTGAGACGGCTGAACGAAGAGAGTCGATGGTGTAACAAAAACTATATATGCACAATATATATTGACTACGACTATATATACTACTACTATACTTACCTACACTATTAAGTGTGAAATTTACATGTAAGTCTACTTATATTTTATAAATAATTATATTTTTAAAAAAATACGTCAGCACCAGAAACCAGAACCAGAAGACGCTAAACTGCGGGAATCTTATAAGAAGAAAGGGCTAAAAGTGTACCTACTATTACTACTACTATAAAATAAAGTAAAAAAAATGACCCCTCATTTTGTATCAATGCATCCAGATCCACAGACTATATAATTATATTATATTCCAGAGTAAAAATAAAACAAAAAAATAAGAGAGACCCTAAAGAGTTTTTTGTATACATATTTTTATATAATAATAAAAAAAATATATAATGTAATATATTGTATTCTGGGTACTATTTTATACATTACCATTTTTAGAAAAAATATTGAAAATTGATATTGCTTTTTTTATTATACATACATATATGTTGTATTGTGTATAATTATTTTTATATTTACCATAATGTACCATCATATCAACTAACGTCTCTTCCACTGTACTTTAACTTTATTATTGTCTACCATGTATTTAGTAGAGAGGCAGAGATTTGAATAAAGCTTAAATATTTTTTTTTCATAATGTAAATTAATTGCCTTTTTTTTGTCTGGTTGTTTTTTTTTACTTTCATTTTTCATAGAATGATGCATAAATACACCTACACATAAATTGCATTTTTTTGGTTATAATTTGAATTTAACCATTACCCATATTGAAGAAATTATTTTAAACTTTTAAAGCTATACATATCACCAAACTGAAACATACAGAGATAACTTAAATATGTTTAAGATTATTAAATTACCTACTTGAATGCACCGCATTAATACCGCATGGTTTAAAAACATGCAAAAAAAAACATTAAATTACATTACATATACTAACGATAAGCATGTACGTCCATCTTTAATAAACACATCAAAAGGCAAAATGAGTAGGCGTATCACTTGTGTTTTCTTGTGCGTTTTTAGTTGTAATTTATTCATTTAGTACATTATTTTTTCTCTGCATCTTTCCTATTTATCATGTAAGATTATTACCGGAGGCTCTCGCACGACTTTGACTAATCGTAGTAATCACATCCTAACCTATGTAATACTTAGGTACAACGGGTCTAATTCTAATACTAGGAAACATAGCCAGCTATGTAGACAGCAACATTACAGCGGAAGGAAGACGCAGCAGGATAATAAAAAAAGAAATATATTGAATTACTATGCACATAAATTAAAATACAAAATTTCAAGCATTTCTTTTTTATCTCTCCCTCTTTTATTTTTTCCTTTCTATTTCTCTCTCTTTTTAACACATGCAAATTTTATACTTTTAACAATGTAATTCCTGTGTATACATAGACTTTATTATAAGTAGTATAAAAGTAGTTTTCTTACTTAAGTTAGTATGATTATGATTGAGTAAGTGTATTGACATGGAATGGCACTTTGGCATTATGGGAAACATCATCAACAAGAGACACACTGAGAGAAACAAAAACAGAACATATCCGTATTCCGTATACCAACAGAGGCCTTCTTCCTTTCATACCTATTCACCTCCACTCTGACACCCCACGCACCTTTCTGACTGCGACTGCTATACCTTTTTAACTTTTAACTTTTTTTTCAGCAAATCTAAAATTCTTTACACACGACACAGAGACACAGTTTACACTGTGCTTACATTTTGTGTGTAATAAACCGGCTGTACACATAACATTACTACCTGTGGACCGTGGGCATTTACATACACGTACCATACCATAGGAAACGAAACCACAAAAAAGTGAGACATTACCTACACATTTTACATACAGGAACAAACGAGGAACGTCCTCATCTCAAGAAATAAAAGAGGAAAGGAAATGACATAGCATAGTAGCATAATCATATACTATAATACTATAATACTAATAATACTATAATATGTACTATACACACAAAAGCAGATACACTGAGGCACATTTCTTAACAAAAATGATAAAACCGAGACTATACGATATGAAACGAAAACGAAATAGGCTGAATAAAACACAAATAATAATATATACGGTTTAAACAAATGAAAAAGTAAAAGTTTGCATTGCAGGTCCTATTTATTTCCTCGTATTCGTATATACCTCCAAGCAGACAGAGACTTACAAGCATATTTCTTTTTAGAGAAATAGAAAATGCAGAGAATATTATTATGTTCTTAATATACTTGTAATTCTGTTTCTGACAAACTATTGAGAGTTGATATGATGGTTGATGGTACGAATATTTTTTAGGCATGTTATTGCAGATGCTATGTATCGTCTCAATCGTCTGTGAAGAATCAAAATGACCCATATTCATGTGTAATATCTCTACTATCTACAAAAATATTGAAATGTCTTGAAAGCATTTAAATAGAATATTTCGCAATTTAAAAAAATATGTAAACACAACATTTTACACTTTGAAAAAGTATGTAAATAGAACATTTTACACTGTTCAAAAATATGTAAATAGAACATTTTACACTGTTCAAAAATATGTAAATAGAACATTTTACACTTTTCAAAAATATGTAAATAGAACATTTTACACTTTTCAAAAATATGTAAATAGAACATTTTACACTTTTCAAAAACTCTTAATTAACATTTTACGCAAATGTTTCTCATTTAGTTTTTATGACATAGCTCGCTCATTTTGACTCTAGCTTAAATTGGATATTGTTGGGTCATTTTGGTTCTTCACAGGCGATATGTGACTGAGGTGAGTACAACCATAAAATATTCAACAATTAACTTGAGCTCTTGGCTCTTATTGCTCTGACAGATGGACGTACGTAGGTTACATAGAATTTTATACATGTACAGGTGCCGGTGTCTGAGCCGGTGCCGGTACTTATAAGTTTTTAAGGCATTTTGGGATTAAAGATGAATTTTGAGGCTTGATTTGGTTCGTTGTCGTGTGGGTTTATGAGCTAACTAAGTCATGCATTTTGCCGTGCCGTGTCTACCTTTTTGATACTTTGGTCTTTGGTTAAAGGCATGTCGTATTGTGTCTTGTTGTCGGGGAGATGTGATTCTGCTGTTGTTGTTGTTGTTGCTGTTGTTGGTTGCTGCTGCATGTTTGTGATGGTGATGCGTTGTCGAGACGTGAAGAAGACTTGATGAGGCTCTTGAGAGAAAACAGAAAGAAGCGGGGCTGAGAACTGAGAAGAGTAGAAGACACTCTACCTGTATTTTTCCCATTGGAATTTTTAAGGAAAATTATTAAGGAAGTAAAATACATTATAAATAATAGAGGTGCAATTATTAATAATACAACAATTGGCACACAGACCAACCTACCCAAAGACCAACAACACATGCATATTTTATGCTGTAAGTACCTACTTACACACATTTGCGTGGAATACTAATAACGTAAAGTGTCTAAATTTCATTTTCGTTTGACACACAAAAATTAAAATGCATGAAATCCAAATATATTTTTTTGTGAGTTTTCCCATTTCCACAAGGGAGAAAAATGCCAATTTTGAGAGAGTAACAAAATATGGATTATACTAATGTCTCTAAATTTCAACTAGGTATTCCTATTTCAATTTATGCACTGCGTAAATGTTTGTCATTTATAAATATCTTTTATATTTGTAATTTTCATATATAATATGGAATTAAATGTAATTATGTTTACATAATAAAAACAAAAATAATTACTTGAATTCAATGTAATGCCTGCAAAAGTATGCCAAGAAGTTTTACTACAATGAAATACAAAATCATTTATGTATTTATTTCAAAATACGGAACACAAGGATCCACAAAAATATAGTCGCGACAGGAAGACAACGTACATTTAACAATTATTATTATTTATTATATTTTCTACAGAATAAAATTTGCAATGCCTACTTTTCAAATTGGCACAGGCAGGCACTGCACTGGTTTATTCAACAGTTTACAATATAAGCTCAATGGCCGACTAGGATATAAAATAAGAGAGAGAGAGAGACTGCAATGGGCTAGGCTACGCTTTAATAGGTCTCGGCCGGGTTATTTCCATAAGGGGTCGAACCCTGGGTAAATATTTCAAACTTATATAATCACCAAAATGTCCGAAATTC
The DNA here is from genome assembly GCA_949802685.1 of Dicyrtomina minuta. Lineage (NCBI taxonomy): Eukaryota > Metazoa > Arthropoda > Collembola > Symphypleona > Dicyrtomidae > Dicyrtomina > Dicyrtomina minuta. Next base: position 73,213,221 of record OX461810.1, read on the forward strand.
TAATGTATTGCGAGGAAGTAATGCGAATTCCGTTACAAAAATGAAAACAAAAACAATAAAAAAAACTTACACAATTGCTATATGTAAAAGGTTAATAAGGCACACCGGTTTTAACATTGGAAGAATACAGACGTTTTAAAGTATGCATGCATGAGTATGATTTCTTAAAAGTAAATAAATAGTTTGTATTCAATTCAATCTGATTTATATCGAAGTTGATGACATTGTTGAAGCAGCCTGTTCCAAGAATCTCTTCAAATGTCCTACTGGTCCAGGCCGATGCTGAAAAATGTGCTTCATGAGGTTCTTAGAGCTTCCCAATGAATTGGCTTCACTCCCAACGCACATTGTATACTGTGGACGGGACAGGGACTCAGGATCACAATGAAACTCGTGATAAATATGAACGAGATGTGGATCAGGAGCACGAAATATAGATAGACTCGTATTTGTAATAAATCGATCATACAGTGAAACATCTTCCTTCCCCCAACCTTTGATGCTTGTGTCAAAACCACCAGCAAGCCTATAATCGGATTTATAAAATGCAGTAATCCCGAATCCATAGCTTCGCCAATAGCCAGCATCCTCTGAAATATCCATCTCATCGTAATCTTTCTGAAGATTAAGTCTCAACAAATCTGGATTATACTGACTAAATACGACAGGGAAATAAACTTGTTTCCCCTGAACAGTATTGAGAAGAACTCGTCGGAGAGCGTCAATATCAAATCGGATATCTACATCGATGAGGAAGAGAAGGTCATTTTCATTGCACTGAGAGATGCCTGTGTCTAGTGCGATGCTTCTAGAAAATTCTTTTTCACTCGATTGAATCACTTGAATGTTACAGTGCACATTTTTTACATTTTCCTGACTTTTGGTTCTTCTTTGCAAACGAAAAGAATTCACTATAGAATAAAATTTATTTTGATTTTCTGTCTCGTCAGATAAACTAAAGTATACGATGATTAACGTTAACGCGTGAGTAGAGGCTTTCTTAGGTCCAAGTTTTTCCAATTCCAAGCTCCAGACATTACACGTTTCTTGGTAGCTTTTAAGAAATCGTTCAAATGCAGTCAATCTACCCGAAAGAGGAAGAATCATTACAAATTTAGACTTTTCCAGTTCTTCAGATTCTGAGAGAATTTTCATGGAAGGCACAATTGGTTTTTTAAAGTATGGTGGTGATTGTGAGCTTCGAAGAATTTGATTGTCATTGATTACAGTATAAGCATCGTTAACATGCTCTGGAATAAACCGAAGTTGAAGGGGTGAAAAGGAGCGTTGAATATAAGCATGACGACGGACTGGTACTGTCATTTTTTTCCCACGGTATTTCTTATACGTCATGAGTAAATCTAGGATGAAATCCTGTCCATACAATGGATTTATTCTGTGATAACCATACAAAATTTCTTTGAAGTCTATAATCCTTCCGCGGACCCTTGAGTATCCATTTATGAGGTCCATCATCTAATAAATAAACACGAAGAAATAAAAGTATGTAAAAATAAAAATCTAATAGGAACATACACATACATACCATACATGCTTATGCTATTATATTATTACGAATTTTAAAAGCGAAGCAAAATTAGTTGCTACGCCTTTGGTATATCTATATTCTATCTACTACAAAATAATTTTGAATATCCTCGATATTAGCTACATTTGGTTTTTTTGCTTACCTCTCTTACGACGTCTTCCACGGCTTCTTTCAGGGGACTCTCCATTTTCTGCTTTGGTGACAAGTTTGTATCCGAGTAACTACCAGTACTGCCCAAAAATTTCCATTCAATAATATCGTTTTCTTCAGTAGGTTGAAACTTATTGAGGGACGGTGGAAGTCCTGAGATATTTATTTAACCAAATATTATTATTTCGATTTTGAATAATTTCATTGTATTCATGCCCATGCATATCATTGAGAAACAATGCCTGTTAATACATGTACTCTATTATGTGACATTGAAAATAAATTTTTATAAAAATCTATCAAAAATCAAAATTATCACCATAGATATTCATATCATCCGGTTCTACACTTCCAACTGTCAAATTTCCCTTTACATGAACATTGAATTCTTTGCTGTCAGACTGATGAGGCAAACTCTCGGACGGCAGGGCCAAAAGTTCACGTTGAACAAGAAGAGATTCGTGAATTAATTGCTGAACTTCTAGACTCTTCACATACGAATGCAAACGGTACATGTGACGATAATCCTTTACTGGATGCAGGGTTATAGCCTGATGAACTTCCCGACGCTTTAAATTATCTGTGAATGCTTCATCTCCACTGGAGTTGTGGTAAAATATAGACTGCATCTAAAGTTTGCATGGAAAAGAATGAAGCATTATTGTTGCTCATTAAAGACTGAACTGTAACGGGTACCGACTCTATAGCATTTTGCATTCTTGTTTTACTTTTTAACTTACTTCATATGCCCAGGTACAAGAAATGCCCGCAAATCTTTGAACACATCGACCAATTTCGACATCTTCGTGGGTGGAATACATTTCTTGTAAGCAATGTTCTACAAATGGAGCTACTTTAGCAAGAGCGACGCGACTCAGAATAATTCCAGGGCCCCCCATACAAAAGTTTTCATTGTGAGCTAAATTTAAAGTCCCTTTTTCAGCATTATTTCCCTTTCCAGCCTGTCCAATAAAGTACAATTGACGACTATTGATAGATCGAAGAAATTCCGCTAATTTATCCGCTTTAACGTAGACATCGTCATCCGCACGCATAAACCATTCGTAGTCATCTCCATAATTTTCATACATGTACCTGTTTAAAAAAAGTATTAATTAGTTTAACACTAGTAAAAATAAAAACTTATCCATGGTGCTATTGATGTGGCAAGCAGAAAAAGTCAATTTATAAATTAAAGGGATTACTTAAGCATTCTAAATGATTTCTTTTGGGGTGGGTATGAGTCGTCAACCCCTTCCAGGGGAACCAACATAAAATCACTGCTGGGATTTCTGTAGCTGTTGCTATTGTTGAAACTGCTCGCACCAGTGAAAAATATCACCTTCCCCGGAATCTCCTGTGCCCAAGTTTCGAAAACTCCGAGAGCACGATTATCCAAATATTTTTGAGCTGTCATGACTCCCACAAGAAGCAAATTCTTTTGACTCGTTTTCCAAGGAGACTTTTTCACTGAATTAACTGTAGACTTGAAAGTTGAGAAGTTGATTAAAATATTCCTGCTGTCAACATCTGGGTCTGGCATACTAAATGCAGCGGAATTAATGGGTAACAATTCATCTAGATTTTCGTTTTGATCCTGCTGTTGTGGTTGTAGTTGGCCTTGTCTTGATGACTGCATTACTTTATTCTCATCGAATAAATTAATTAAATGAAGTTGTTGCTGCTCATTTTGATTCAGATTCTGCCTCTCATTAAGATCATTTTCTTCATTCCCATCATTCAGCTCGTCAGTTTTAATACTATTTACATCAGAGTAGTGGCTGTCACCGCTCTTAATATTAGGAGGTAGTGTGTCCAAAAAATTATCGTAACTGAGTCCCTTACGCCAACAAGGATTTGAAAGGTATCTTAATCCTACTGATAATGCACCTCCAATCAAAAGACCAAGTAGAAATGGTCCAAAAGATTTACGCCTTGATCGGAACATGCTGGAAATCATAAACAGTGTAAGTAATTAAAACTGGAACTGAAGAATACTGACCGACTGAACCGATCTAAATTATTTTACAAATCATATTCTAAAAAATAACACAAAAAACTCGAGAAACTCACCCACGCTCTTTCTTCATTACGATATCTAACACCGCTGAATGGCCAAGTTAGCCAGCAGTGCAATAATAAATAATAACGTTAGAACCTATTTTGGAATTTTGTCTTAATTGTGAAAAGGAATTTGGTAAATGACAGTCACTGGTGTCAGTCGCTGCAAACGCCTTAAAATTGAGGAATTCATCTATAATACCAAATGTGAGGTATAAAGCAGAAGGAGTCTTTTATTAGTTTTATTAGAACTGAACAACTGAAAAAGTTACTTTTTACTCAAGGACTCAATTGTGTAAACTGTGAAAAGCCTATTTCCCCAAATCTTTGGAATTTAGCGCCTTGTAGCAAAATCCACCAGTATACTGAAGTTCTATCATTTATCATCAGTAACTACTTTCTCTTTCTCAACGCTTTCAACTATTATACAACAACAAATCCATGCATAATTTCGAAATAATATATCAGTTTCTTCTAATGGTATTGTTTTTAATTATTAAGTTTCCTGCGGGAATCAAAGTTTAGAGAACATGTAACCTTCCTCGCATAGCGCTTACATGTAAAGGAGATGGTAATAGCAGAAAATATTTCATTATAATAACACAACAGGGCCGGACGAGACGAAGAAATTACTTCTAGGCAGTTTGTTTCCATACAAAACCCACATTTGGATTTTATTGAAGGTTTTGTTCGTTAAACCAAAATGTTGTATTTACATGTTTTAGAAAAGTACAAAATGTTCTTTTTACTTGATTCTGAAAAGTGCAAAATATTCTATTTGCATATTTTGAAAAACGTGAAAAATGCTGTATTTCCAAGTTTTTGAAATGTGCAAAAAAATTTAATTGCATGTTTTTGAACAGTCAAAATGTTCTATTTACATGTTTTTGAAAAGTGCAAAATCTTCCAGTTACATGTTTTTTGAAAATTCAGGTAGCGATGGTTGCCTTTGCTGGCCTTATCATCGGGCCCTGAAACACAATACTAAAGCAAAACAGACAATAACGGTATAAACGTCTTAAATATATATTTATATTGAAATTGAAGGCGAATAAGCAAATTTAAAAAATTCAATGATATAGTACTATATGTATGTATATTCACAAAAACTGTGCTGGATATTAAAAAATTCAAAAAATTAGCTTTTCACTTCAGCTTATAATAAAGCCAAATATAGCCGAGGTAATTTTACTTTATGACACTCCTGAACTACTGAATCTTTGCGAACGATTTTAAATCCCAAACATTTTCTTTGATTTTATATTCTTTTCTTTATACTTTAGACAGTTTAGACGGTTTTAAACATCGCATCGTTTTGATGTGCATCACTGGTGTTTCTTAATTGTCTGGCTAATTTCTATCTGAATACAATTTGTTTTACAAATAAATAGTAGTTTTTTTTAACGATATAAGTAGTAAATGTAATTATTACAATAATTACAATAATCAAAAATGATATAACTCCCAAGTCAAATCCAGAAAGATGCCGACTGAATTGCCGACTGAGACAGTCGATTCCGATTATAATTACCCCAACTGTCATCGATTGGTTTCTGCGTGGTTAATTAATCGAGAAATCGCTGAGATTGAAACGGCTTTGCATTTTTGTAATATTAAGAATAAGAAGTAGCTATTTAGTTATTGCTATTTTGCGCATTCTCCGCTTCAAAAAGTGTAAATACAACCTATTTTGTTTAGTTGTTAAAGAATTATATTATACATCTATATTTTGGCTTGAGACAGAAACCAATTTATATCTAAACATGTTCACTTGTTACGTTTCTTTTCAAAAGTGCGTAAAGACGTAAATCTCTATGTTTGTATATTTTTTCGATTAAAGACCGATTTCCTTTTAAGTCACTGCATTAAAATAATGCCAAAATATGATTTCATTGATTTCATGGCTTAAGTAGTTCTAGCAAAAACAACATTTGGGTCTCATTCGTTCTTATTTTTTTTTCCTTTACCGACGAATTCAATAATTATATACTCAAGTAATACTAAACCATTACTTACCTTATCATGTTGTGCAAACCATTTATTGCCCACCTTGAAATCTTCGTGGAAAACCTACCATCTTCTCTAAATACTATTTTCACAGCATAGCAAGTATGTTAACTTGATGAGCCTAGAAAAGTCATTACAAAAATAAGATTGCTCACTTTTCCTGCGGGATACTTTCTGCTTGAGTCACAGACCCCTAACTGAAGAAAATGTAACAATTTTCTCCTGATCCTCAAAGAAACTCGTCCTTAAACATACTTCGGTAAAAGGTTTTGGGGGTTGGCAATGCATTCCCCCAACTTCCACAATATCCGGAAGTCTAGGCCTTGAGGAAGTCAACAATACATCGGCCGATCGGCCTGTAGACAGACGGGTCTGGGTGGTCGGAATTTGACTAGTAGACGGGTCTATTATTATAGAAAATGCAGTATATATTTTTACTTCCTTTATACCTTTAAGCAATAAATTCCATATTGATCACCATCCTCCAGCCCGCTCTCCCCATCTTCAATGGATCCGAAATACGCACCAAGATATACTCGGAGAAACCTTATGTGAGGTCTTCGTTGGCATTGTTGGACTAGTAGAAGGATGATTTAAACCGTGCAGGTTACAGTCACATTGTGACCTCGGCTCCCAACTCACTAATATTGGAATGTATACGCTTTTTTACTCTCACTGCTGGTAATGATTTGAATACAATTAACATAATTTCTTAATTCAGGTAGTGGTTTCCGTGTGGGTTACACTTTGCACTTGAACTACAGTAATAATGGATTTGATTAACAATTAATATCAGCCTCCACTATAGCTGATTTTAATGTAGGCATAAAAGTATTGTGTATTATTTACAATAATAATGCACTATATATATTTTTTTTAAATATAGATTAACATACTTGTGTATAAGTCAGCTTGACAGCGACAGCATCAAGACAGTCAACTAACTTGGAAATCAAACTGAAATCAGTAAAAATTAATTTTCCATATGTAACTGCTACTGATATAATAGAATTTGTCAGCTTTCATACTTTTAATCATTTCATGGTGATGGACTCAGCGTGGCTCTGATTATCGGTCAAATATTTGAGAGATTGCATGTACAAGAGTCGAGTTTGGGTTCAGCTGGTGTACGGACATAATCCCCCCGGACATTTACCCCGGGTCACTTCCACCCGGATCAGTAACAAAGCACGATATATTTGCTGAGTAAGTATGCTACTACTACTTGTTAAGAATATAACTAGTTGCCTTGTTTGCTATAGTTTGCTATGCTAGGTAAAAATTGATATCTTTTTCAATTGCTACTGTGCATACCACGCTTTTAAGGTTCAACAAAGTAGGTAGGCAACCTACAGATTGCATTGGATATGTATGTGAGATACTTTTACAATTAGCGAGAATACTAAAACCACGTTTTCTTAACCAACATTTCATAAATCAACATTTGATATTGCAACGGCGTGAATGCATTTTAGTTTCTTTAATACGGGTTTGGAGGAAAATGTACCAGGGTAAGAACGTCCGGGAGGATATGTCTTACAACCTTTGAACCTGTATATTTGAGATATTTATAAATGTCCTTGAGCAGGAAAACAGAAAAAGTGATGGGGCGAAGAGAGGTATAATCCTGGACCAGAGTTGGAAATTAAAATTAAAAACATTAATTTAATTTTTCGTATAATTATTTTTTACGCTTAAGTAGGCAACAACTTCAGTTGCATTCAATTCCTAGGGCCTGTTCACATATATTATACAACAAAACACGACATTCTTTTTGTAATTGATATGAACATGAGCGGTTTATTATTATTATTGTAGCAATGTAGTATTCTCCACTCAGGACCGGACGAAGGAATTGCTTTTAGGCAGCAATTTGCTTTCATACAAACACCACCATTTTGATTTTATTGATGGTTTTCTTTGGTAAACCAAATTGTTGTATTTACAATTTTTAGAAACGTTTAAAATTTTCTTTTTACATACTTGATTCTGAAAAGTGCAAAATGTTCTATTTACATGTTTTAAAAAAGTTTAAAATGTTGGATTTACTTGATTCTGAAAAGTCCAAAATGTTGTATTTACATGTTTTGAGAAAAGTGTAAAATGTTTTATTTGCATGTTTTGCAAAAGTCAAAATATTCTGTTTACATGTTTTTTAAAAGTGCAAAATATTCTTTTAACATGTTTTTTAAAAGTGCAAAATATTCTTTTAACATGTTTTTTAAAAGTGCAAAATATTCTTTTAACATATTTTTTGAAAATTCAGGCAGTATATTGCGGCTGCCTGCGCTGACCGCATTATCTGGCCCTGACTCCACCCATCAGGTATGATTCCGTTTAATGTACGGAAGAACATGTGTGCAGTTTAATGCACCATTGTTGGATTGTTGTTATACAGCTACGATGTGTAAGCATAGCTTAAATAGCAGTTCCTTAGCCCGGTACTGGCATACCCTGGTATTTGGTAAACTGCACAAACAGTGATAACAAAACAAGCATATACTACCATGCAAATTATGATATCTGAAAATCCGCTTCCTTCTAATTTAATCTAAAATCAATGCCGTTATCATTCCTTAACAACATCAATAATGGAAGGGAGCAGTTTGCTATTATAGAAAATTTGGAAGAAAATCGACTTGCTTTTATAGTAAAGAATAAAACGGATTTGGCCTGTCAGTCTGTCACTGACTGTATATGTTTACTGTAGTAAGTATTGCAGGGACCAGGGACCTGGAATTCCGCAATAAAATCATCACTGAAATAGACTTTAAATGATTGTAGTAGAGCAGAGGATGTATTTTCTTTAAAGACCATGCTTAATGCTTACATTGTAATAGAGCATGTATTCGTTTTTGAGTACCGTAATATTATACTTGTACCTACTTGCACTCATGTAAAGCTCTCCAGGAAACATTAATAACTATATCAGAAGTCGATATGGCATTCTGCTTGGCGTGTACACATTTTTTGTTTTTACAATGACACAAAATATGTTAAGCATTTTCTCTGCAGGAAACAAGCATATTAAGAAATGAGTCTCTTTCTAAAAGGCTGCTGGAGACTTTTTAAATACAAACCGAGGGCATCAACCCAAATACTGACTATAGTAGACTCATCCAAAAATGTCATTACCCAGAAGCCTGAGCATGATGAGTCAGTCTCCCGATCCGTGATCTAATTGCTTTTGAATGTTTTGGACTTCTTGTTCGTATCTGCAGTCCATAACCTTTTATGCTCTGGAATTTTACTAAACAAATATATAGCATTTCGCAACAATTTAAAAACTAAAGATTGTTACACCTACAATATTATTGAAGTAGAACATAAGTTATGAAGGTAATTTATTATGAATCAATTTGCGTCCATTACTACGTACTATCATCAGCATGATGCTGGTGAAGTGGGGAGTGACATGATATAAAACCCTCGAGGTTTCAGGATTCAATATTGTTTGCAAGTCATGGTCAATGTATATTTCTGTTACAGTACAGTTACAATGCAGTCGGATGTCAACAATGCCACTATGACATTCCTTTAAAATAGTACGTCAATGACAGTGCCTATGCATTCCATTTGATTTGACTAATCACAGCTGTTTGTATGGGGTTACCAGTTTTACGACAACAATGCCAAACCTGGCTACCTGGCCGAGTTGGTTCATTGGGAACGTTGTGAGCTGCACGATCTTCCAAACGGTTGTAAGACATTTTCCGCGCGGATAAGTTCTTCCGAGTACATACTCTTCCATTCACCTGTAAGCAGGGGGTAATGTCCGGGATATTAATTTCTCCCGAGGGAATCTGTCCAGGAGGAAACTGCCGTATATATACCCTTCCAAATATCTAATTCGAAGAAATCCGAAACCAAAACACGAAGCAGTGGAGTATCAGTTGCTGAAGTTGTCAAGTTTTGAATAATCTCATGACTAAATCCTTTAGTTATTTGAGTAGTGATAGTACTGTTCAAATAATAGTGTAGTAGCAGGGCGAATAATAACTGTAAATTAAATATCATGATAACCAGCAACACTAGACGGTGTCTGTAAAGTCATCTGTTTACTAGACACTATTCAAGTGCTGGCAGCAAAGGCACTCATATTATGAGTTTGTTTGCAAAACGCTTTAAGTCCAGTAAGTAAAGTTTGAACTTAACGTGTTTTGGAAATAAAAGATCTTCATACATATATTGTCATATATAGCAATGATTATTAAATGAATAGAATAGAGATATGAATGGTGATCGGTAGCTGCCGTTCAAATTATCGCATTCAAAAATTCCCGTGACTGATGATGATATAGCTCGTAGTCTTAACTACGTACAGATGAGCTTCCGGTTGTCGAACATATTTCTCCAGCACATTTTCCTCCCAAATTGTATGCAAAATATTTTCCACCCAATATCAAAATCACATAACCAACATGAACGAGCATCCCCTTATAGAAAATTTGAGAATTCGAAGATATATTCTCGAAAATTTCCAAAAAGCATAAGCGGAAGACTGAAGAATGAGTTTAAAATCTATCCTAAGTTATATTTACCTATAACATATTTAATTTTGTTATTATATACTCATAGAATTCAAAGAATTATTGAAAGCATTTTTATATATTTCGTTTTTAAGTTTTATATTTAAGCATTTTATAAGAATTCAACATCTATATAGTTCAAGAATGTTTAGTCATATAGGATTTATGGTGCAGTGCATCAATTCTGCGATTATTAATGTTCGTTTGAATGATTTTAGAGTTCATTACATTGCTCAACGTTTTACTGTATATACATTACTTTTTGAAAACGATTTTCTGTGATTAATTATTGTAGATTCCATAATGATGTTTTAATCACGCATTGTTTGCGATGGAGCTGAGTTGAGGTCAGACTCCTGATTTTGCAATAATAATGATTATTTACATTAGATTTGTTGCTGTTGATTGATAATTATTTACATAATCTTTACTTCACAACAAAATGGGGAAAAACGATGAGAAGTTTAGCTTTTCCGCTCAGGATTCTAGCATATTTCTGAAAATGTACAAATTTTCTGTATAGTAATATTCGTTCATTTTGGATATGTGCTTTTGGTACCGGGAGGAAAGTGTCCTCGGTACGATTTGGCAGAGGAAAATGTCGGGCCAGAAGAAGGGGAAATGTCCAGGTGGAAGATGCCCGTAAACCGAACTGCCGGCCCCGTTCTTTACAAACCGGTAAACTCATGACAGTTTTGATACCTTTGATTTCTAATCCTTTTTAGACCGACACCGACCACGTTTAGGACGCTACTTTTCCATTTATTTTTCAAATGCATTTGTAGCAAATAAAGAAAACCGATCCCGATTAGGCAAGTTAATACTATACCGCCATTATGCACTTATGTACCTACCTACCTATTTATGCAATCGTAAATCGTAAATCGCTGAAGTCCGGAGAAGTCGCAAAAAGTCATATGTCAAGCCCATACAAACCACATTTTAGCACGTACAATACAAACAAAATCTAATTGTAAAAATGCAAGCTAAAAACAAGTGTGTACCTAAAGGTATGTAGTATGTAGATCTACTACATACCTACCGTAAAGCTCCAACTAGTTGCCAGGTCTCAACTTCTAGGTCTCCGTCATAATCAGGGAGTAATGCTTTTTTATTCAGCTCCAAAGTTTGATAGTTGAAATGCAGACAGGGTCTCAAAATACTACCCTAGCCTCCATTATTATAGCCGGGGATAGAAGGTCCTGTTTTAAATTGAAGCCCGGGCTTCTACTTGGAGCTTTACGGTATTTGGGGTAAAACCGAAGGAATTTCGAATGCAAGGTGAAGCCAGTGCAGTTGAGTTTTCAGGCAAATATTTAAATGCCAAAGCACGTTACATATTAAATTATGTACTGCTAATCTTTACAACTATAATAAAGGGAAGGTATTACATAACCCCATTCACTTGAAATTCTTGATGTTGAAATATCATCGATCGCCAGTCTCCATTAATTCTATTGCAGTAGTCCGTACATACCTACTCAAGATTGTATGCTGAGTGCAGTCTACGACAGGCGTGAACGTGTGTGTGAGTACTGCAAATTCTAAAAACAGCTCAATAGTGGAGAAAACGCGGAGTCAGAGTTTGACGGCATCGTCCGTAGGACTCAAGCGACAGAGCGGAGGAGAGGAAGTCCAAAGTTGCGTCGTGTGTAAAAAGTCGTGTGTGGAGTGTAGTGAACGAGAGTAGTAAAAAGCGGCACCGGCCGGGCAAATCAGAGCCGGCATGCATGCGCCGGCTTCACTAATTGGCAAAGACAAGTGTTTCATTTAAAGCATCGCAAACCGCGGCTTACGCTCACCCCACACTCCGTCCACCTTCTTTTGAGTCAACTGCTGCGTCTCTGTTGACGTTCACGGGGCAAAGCCCCGTCCATTCAACCTGTCCACAAATCCCTCCCAACTCCACAACAGAAATCAAGCTGAGGAAATGTGGCAGGTCGGGGGGCAGTCCCGGCTGAGTCATTAGTATAAATATAAATGTACGCATGTTCAGTTGAGAGAGGTAACATTAATGCAGTATGCAGGCAGAACTGTCGAGTCTCGGGACTCTGTATGTATGACCCATGTTGAGAGGGTATGACGTATGTACGTAGTATAGTCCGTATACGGAATATATTTACTGAGGCTTTTCTCGTTGGTTTCGTTAAATTTCGTTCTGTTCTGCGCATACTACCAAGTTTAAAGTGGACTGCCTGCCTGTGAGAGGTTGATTGAGAGAAGCTTTTTGCCTTGCTTTGGTGGTTGGGTCTTATGTGGGAGAGAGAGAGAGAGAGAGGGAAGCCGTGTGACTGGAAATAATGGGAAAAGCGGACTGAGGGGTGTGAGGCAGTGGCAGTAGAAAAGGGAAGAAGAAAAGCTCTCGAGAGAACCGAAAGGACGGACGGACCGACGGACCGACAGCCGCGACCGAAGCTCACATCCAAAGCTTCCATTTTCCACTGCCATATTGGATTTGTGGGGAGAAAAGCACGCTGTAGATGTGGCTCTCACTTTTTAGTGTCTAATTATTTTATATAATTAATATTTCCTCGTCCTAAGTTAGGTTTAAGCTAGGTAATTTATTCTAAGGTTAACTAGGTTTACAACTAGCTCCTTATACTCTGTCATCAGTAAGTATCCACGTAAGTACACTAAGTGACCGGTCCGGATAGTATAATATACTTGAAGAAGAAGAAGACACACGGAAGACGCGAGACTTGAAAAAAAAACTTGTATATCTATTCTTTGTAAGACAGGATTTTAATTAGGCGGGCAGTTTTATTAGGGAAAAGGCTTCATTTTTTTTACATACTTGAGTCTTTGAGAATTTCTTCAGTTCTTGTTCATCTACAGAGTACGAGCGGCTCGTACTCCATACATCAGTTTCTTCCTTCAGAGTTCCTCATTTTTTAAGGCGTTTACGACGACTGACACCGGTGCCTGTCATTTTCCAAAATCCTTCACAATTCCTTCGCAAATCAATCCTCGCGTGGGCTATAGACAACATTCCAAAATAGGGTCTAACGTAATTATTGACTGCACTGCTGGCGCTAACCTGGTCGGCGGTGTTAAAAATCAAGACATCATGAAGAAAGACGGAGAGCCTGATGAGCGCGGGTGAGTTTCTTGAGATTTTTTTTTTCTTTTTTATTTCTCTCGTTTTCGCCTTTTTGTTCTTTTATTGATTTTCATCTTTAGAGTTTGGATGCTTCTCTCTAGATTCTAGTCTCTAGGTGTAGACGTGAAACTTGTATCTAACTAGTAAGTATATTCTATAGTTTGTAGTTATAGTCCATAGCTTAAAGTTGATATGGATTCAGTAGTAGTACGTGTCCGGGACCCGGTTTTAGTATTTCATACATACAACATACCTTGAAACCGAACACCGAATGCCGCTCTCCCGTCACCCGCCCGCCGACATTTCTAATTTTCCGGCTTAACAAAAAAATGTGGCTCTAGTATTGTCTTCTTCATTTTCATATTTCAGCTTTTATTTTGTAAATATTTCAACATAATTCATTTCGGGGAATTTATTAAATTCCAAATTATTATAGGTAGGTAGGTAAGTAGGTGTTTGTTTTTCTACTATTCGCAGATTCAGTGAGAACGAATAGTTTTCAAAATGATGAAATTCAAATTATGTAGCATTCATATCTTACATAACACATTAGGAATTGGAAATGTATGAATAATGGAGGTGTCAGCATTATATTTATGAATACATTCAGGAATTTAATTGCATGTAAAATGCTTTAAGTATCATGTTCTGATTTTGCGGTAGTAAGGATACAATGGTGATTGTGAGTGCGGATGTTTTTAATGCCGTAAAATTGATTGTTAAATCAATAATTTGGATGCTAGGATTTTTTTTATATACATCTATGCCCACTGTGATAGGGCTGATGCTGGTGAGTAATTCTTTTGGGAATAGTACTAGAAAGAGAAGAGAGTCAGGCTGAGGAGTGGGGAGAGCGAGTGGCGGCGAATAATATGCCGTACACGCATCACTATGTACATATTATGTACATGGATGAGGCGGAGTGCTTCTTGTCGACTGCATCTGACTGCATGGGGCGTACATATTATGGCTGCTATGTAGCGACATTTTAAAATATTTATTTGGCCTTTGACTCTCTCCAAGAAGAAGTGGATGGAAGTCGATGATGAAGTCTGTAAAAGTAAAATGTTAAGTTAAATATCACAAGCTGGATTATGTACTCGTATAAACTTGGGAGAGTTAGATAGAAAAAATAGAATGGAGAAAATATGCTGTTGTCGTCGTGTATTATGTTCCAACACAGCATTGAGCATTATTATAGTAATAAAAACAGTTGAGTAATAATATAATATATATACGCATGTGGCTTTGGTTTTGGATTTTTGGTTTCGACTATGGTTTCCCTTTGGCATCTCAGGCATGGACGCATCTTTACATAGGAAAATGTTTACCGTAAAACTAGGCGTGAATACTCCTAAAAACGTGAACTAAAACTCTATTTAAACTACAGCAGCTCCTAAATTATTAAAAGCATTTCTCTGGCTCTCGCATTTATAAACGACTGTCGTCAATGTGTGTAGCTCTTTATAATGTTGTTTTAGTGCAAGTATTTTTGACGACAATAGTACTTCTTGTTGACGTGTTAATTAATGATAATTGTTTAATCAATGATTTACAGAAAGTTGTTTATTGGAGGATTGAGCTGGGAAACGACTATCGATGGTCTTCAACGCTATTTCAGCAGATTTGGAGAAGTTGTGGATGCTGTTGTAATGAAAAATCCAGAGTCTGGTCGATCACGTGGATTCGGTTTCGTCACATTTCAAGATCCTGCAAATGTTGACGCAGTTCTCAACAGTGGACCCCACCAACTCGATGGACGAACCGTATGTGACCTTTAACTTGACTGTTTTCTTTCTTTTTAAGTGGCATTGCATTTTGTGAATTTGAATGATTTATTCATTAATGGGCCTAATTCACACGAACATTTTCATAAATATAATTTTAATATGACACGTGATCATTGTGTGTTTCTATATTTGAGATTAGGGAAGGCGCATTATTTACGTAGATAAAATGATTCATAAATTTAGAGGAATTATGATACATTACTCATTGAAATAACATTTTTAGATCGATCCAAAACCATGCAATCCTCGAACTCTCCAGAAGCCAAGAAGGGGTACTAATGTTCCCAAAGTATTCCTCGGAGGTTTGCCACCAAATGTCACTGAAACTGATCTCCGATCATTCTTTGATCGCTATGGGAAAGTTGTTGAAGTTGTCATCATGTATGATCAGGAGCGCCGTAGAACTAGAGGTGAGTCCTGTAGTGCAATATTCTCAACAAAACTATATTTACTATATAATCACCACATCCGTAATTTAACTTAAAAATAATCCATAATTCATTCTAATTACTCGAGTTTAATCAAGTTTTTTACTGTCATTACCATTACTACATACGTATTTATAATACTGCTACAGTTTTTTTTAGTGTTTGATAATAGCATTTACTGTTTATGTACCAGTTACAGTGTAAGAGTTGTTACGGAGTAATTACGAAAAAAACTGGTTAGTTTCATAAGTAATTGGTCTAGTATTTCCATTTCCCGCCTACTACATAATATAGTAGATCTATATAGAATATGTATAGATAGATACACCTGACCTGAGAGCACAAGTGCATCGTAAATTCGTAAAATTATTATTATGGTTCAATCTTATAATTATATATTTTTTGCTATTTTTATTTAAAGCTCGTTTTCATTAAATGTTGAATTTAAAAACATATAACTAAGCACTTGAATTAATTAACTTAATCGTAATATTCACTCCAATGAATTCCATTCATGCTTAAATCAAAGTAAGGAAGGATGGTCTCAGTGGTTAAAAAATGTAAGTACTACAAACATACAAAATAAAGTTATCTAGACATTATTTTTAATGAGCCATTATTAAGCTAAATACTTTGTCATAATGTGGTGTTGGGTGCTGCTGCAGGATTGTAAGTTTAAAGGTATAAAACTAGTCGTTTGTGTGACCGGCTTCGGATTACCGGTGGAAACTTTTGCGCTCATCTCTTGTGGAGATTTGGATGTAGTCCGATGTAGGAGGCTAGCTATTAATCAATCATAATAATCATAGTCGAGCTAGTGTGAAAATATTATTGCCGCCGATGCGATCCAAGGCGTGTGTGTGGAGTGAGCGACAAAGTTAATTTTTTAATATAGAATTAGCATATTAGTAATAACATAATTATCACCATAAGTAATATATTTACCTTATAATGTTATTAAATTAATGTCTAATATTAATGTATTGTGTACTGTTTACTTTTGTATGATTTAGGTAAGAGATTCGTTTAATTACATGTACGTTACCATTACCAAAACGTACTGTACTACTTAGAAGTGACAAGTTATGCACACATCTTTTACAAGCTAGAGAAAGAAAGACAAGTTGTTTAAGTTAACTACTTCCTTTTTCATATCCCTGTCCTTGTCACCACCCTCGGAAACTATATATATTTCTCTTCTGCATTAGTTTAATCAATTACTAGCAGATCTGCATTCCTAAGTACCTCAATCGTTTGACCATTTTTCATACGTCGAAATCTAAATCTCCAATCCTCAGATTTTTACTTGTAGTAGTATAATAATTTTAGTACAGAATTTTTATTATATATTCATACACCACAGTTTTAATTTTCATTAGCAATTCCTACATTTCCTTTCTTTTGTACCCTACAACTCACCAAACTTTCGACTATTTTTTTTTTTGGTTTTTACCTTCAATTTTTATTATTTCACATTTTTTTACTATTGCATACAACTTCAAAACAAATCCAATACAAAAGAATTCATTGATGATGAATATGTTGATTTAATTTTTTTCATGGATTCAATATTACTGTCATTAATTTAAATTAATGATGGAAAATAACAATGCTTCCCTTAGTTTCAGTCAGAATGTAGCTTGTATGTCATAATATTAAACTATGGCTGACTTACTTTTTTACAGCTTATCTCAAATGATTTGAGTTAACGTTGTTGGGTCAAGCCTAAACTAAAGTCCATTCCATAGTACATGTTGCTTCGGATCATCCGGCAACGTGCCTCCAAGTTTGGCCACAGCATAATTGTGAAATTATTATTAGCAGTATGTATTTCTAATTTTTTGTTTAATGGGATACTCACTCCCAGCAACATTTACAACTTCGAATTACATAATGGGCTTGTAAAATTTGCGCTGTTTAAAAAAATTAAAAAGTATGGTAATGGTAGGTTAGTAGAAATGAGGAAAACTAATAAGAGACAGTGAATAATTAGAATGAATTTTTGATATTTTTTGTGAGAAATTACAAAAATAAAGATGATAATTGATAATATATTAATGCATTAAAAATGGTTTCATAATTTGACACATAATTAATTTTGTGTGAATATTTGAAACTATATATAAGTGCAGTAACGTTGAATCCTATTTAACTAAATAAAATTAAATCTATATTATGATGCTCGTCAGGGTTTGGATTTGTTTCATTTGAGAGCGACGATCCCGTGGAAAGATTAGTTGGTGAACACTATGTCAGCCTTAATGGGAAGCAGGTATTGCAATTTGCACGGGCTAAGTACCCCTTTTCTCACACACCTTTTCTCCTTTACAAATTTAAAAAATAATCTTGTGACTTCGAAAATTTCGAAAAAAAAACAAAATAATTGTATAGTACAAAAAAAAATAGTAAAATCTGTATATATCTATCGTATCACACTCATCATGCCAATAATTTTACGATTGAGGCCTTATACTCCAGCACGATTGACGATTATTACGATTACAAATAATAATCCGATCAGAAATCGAAATAACTACTACGTATACCAAAAAAAAAGACAAGCTAAAAAAGTGCGAGGAATAACTGAACAGTGTGTTATGTGGTGGTAGTTAGAAAAAAAAAGATCCAATTCTGTATCCAGTGTAAAGCTTTAAGTTATGTACTCCTCCTTTCAACTCTGTCAATAATTTAAATTTTAGGTATTTTTATTTTAGTTAAATATTCATTAATTTCAATGTATTTGTGTAGACTTTAAATAATTTATGACTACTACATCAACTACTACATGCTCCCTCTCGTTAGTTAACTATTTTACCATGTTATATATTTGTAAGGATGTGACGGTATATACACGATTGCTGTACATATTTTTAGTGGGCTTCTGCGATAATTTGATATTTCCTCGTCGCCTGGAAAAGAAAAAACGATGTAGGGGTGTTAGTTTATTTTTTTTTAATGCCGCCAATTCTAATGACGAAATATTTTTTAAATTAACTTAAGAAAGTGAAAAATTTTTAAAGTTTAACATAGGGTTTATAATATGGAATATTTTGGATATACTACTACTACAAAATACGTAGGTACCTCATAGAATTATAGATAACTGAAATACTTACTCAGCTTTGATATTTAATTGTGCGTATTATTATGATTCTGATATAATATAGCTAGGATAAAAATATTGGATACAAATGCATAGTTTAAAAAATTCTTCGGTGTGCGGTGCCGACCGAGTATGGTGCGAAGCTATATTAGTGTGTTATGATACAAAATACGATACAGTTATGATATTTGGATAATCTCGATATGATAAAAGATACAGTACGCTACAGTTAAGGCCTTAATGTAAGATTGGTTTAGAGATGATGCTGATGATTATTTTTAATGTTTTAATTATTTTTATCTGTCATATTTAATCATGATTCTTTTTGATATATTGATTGATTTCTTTAAATTTTTTTGTATAATTTTCCATATGTATATATATATATTTTATATATTTCTTCATTTATTTACAAAACAAAAATATACATAATTATACTGTATTATAGCCTTACCATTAATTTATCTAGTTATGCTAAAAACCTGACTATGACTATTTTAAATTAATGCTAAGGTTAGACTTACAATTAATTGTACTTATATAAACAAGATATATACAACAAATTTATTATAGATTTCTATTTTATGGCTCGTGTGACTTTCCCATATTTTGCTAACGGGTCCTTTTGACATTATTGAATTCTACAGGTTGAGATCAAGAGGGCTGAACCTAGAGATGGACGTAGTGGTGGAATGGGCCGTCAGTCCGGATGGGGAGCCATGGTTAGTTTTTTGAACAAACAGCACCAAAAATATTTAATTCCCTTACATTTTTTTTTGCATTGGTCTCATGCGTTTTCCTTGACCTTCATCTCGAGTTTTAACTCAAGACATCCAAAAATCCCTTCATTAGAAAAAAAAAGCAATATGAGCAGCATCATTTAGTCACTTTCAAATTAGTGCTTTCCGTTCCATCCCAACTAGTTTTTTTCCTCTTTGCAATGTGTATAGAAAGCCAATTTTTTATTGCTTCATTTGAATTGCTCCACCAAAAAATTGGGTTAATACTTTAAATATACAGAGACAACCCTTGCCTCATTTTATTTTACTTTTATTTCCCAATTTAGTATGTCCCAAAATTATGTTTTTTTTGCTTCTTTTTATGATTTACAATTATAATCAAAACATAATCACGCTAAAAAATATTCTTATTTTTGTATTATACTAGTCAATAAAATTTTTGACAGAAACTTTGTATATGAAAAAAAAAATTTAAAAAAAGATAAAATCGTAAAAAAAAACAAAACATGGAAAACAATTGAAGCTGAGTTGCAAAAATATGAAATATGGGCATTTCTAAAGGGCGGCATGGGAAACCCTATGGGACAGATGGGGAATCCAATGGGACATATGGGACCACCCGGTGGAATGATGCAAGGCTACCAAGGTTGGGGAACCCCACCACAGCAGAGTGGCTATGCTCCACAAGGATACCAGCCAGGTGGTGGACAGAGTTACCAGGGTTGGGGTGCTGCTCAAGCAGCTCAGGGTCAACAGATGCCACAATGGGGCAGCTATGGAACAACGCCACAGCAAAGCTACGGCTATGGTGAGCGGGCTACTACTTCTCTGTACAGTAATTCAAGTAGGTACAACTAAAAGAATAAAACAAAATCAAAACAAAAAAAATTCTTTACAAAAAAAATACAAACAAAACAAAAAACACACACGACATGTTTGATTGTCTTCTTCTGTACTCAACCTCTCTTTATATATATCTATATATTAAACAAACAAAAATATTATAATAATTATAATATAATAATGCACTGAGACAACAGAGGTGATCAGTCCAGACAAATCGAGTTATTCTATCTATCATGAGAGAGAAACAAAACAAAATACCTAGAACTTTAAAAAAAGAGACAAGGAATCGTTATATAATGAAAGTAATGAATAGAAAGAAAAATAATACAATATCATTTCAACTTTAAAATATATTACTTTACTTATTATTATCTAAAAAAATATATGATTATTATTAATTATTATCGTAATAGCAAAAAGTAAATACACGACATCTTTTTATTGAGATATATAATTACATAATATATTTCTCGACTTTGACTGTAATAATCAAGTTTAAACAAAAATCCGATAGTATTTCTTCGGATTTCGTATAGAGATATAAAAAAGTTAAATAATATATTATACATATATATAGTACATTTTCGTTCGAGATTTAGATTTTCAATGTCGTACATATTTCGATTTAAGAAACTGAATATTAGTAAGACGGTCAAGTTTTACATTTTTAAATTAAACTTATTGTAATGATATGATTATTATGTGGGAGACTTTTAAACATTTATGATGATGACTTCGAGATCGAGATAGAATAACTTAATTTTAAAAACATTACAAAAAAAATGTATAGAAAATCAAGACAAGGCGAAACAAATATACATAAAGCTAAAAATAATTAATATACATCCATCTTAGAAGGAGACAGGGAAAAGTTGAACCTACTATACTTTTAACTATTTTCTTTTTAAATCGTGAGAACAAACTAGTAACATACAAAAAAAAATATGAAACAATATATTATGTCAATTTCCTTTTCGATTTCGACTGCGTATTTCGAAGAAAAAGAGAAATTTTGACAAAAAACTTAGTTTTACTCTTTTTAAGGAGGTTTAGTAGTTAGTGGTGTAGTTCAAAAAAAAGACTAAGAAAAAAGAGAGTTTGTTGTTGTTGATGTTTTTTTCTTTTCTTTTTCATGTGTTATTCTTATTATATTAATATATATCAACAAAGTAAAAAACGAGAGGAAAAATAAAATAACACGGGAAGCATATGAAACAAAAATGGACATATGTAAAAAGTAGTAACTAAGATTAGAGAGAATATTCAGTAAAAATATTTCAAAGAAAACGCAAAGAGGAAGCAACAAAAAAAATCAAGAGAAAAAATAATTATCAAGCTTTTTGACTATTATATAATACACAATAGAAAGCTCATTTAGATTTAAAATTTCACTACTATTAGCTACTAGGTAGAGGTACTTCTACTACTACTACAACTCCGCTTCTAGAAAATATTTAAACAACTTGTGAAAAATGGAAATTTCAAAAAAGAATTGAATTGATATTAATTATAATTATATATAAATAATATTGATGATAATGATGTTGATTGATGATTGATAATTGTGTGTCAAAAGATATCGAAAAGAAGTGAAAAAAAAAATACATTTGATCCCTGATTTGACTATAATGCTGAATTGAATATGAAATATTACATACCTACAACCTACCTACCTTAAAAAACTACCTATATAGTAGAATTTTATTACAGATCAATAATTAAGAAGTATTAATTATTACAGTTAGCCAACTGATTATGGAAAATAGATATATTTACAACAACAAAATTTATTACCAAAATTATGATTTGCAAAACTATTTAACTGACATTATTATGTTATGTTTGATTTGTAAAAACAAAACTAAAAAAAACTTCTGTAAGATATATAATTATTGACGTACGTATCTATCTATCTATTATACTAAACTATTACTACACATTATAGACGAAAAAAAAAGAAATTTTTATGAACAATTTATGGAAACTTTGAAAAAACTTGATATTTGATTAAAAGGCTTATTATCCCAGTTTTTGGGATTTTTTGTTCAGAGAAAAAAACAAACAAGAAACGAAAAGAAAAGAGTGAACTTTACTTACTTACTTCCCTCATTGATTGATTGATGAAAAGAAAAATTCTAGAAGTTTTGTCATTTATTTCTAAAAAATTGCATTCTCTCTTTAATAATTTTATTGTTATGATTATTCGTTAGACTTTAAAGTTAAGATACGTAAGCTCTATATAAGTAGTAAGGTATTCTATAAGTAATTTATATAGTTTAATTACAAATAGTTACAAATCACATTAGTCCAGGAAAGTTTTTTTGAATGACTCTGGGGTTTGTTTTTTCTTTTTTTTTATATATATAAAATATTTTTGCTATTTGATTATTATTACGGCTAGTGTGGCGGTCGCACAGAACGTAAGTTGATAGTGTGATATAAGTTGGTTTTCGTTTTTATATGAGTACTTGATTTAAACTTAATATAATTATTTTTAGATATTATTATGGTTAAGTAGTTTTGTTGTATGTTAAATAATTAATTTAATTGCCACCACTTATATTAAGATTTTAATTGGTAGTTGATCTAGTAATTGAGTAACTAATGGTAGTGTAATAATTGCTAAGCTTTAGAATTTAGAAGTGATTAGGGACGTTAAAGGGGGAAAGAGACAGATAGAGGAGAGGGTCAATCAAATTAATTTAATAGAGACAACTACTAAGCCAAAAAAAAATCAAACCAAATCAAAACAGTTGTCCATCTCGTGTTCCATTCTGTGTCCAAAATTTTAGTTCAGTGGTACAGTCATCATGAGGGATCAGGTGTGTTTTGGAGATATATAATATAATATATTGGAATGAAAAAAAGGAAGAGAGAGGAACATGTTTATAATGAGTACAGATCAAGATTTAAATAATTCCTAAACAAAATTTTTTTTTCTTATTTAAATTGTACCTAAAGCCCGTCATTGAAACTTCCAAGTTTGAAATCCTTTCATTCATTTGGTGAAACTTCATTCTTTATTTTTTATTTTACTGCCATGATATCCATTACAATAATGTTGAGATTTATATGCGAATTTTATTTTTTATATTTATTAGACATAATAATGCATTATGGAACGTAATGGATTAAGTTGATACTTTTGATCTTGATCATACAGTCTATGTCTATAACAGGCCTCTCGTTCTCTCGTCTTCCGGATGTTTTTTTTATAACTTTTGACTTTCAAAAAAAATCAATATAATTATTATCTTTTTTATTTAAAAACCAAATATTGTTTTGGCTCCATTGTTATTGCTCGGCACGGTCAACAAACTTGAATTGATCTTGAGACTTTTCCACCACTACACAATTAAAGCTCTGCAAAATTATATATGTATAATTAATTATATTATATATAATTACTATATTTTAAGATATATATTTATATATAATCTTATCTTAAAAATCTATTATTTTCTGCTGGGCTGATGATTTAGCTGATTTATTATTATTGTGTAATGTAATTCAAACTCATGCTTCGTTTCGTTTTTCGTAATATAGGGATATATTAATATTAATGTTATTTATTTAGCGAATGGGAATGGGCCAGAATTTTATACTTTATATAGAGTATTTCTGATCTCGACACAAAGCTTGTGGGAAGGGGGAGGGGCGAATTTAATTTGCATGGCATATTGTCTTGCCTTCTTAATATCTATATATATAATATACTTAGCATCACACTATATTTTCGAATGAACTTTTATAAATTTAAAAACTCTTTTATAGAAGGAGACATTTTAAATATGACTATAATGACTATCTTCTATACTATGCTATATATATAATTAATTGACTTTACTATATAATTATACTTTCTCTTTTTTTTCGGACGCCCCTAAAAATGATCGTTCTATAACATGATAATTCTTAATAATTATCATCATTATATATTATTAAGTGATTTTAAGTGAGTTCTTTAATTTCGTTTAGACATTATGTAGTTTGTATTGTAAGCATATACTAATAATAAAATTTGTGTAGGTAGGTAGGTGTTGGGCAGAGAGCGCAAAAGAGGATCGAAGAAAGGCAGTTCATTTTTTGAACTAATTTACTATTTTAGATTATGATGTGTTTCAGTATGTATGCTAAATTCGAATTCGGATATAAAAGGATATTTTGTAGATTTAAGTTGGTTTAGGTTTAGGGTTTTATATGTATAAGTTTGATATTAAGTAATATGTAAGTTAAGTGCTACGTAGGCAGGTAATATTAATTTAAATTAGTATTAAGAATTGCTAGAGCTAAGTAGCTTTTTATCATGTTTTTATTTTAATAAATATTTTATTATTATGTTATACTCTTGATTTTCCAAATCTAAAATCGTTAATACTGTTTCTTTAATTCATGCCAT
The DNA here is from genome assembly GCA_949802685.1 of Dicyrtomina minuta. NCBI lineage: Eukaryota > Metazoa > Arthropoda > Collembola > Symphypleona > Dicyrtomidae > Dicyrtomina > Dicyrtomina minuta. Next base: position 73,237,923 of record OX461810.1, read on the forward strand.
GCCCCTCGAGTCATTTGAACGCAAGTTATTGTTGTTGTTCATATGCGCGCACGTATTATCCTTGGTGTGTGTTTTTGTATTACATTTATTTGGAATTTCAAAAGTAGACTTAAATAATTTAATGGTATTTATTTTTTTTTGGCGGGTGGTTTGATAATTGATATATAATTTGATGTGATATGATTTTCAAAGAAGCAAAAAATATTATTTCTACCTATGTTACTTAATAGTAGTAGTGGTGGTTAATTTTAGTTTTATAGTATATTAGTAATTTTTGATAAAATTTAAAAACGCTATCTAAAAAGTAAGTACGTACAAAACAAGTTAATTTAAGTGTCTAATTTGATAAGTGGTTGCATTTTTAGCATATAATTACTACATGTATAAAATAGAACGAAGTACCGTACCCCACACCTACTACTGTCATGAGCTCTAATATATCGATTCAAGGAATGAGTACTACATAGAAAGTATTGACGGTCAGAGTCTTTCTAAAAAAAATAAGTGAAATATTAAGCATAGTACATTTTTAGAGCATAGCATAGCATCCTTCAGTCTATATATATATTATTGAGAATGGTTTGACTCGAATATTGAACGGATTGGTACGACCCTGTGAGTGAGATTTTTATTTTATTTTTTTTTGGCATACTGAAATATATAATGTGGTACATTATATATATTTATTTGAAAAATTTTTGATTCAATCGTGAGGGTAATATTAAAGGGAGGGTGGAAATGGAGAGGTTAGTTTTATATTGGGAGACATGAGAAACATTTTTTTTGAATTTTTTTGAATTTTGGCAAGATTTCTGTTTTAAAAAGAATACGACAATACGATAAAACGATAACCATGAACCGTTACAGACATAATTGAACATTTTTTTAAAGACAACTTATTTGTTTTTGTATACGAACCAAATACAGATACAGTACGCTAAACGTAAACAATTATTGAGTAAAATTTCTTTCTTTTTTTTTGTCAAAACAATACAAAAAAAAATTCAATAATTTATTTATTAAAAAGTCTATATAGTAAACGTTTAAAAAAAATCAAATCAAAAATTGCGAGAGGTTTTTAGTAAGCAATGGAAATGATGGGTACTACAGGTACAACTCCGCAGAATAGTTATGGCGCCAATTGGAACTACACAATGGGTCAGAATGGTGGGAGTGGTCAAGGTGGCGGCGGGACGACGCCACAAGGCGCCGCGGACATTTATGGTCGACAAGGAACGACGCCGGCAGCTGCCCCTGGGGCGACAGCCGCACCAACAGCTCAAAAGCCTCCTGCTTCCAATTATCCTTACTCCACTCCCCAGCCACAGTATGGCTCATCAGCTGGCTACACACACACGCAGCCACCGCAAGACACCGCCTCCGGTGCCTATGGACCATCTCGTGCTTACGGTCAGACTCTATAGTCACGTCACAAAAACAAAAAAGACTATCCATTTTCTCCTCTTTTTTCCTATACTAACCCCTCCTACATCTCCCAACCACCCCCTTCCCTAACCCCCTACCCCCCTCCTCTAACCCCAGTGTAACCTTCAACCATACACATACACACACACTAAAAAATCAACAGCCACCACCAATCCAACCCCCTTAACCCATGTTATTTTACCACTCCTTTTTGTCTTTGAATAAAAAAAACGGAAACTGACCTTTGACCTTTGTACCTTAACCAAACACGCTCCGACCCGCCCCCACCCCTTTATCTACCCTATCCCCTCCCTTTGCCTCAAATTTTAAATATGTATATCAAATTTTCAATTTTTTTGTCTCCTCTTGTTCTCTTTTACAAAAAAATGTCATGTTTTTTTTCTTTGCGTCTCTTTGAAATTTGAATTTGGATTTTAAAATTTCAATGTATAGTCAATGTCAGTGCTATATAAAAAAAGTATAATTATTTAAATGTTTTTATGATTCATGATTATTATTATAAAGTTTTAATTGTAATTTTAATTAACCAATATATTACTATACGATTATTCTATTTAATTTGTTTTGATTGTGTAATTTTTTTGATTTCTGATGCCAATCGAGCTCATCATTATAATTCGTATATATTCGTTTTTAGTATGATTATCATTATTATATATAGTATTATTATTACTTTTGAAAAAATATTTTCTGTTTTTAACTCTGACACACACACAAACATACACATGCGCGCATCAGTTGGGCTGCTGCTGCTGTTGTTGTTGTTGTTTTATTTTTGGTTGTGTAGTGTTTTTAATGTAATATATTATTATTATTCTTCTAATCTTCTTCTCTTATTTTTTTTTTGAAATCCTTTTATTATTACATATTATACTACATGCGTTGACGTGATTTGTATTGTTCTTACTGTATTATTTTGCATTGTTGTAACTTGAATATATAATATGATTATTTATTTTCCATATTATTATTATTTGAAATTTGAAATTGAAATTTTGAATTTTTGAGAGCCATTATTTAATTAATAATTTGTTCAATTCACATATACATACACGACATATATCTATCTACACGTAGAACAGAAAAAAAAGTTGTGTTTTAAAAAAGCAAAACAGAAAGAAAGAAAGAAAGAAAAAAAACTTGTGTGAGAATATTGAGTCTGACGTCTGACAGTGAAAATTTTTTGTTCCGTTTTCCGTTGAGACTGAGAGTCAGCCACATTTGGTCTATCTTTTTTTGGTAATTTTGATTTAATATTATAATTATTGTTATTATTTTTAAAGTAATAATTGATTAAGAATATTTACGAAATCGAAATTTGAGTGAGATACAATGATACGATTAGATTTACAATATTACCTTTTAAATATGATTATTACTATTATGGAGTAAATTAGAATTTATACCAATTAACTAATTGACAATCTTCTCTCTTACACTACACTACACAGAGTAAAGTTAAACAGTATATATAAAAAATGTAGTAGATATATGGATTTAGTAATTATTATGATTATTATTATTTATTACATATTTATTTAAAGAGTTAAAACTAAGGGCAATATATGGCAGTTTAATAATAATATTATTTTTAATGATAATTTATATTGAGAATTTAGATAGAGAATTGAGCAGCAAAAAAATCCTTCCACCTTTCTCTCTCTCTCTCTCTCTCTCACACACACATTGATTCTCATTCCTTAAATACCACGAAATTTCAAAAAAAAAATTATTAAAAAAAACTACCTCTCTCTCAAACAAAACTTAAGTTTCCGTAAAGTCAGAAATATGTCCGAATCCAAAAATAAAAACTGAATCCGAAAGTTTTCATCTGTGTGGGCGGGGGATTCTCTCGCTTCGGAACCTTTGTGGTGTAATTTACTTTTTCAGGATTCCTTGTTAATTTTATTACATATTATATTTTTTTTTCGTTGTGTTGTAAGTACGTACAAACAATTTTTATTTTACTCTTTTTTTTCCTTTAATTTAATTGTTATAATAATAATTATGTATTTTTTGGTTTGATTTTTTTTTCATGGGAAAAAAAGGGAAGCTTTTCTGCTGATTCTGCTGTAGCTGTTTTTTTTTATATTGTTTTTCTATTGACATTTTTTGTTTACGTTTAACTTGACTCATATATTTGTTGTAAGTTGTAGTCTGTCGTTGTCGTTCTTTTATTGGTTGAATTTGTTTTTGAAAGTACTTAGACATCTGATGATAATTTTATAAATTTTTTTTCAAAGGAATGACCCCTACTTTTCCTTGTATTCTATAGTTCCATTTTAGTCTGTCCTGAGTTACTGCAGGGTTTTGTATAGGAGAGCCGTGTTAGTGTTGATTGTGGTGGTCGGTAGCGGTGGTGTGGGTTGGTGTTTGGTTTTCGTTTTGCTTCACCTTTTTGTTTAAAAAAATATATATATGATTTATAATTTTTATGCAAAGATGATTTTGAATTTTTTTGTTTGTTAACCTTTGTTCTGGGTCGAGGTCTGAATTGATTATTACCTTTCACTGACTTTTTTTAAAAAATTGACCCTTGACATTTTCCATTCCACATTCTTCCATCATTGTGATTCTGTGTACAGTACAGTAGTAGTAGTAGTAATGTCGTTTGTACGTAGTAGCTGCAATAATATTTTTAGATACCTACATAGGTTCCTAATTAATTAATGATTTCATAATAATAATAGTTGAAAAGGGCGCCTGTAATTTATTTATAAAAGTAGTTTTTAGCCTTTTGCAAAATTAGAATTTTTTTTTGAAGTGCTACTGGTCTGGTTGGTTGGTTGGTGGTGGTCGTTCTCATTGGAGGTCATTGAATGAAAATGAATGCATGTGATTAAGTGTATTATATAATAATATTTTACTAGCTGCTTTTATTTACTCTCAGTTACGTAATTATTGTACTACGTTTCCGTGTATTTTTTTGAAACTTATCTTTTTGTTGTTGTCAACTTTGTTTTCGTTGTAAAAAAGAATATTGAATAGTTAATATTATTTAATTTTAGTTTGTACTATTACTCGGTCTATATAGACATGCATTAAATTAAGGCTCATTTACGTGACCTACGTAAAAATTTGACAAGGTTCAATTTAAATTGTCAATTGAGTAGTAAATCGTAGCGTATTAAATAATTAGTAGTGCTACACACTGATTTTAGATATTGAGTATTATTACTATATATGGTAATTGGTCGTGGTTAGTTTAGTTAGTTAGAAAGTACCTCTTTTATGCGCTCTTGAGATTTAAAAGTGTAGGGGACTATAATATTATTATTACAAAAGTGTAGGGGAGGGGTAGGGAGTCATTAAATTCGAAATCAGAAATTCATTTAAGTTAATGTTGGATTTAGGCTCTAAGTTAATTATATTTAAGCTGTAGTTTGTAGTAATTACATGTATAGTTAATAGTAGCATAGATTGGATATTAAGTTAAAAGTTTAAGGTTAATCTTTGGCTAGCAGTAGATATTATTATTACTAGTGCTTCTTCCGTTTCCGTGTTTCATCATGATATTTTAATGCCGATCTTAATTATCCATTTTAATTGCCTACTGTTTTTGAAATAATGAGACGTATTTCCATATTTTTTTGGCCAACTTCAAAATGTTTTTGTCAATTTTGTATTGGTTGGTTTTTTTGTTGCCCTTTTTTTAAACAAGTGAATATGCCTAGAATCTAAAGAACACTATGTACAGCAGTCTTTTAGAATGGCAGTTGGTGATGATGTGGATAGGAATTTAGTATGATTTTAGTTCTGATACCGGTACTGGTACTGGTCACCGGTACAGGCTTGAATATACAAGATAATATAGAGATTGAATGCGGGACTGAATGCTGTTAAGCTAGATTTTTTTTAAACATTTTTGTGCACATAGTTTTGTTCAGGTTCAATATCATTATGTTTCTGTTTCATCGTTAGAACTTAGTCAATTGGTTTTTTTTTAATGGAATGATTATTTTTTAGTATAATATTTATACCCAAATGAACAAAAGAATATAATCCATTAATATTTTATTTTTGAATTTGTTAATTAATTAATTTACAATGCATATCCGTAAGTAACTGTAACGTAAACCTTCCTCACTTCTACCTTCTCTCTCTCTCTCTCTCTCTCTCTCTCTCTCTCTCTCTCTCTCTCTCTCTCTCTCTCTCTCTCTATCTTGATTAATTTGACTATTATTAATTTACCATATTGTATATTATCCGTAATTTAGTTATCAATTAACTATTATGCCTGTCTCTCTTCTCTCTCTCTCTCTAAGTTCTCAGTATCATTATTATTAATTATTATTATGTTATGGCTTTCTTACATGCCGATGCAGCAGATTTGAACTACCCTCTGACTCTCTCATCATCAAATATATAATTATTAAATTTTAAATGTCAATCAATTATTTATTGAGTATATAACAGTTTCAAAGATATAAATTAAATATAGTTATCGTATATAAATATATATAGCTAGATTCTATAAATCAGAAATCAGAATAATTATGTTGTTAGTGTAAAATCAAATGTTAGATAAGAATAGTTAGAATTCGTTTAAATAATATTATCATGTGACTTGAGTGATAGTGTGACTAACGTACTGTGTTTTTTTTTGTGTTCTATTTTATTTGCTCTGATTCCTGATCGTCTTGACTCCTGATGCTTTGATGATTCTCTTTGGATTTTGGATTCGGATTTGACTTACTTTAATACACATTGAAATTGACCTTTATAGCAGCTGGAACAGGGGCAGCCTCTGGCTATGGAACAGCCGAGCCTACACCAGCTGCAAGTTATGGTGGACCTGGGCCACAGAGAGGTGGAAGTTACTCTGCGCCAGGTCAAGCTTCTGGCTATCATCCTTACCGTCGGATGTAAAACTCCCCCTTCCCCCCTTCAAAAAAACCAAAACAAACAAAACCTCCTCTCCCTTTTCAAAGAGAAGAAAAAAAATTCAGATTTCAAAACAATTCATTAAAAATATTATTATTACATTATATAACACTATAACTTCTACGATTACAACAAGAACAACATTGAAACATCATTATTAAGAAGACAAGAAGAGAGAAAAAAAAGAAAAACTTGACAGAAACGAGAAAAAAAAATTTCCACACATACACACACACAAATCTTGAAAACTTTTGAACTCTAAAAGATAAAATCTGGAGCAAGATCCACTTTTTGTCTTGAAATGAAAAGCAGCAAACAAAAACTGATAACTGATTTTGAATTCAAAGAAGAGAAGATATAAAAAAAGCAAACATTAATTATTGACTGGTCATGTTCATATTTAATAATGAAACGGAGAAAACCTAATTATAATTCTATTTACAGTTCAATAGATGAAAATAAGAATATGTAGGAATACAAAAACTATTGTCGATTTACTATTCTTATTATTTATGATTACATAATTATGATTACAATATTATTATTAGAATTTGAGACGTGTGTAGACGGTTTACAAAAAATCTAATGCCCATTATTACTATTATTATGAACCAACAATAATTATTGAGAAAAAAAAACTAACTCCTATAAACTGTTGTTATTATTATATAATGATTGGTATGGTATGTTTATCGTTATCACTATTATAATTGTTATAGTACATATAGTATACATATATTACTGCTTCTCGCTGATGCTTTATTATTATTATACCCAATGTTTATTGATCATATATTATTATTATAATTAAAAGTACTGTTAAGTGTTTACACGCTGTTCACGTCATTAATTAAAAGAAATACATTATTATAAAATATAATTAGACATAATATAAACAATCTACAACTATATATATATTATATTTACTGTACTTGTTGTTGTAATCACACTACTATAATAATGATGACTATATGACTGTTTAAATCAACTATATTATATTATGGAACTGGATATTATAATAATGATATAGCTCATATTATGTAATTCATAAAATATTATTACATTTTACAATAGTCTTAATTTATATATACAAAAGAAAACATACCTAATTATGATTTACTGTTGTATTGTAAGTTGATATTGCTAATTATTATGATAACTAAATTAATTACAAATTGCCTACCATCTAAAAAATGAAAAATACATTCAACATGTGTGGATTAATTATTATAGAAAGCATAAACATACTACATACCCCCTACGTCTCTACATACATGATATACCTAACTAGCCTATTATTATTATTCATTAATATTGCAAGGGATATAAAAATTAGTATATAGTAAATTACAAATACATAAAAAAAAATCGACATGTCTTAGTTTGTAATGTTTTTACTGAAAATGAAATACAGAGATAATACGCGTTAACGTAAACTACTACTACTACTACATACTTCTACTGGGAACGTAAGTCAGCTAGCTGCTCTACATATTATTCAGTCAGTCTTACTGTGACCAGTGTGCCAGTCTTCTTATCTTCTTATTACATACAATTTAAAAAAAAAGAAAAGGAAAAGTCTACAACAATCTTGTATAACACATTATTATATTATTATGATTACTATCTATATACTAAATGGAGAATGATGGATTTAAAGCAAAAAAAAAAGAAAAATGATTGATGATGTTGTTGATGATGAAATAGATTATGTGTGTCTAAACGTAAGTAAGCGTAAAAAACACGTCAGTAGTAACAAGAGTAAATTGACGATAGTAGACTTAAATAGTTGATTCATGGTAAATGCTTTTAAATTTATTATATTGTAATTCTTTTTATTATTTTCTCTTGTTGTAGTAATAATTGTAATTAATGTATTGTATGTGTAATGCAGAGAGAGAGACACACATTATTAGTGAAGGAAGATATTGTAGGATTATTATATAATATTTACAAAAAACAAACCAAGAAACTTGTGTGTAAAAATAATAATAATATGATGTAATTATATAAAAAATCTTAAAACTTTAAAACACGTGTACTAAAAGAAGAACTTGTTCTTAGATTATTTAATTACTTACATACAAAAATACATACTATAAAATTATATACACATAAGGTTGATCATAATCAGTAGCATTAGGAAAAGTAGGAGTACTCGTACTTAGATAAGTAGGAACATATTATGGGAACATAGGCCACTGAAGGGAAATGATGGAAGATGACAGACTTTAGGTAGAATACTACATAGTAAACATTAATTCTAATAAAATGGTTTAATGGTAAATATAGGGTTTATTTTAGCTTGTTCAACAATGGCAATGGAACTTGATACATGCATACAATAGTATAATTTAGATACATTACATAAGATATAATTACAATAATTACAGGTTCACACTGGTTAATGGTATTTTAAAAGGATTAAAATTGACTTAAGAATTAATTAATTATTAAATTATTGGAGCTGTGTATGGGTTTAGGTTATCAATTAATAATGATTAGAAAAATGTAAATTATTACATATATGGTGTAGTAGTATGCTTATATGGTAATGAATTAATTAATTAATGTGGATTATATTTACTACATTAAATATGATGGTACTTTCCTTGTAGACTGTTGTTGTTGTTGTCGTTCATGTGTACTACGTATGTATATTATATATTATAGAAGATAGAAGGTAACTCAAAAAAATAACAAAACAAAAAAAGGCAAATTCTACAACAAGAATTTTGGTAGAGTTGACACACACACACACACAAATACTGTACAACTTGGAACTTGTTGATAGAAACACACAAACAAGCTATATAAAAACTTTTTAGAATTCTTTCTTTACTTTTGTCGTTGTTATCGCCCACGGATACAGATACGGATTTTAATAATATTAAAATTAAATATTATGTAGTAGTAAAAAAAAATAACTTGAAGTTTACTAAATTAATCGTCTCGTGTCAATGCCATTATTGCCAGTATAATTATGGCTTAATTAGTTAATTAATTAATTAATTACTTCCTCCTGTTCTCCCCTCCCCTATTTTTTTTCATATTGTTTATAATATATATGATGATGATGATGATGAGCTAAAGTAGTCTATAACTAGTTATTATTATCATTATTGATTAATTAAAAATGATCAACTTACGCCATAATGATGTCATTATATTTTAGATTGTGTATATGATGATGGCGTTTGCTGAATCAAATTAACAAGGGAAATATTAAATATTATTGCCCATGTATAAAAACAGTAGTAAAATATTTAATAATATTATGATATAATGATGTTAGTAATTTTTATTACTTAAAAAAACGAAGATTCTTTTTGTTTCTTTTACTTGACTTCTTGACTTATATAGCTCCAAGTTATAGTTATAAAATGAAGGGGTAGGGGAAAAAATAATTATTATACTATTATAGAATATTACCGATACCGATAAGTAAAGAAACTGTAATGGGGGAATAATGCTACGATTTTTTCAATAGATACTGATAATGTAATTAATATATTAAACATTATTATGACGAGAGAGTAGTTTCATCAAAGTGCAAGTTTGTTTGTGTGAGCAAAAAGTCTTTAAAGAAAAAAAAAGTCCAAAAAATTATTGTGCGTGAATTTGAGAAACAAAAAAAAATGTTTTCTTTTCTTATTCTATGACTCTGATGACATTTAATATGATCCAATGAATTTAAAATCAAAGGAGAATAAATAATGATCAAACAAAAATTGGAAGTGTTTTGAGAAGGGAATTCTTTGCATACTTTTATTTTTTCTGCATCGTCCATTGCATAATTGTAGGTTATGTCAATTCGTTTGTGGTGTTTAAAAGTAGCTTGTAAGATGAAATGCAATAAATTTCTTGATTGGAAACAATGCAGTGCTGTTTCATTTTGTAGTAAATTAGCATTCGTACTTTTTATTTTTATCCTTGAATTATTCCACTGGTACTAGTATACATATTATACTTTGAATTTAATAGCTTAAATTATAGGTAAATTAATTTTTTATCTATTTATTCTTAAGTGATTCGCATCGTACCTTAAACAGCCGCATGTCCGCATAGCATTATAATAATTTACATAATTTGAATGATAAATTCTTTAGGTTTAATGTAATTACAATATTTCACAAGTTCTAATGCATTCCAAATATTTAATACGAATCCAACTTTTTGGGGAATGTTGCTGGTTAATGGAGTCACTTTCAAAACTGCCACTGCGGCTGCATACATTCAAAATTCAAACAAATTTTTTTTTTAATGTTCATTTTTAGGATATTTTGAATATTGCATAATTGCATTGGAATTTGCATACTATGATGAATGATGCCCTGCTGGTATTTTCGCCTTTTTATTTTTTCCATAATTGAATTTAATTTGAATTACTGAACTGATATTATTTAGAAAAGCATTTATTTTGGAATCTCTTGGAATTTTTAATTTTCATATAGTATAACTATTGTTTTTAGATTGTAGAATTATTTGAATAATTTATGAAATTCCTATCCATGTAAAATGTAACAAATGAATTCTGAAATCTTAAAGATTGATTAAAGCAGTTGTATAAGTAGTTCTAATATCATTTATTTGTGTTTTTTGCTTAAATAATTAATACTTTTCATATAATAATAATTATGTCATTGCTTTACACTTTGTGACAATTTTCGAATTTTCAATTATTCTATCAACTGCAGACCATAGATATGCTAAAAAAAAATTTAAATAGTCGAAATTTGAAGATGGAAATCAATTAATAGTCTTGAATTCATGAAATGCAGCTTTTGTATAGTAACAGTAAAAGTACTTTCGTTCTTATATTACAATTAACATAATTAAAACACCTTATCATTAGATATTTACATATTATTACGTATTCTACTTATGCTCACAGAAGTATATTATTATTGGGTTTTATTATTATTCTTTTAAATATAAACTTGTTACTTTTAAGTAGTTAGTATTCTTACTACTGGTATTGTTATGTAAATGAATACATATGTACCTAAGTAGTTTTGATTTGGGTACGTTAATTATTTATTTATGAATGAACGATACTATACTTATATATTTAATTTTGCTCATCTATTATACAGTATGTACGTACATATAATTTAATTACATGCGCGTAAGTATACTACATAGATACATTCTATATAAATATGCTTAGCTAATATTATATAACAACGTATTTCATATTTTAACTATTTATATTAATGAGCCTATTGCAAAACTACCGCCGCTCACGGAGCAAGACTGAACTAACCAATGCAAAATCATACGTATTCTTAAATGGCTTTATTTCCAATATGAGATTTATAGGCGCAAATTAAAGATAAATGCACAATTAACACTTTAAGATCATTAAATTGGCAGTACCGTGCCTGTGGTGACCGTAAAATTGATTCTCAGGTCGACGTATGTATTTCAACGAAAACCCCGTACCATTTTTATCTATGTCTTTTTCGACATAGATAAAAATGGTACGGGGTTCTCGTTGAAATACATACGTCGACCTGAGAATCAATTTTACGGTCACCACAGGCACGGTACTGCCAATTTAATGATCTTAAAGTGTTAATTGTGCATTTATCTTTGATTTTAGACTATAAACCTCATATTGGAAATTAAGCCATTTAAGAATACGTATGATTTTGCATTGGTTAGTTCAGTCTTGCTCCGTGAGCGGCGGTAGTTTTGCAATAGGCTCATTACATTTTTACTTGGAAGTATAGATACATTATTTAGTATTAATATTTTATTATGCTTTACGTATATAATATTTTTTAGTCTGCACTCCTGCTTTCTTCTCTTTACACTTTATTAAAACTAATCCATTTTTTAAAGTACCTGCCTATATAATAATATAATATATACCTACGTATACAAACCACTATGTAAATATCGTTATTTTGATTACAAATTCAAGTAACATTATTTAATGTATAAAGCAATCATAACCATAAACGCATCTTACGTGCCAAATAATTTAATAATTTAATCAGTTGATTTGAGATGATAGTGAATCACTTAGGTAAATTACTACATGTAAAAAAGTATAAAAAAGGACATTTATTTTTGTAAATATTAAAAAATAAATTACACAATTTAAAAAAAAACAGCAAACTTGTAAAATAAGGAAATCTTCTGAAAATCAGACTGAAACGTTATATAGGACACCCTTTAAAAAGGAAATTATGTTCTAAAAATAAAAAATGATATACATATAAAAAAAACGATATCCTGTAAAATGAACATTTAAATCGGTTTCTTTCTTATAACATACGTTTTGGTTTCTTAACATGGAATACAAATACGTTATTAAGAACTTCCCTTAGTTTACTATATTATAGTTACTTAAATTTTACATGAAATCTTTTACTCATCTATAGTTAGTTTTATTTTGGTTCACGTTCACACGTGTTCTTGTGGCATGTGAATGGAGCCGGAGCCGGAGCCGGAGCCTGGTTCGGTAGATTCAATTTTTGGGACGTGTTTCTGTAATTGACTACGGCGATTACGGTTACGGTAACGAGAACGAGGTTTACTATGGCGGCTATGACGACGACGACTTGAGCCACTGACATGATAGTATTTGTTTTTCTCATGGTTTGTCACTACAAATTTAGTTAATGGATGATAGTTCAGGTAGAAACATGACTCACAGCAATGGAACTGATAGAGTGTCACATGACACAAGTTAAACAGTCGTACGGCCGAACACTGACGGCTCCGGTCCTTACAATCCTCGACTGCAAAATAATATACCATAAAAAGCAAAATCAATATATTATATTCCATTTTGTTAACCACCTGACCACAAGTTTATACATTATAAATTATGTTAAACTTGTATCTTTCTATAACTACTATATCTTTGTATACCTATAGAACCAGAATTAATTTTGTATATACTGAATACGTATAGGTCAGATTACAATTAGTGTGAACTGTACAAAGTAAATACGTTTGTTAGTAGGAAAGTTATTTCATAATCAAAAATTTTACTTGGCAAATGTTTGATTAATTAATTTAAATAAATACATAAAATATATAGTTAATAGTTAGTACATTACAAGTAATTTTAGCAATATCACTTATATATAATAATATATAGTATTCAATATAACAGGGTGATTAATTTTACAGCTTACAGTTTATATTGGTTTTGGTTAAATATAGTACAGAGTTAATTCAAGTACGTACATCAAGTCACGTGTAAGTAGTAGATTTTAAAATATATATGTATAAATATCAAGTATGCCTTTTTTTTTTAACTTTGCGCGGCCTTCATTTTGATGTTAACATTTTAAAAAATGTCAATTTTATTAATTTTAGGTACCTATAATCATATGTAGTTTGTATTTTGATGATCATTGATCGTAATCATTATTATTATTGTAAAGTCAATACACGTTTTTCTTTTTAAATAATTGTAAAGTTTATACTTTTTTTGGGTGTAAATTTTCAAATTTTCAGTTTGATATCTTCCCCTATACATAGTTCAGTGGAGTGGATAATAATAATCTAACGGCAATAACAACAATACTCAATAGCTTCATTCCTTAATTTATATTTTCTAATTATATTATTCATATTATAATACCAAAGTTACTATTGCTACAATATTATTTACATAAATTAGTTATTATATCAGATTTACGTATGTATTTTTCAAATTTTAGCTGCAATAACAACAACAACAACAACACCAACAACTCATCTATATAGACAAAAGTCTAAAAAAGATAACCTTCACCTCATCTACGAATAAATAAAAGTGATTCTCGCTCTGGTTCTTGCGGTCATTCAAATTATGCAAAACGCGCAATACATTTTTGTTCATAAGTCGAAGTCGAAATCGGTCAATTTAAATTATGTTTACAAAAAATTAGTAAGATTATAATATTTCTATACATACTTTTTTCTTTCTTTCTTTTAATGATTTACATTCCCATTTCGATTCAGACGAACATTACCCGTAGTAGCGCTATCGTCGTACCGGGACCGGGACAGGGGCCGTTTAATATTACTACTTCTAGTCTGCCTAATACTAGCACTAGCGGGGAGGACCGGTACCGGTGCGGGTAAAAAGGGCTCTGAAATTTCATCTACCTCTTCTATCTGTACTGATGAGGAGGGTGGTGGCTGATCACCATCATCATCATGATCAGCATTGATTGGATTCTGATCAGTCTGACTATTACTATAATAATAATAGAACAAATGTAATAATTCTTCATAAGTTGGAATTGGAAGATTAAAATAATGGGGATGTGAATGATTTGAATTGAGAGTTGTTGTTGTTGTTCCTGCTCCTGCTCCGCCGCCACCAGGGGGAAATACAAATGGATGATGACGATTATTATTTCGACTGCTGCTACTAAAATCTCTATTCATACGATTACGATGATGATGATGGTGTTGTTGATGTGGATGATTAGGATTATAATAATAATGATTATTATAATTACTTTTTAAACATGCAGGACCCCGACATGCTTTCTTGACGATGGGGCGGGGTAAGGAGTGACATGCATTTCCGGCCGGTTTCAAACTTCCATGCCACACGCACTTGAGAATTCGTGTCTTGAGACCCACTGAGTTACAGCGAGATTTACACTGTCAATTCACAAAGGAAAATAAGTACAAGCAAAAGATGATTAATGAACACCTTGTTTTTGTGTATATGTGTATTAAATTAGGTAGTTTAGTTATTTATGTAAATGATTGAGATTTACCAAACTCCATGCTTCCGTCCGCCACATCCCTTGGCAGGCTGGATTGTAGCACTCTTCCTCATTTTCGGGCCGGACTTTATTGTCACATCCCGAGTCCGACCTGAGCGTTAATATTGTCCCATTGGCAAATTCACAATTCACATCTCGATGCTTCATGGCTACAAGAAAAAACGTAATTCATTCAATTTTAAAATTATTGTACTCATGAATGGCCATACATTTTTTATGCAGCTCTTAATTTAATTAATGCCAAGACTGCACAATTTGTGGATTGCTCTATTTTAACCCATTGGTTCAATTTTGACCCATCTACCCTGTGTACGTCTATACTGAAATAAGATACTTGAGATCAAGTGTATTATCAAACTGATATGATAAAACGATAAAAACAAGTATAAAAGGCAACATCTAAAACCCTAATACAAAATTTTTAATTTGAAGAAAGAATGTCTTGTGTAAATAGTGAACAAGAACTTGAAAACGAAGCAGACCAAAAAGTAAACCCAGACCCATAAGTAGTGTCTGTTTGTTACGAGAATTATAAAACAAATACCGAAAGGAAGTAAGAAAAAAAGTGACTACAGTCTAAAGAAACTACAAAGGGAAAAGTCATCTGTGTACAGAGTTCCATTATAACTGAAAGTTGGGAGTTTATCTAAGAAAAGTAAAATAATTTTATAGAGTTATTTTTGTAGACAAAGAGTGAAAGAGATGTTTGAAATAGCTCATCTATTTTTCTTGAGAGAACTTGAGAGAGACTTACACGTGTTCCATGTAAAGCATCGAGATTCGGAGCAATTGGTCCAGCTGCCAATTTTCCACTCGGCTGTTGGAGTGCTGCTGGCTCCACTTTTGTTGCTCCTTCTACTATTGGCATCTCTATCATTAGTTTTATTGGCACATGTTCTTCTCCTACTACTTCCACGTCCACCCCCACCACCCTCGCCGGTTCTGGGTCCGGGTCCAGCAGCACTCGGACTTCTACCGGTGCCGGTATCTATGTCGGAACCGGTACCGGTCCCGGTCCCGCTGCTACTTCTCCTTTCCAAATCCATATCCGAGGATCTTAAATCTAAGAAACCTTCACTTCCAGTTCCAACTTGAGCTCCATTCACATTCTCACAATTAAAGGAATCATCAACATCATCTCCGTCCACGTTTTCAGTTACTTCCCGGTTCCGGTTTTCTTTGCCATCCTCATCGTCATCCTCGTAGTTCCAATGCTGAGAATGTGCTCCAAAAAGAATGTCAAGATTTTCTGAATTTGAAGTCGGGTCAGAAAATTTCCTAGATTTCCATCCGTTTAACCCGGCTTGTATTTTTTTCGTGGTGGTGGTCGCAGTTGTTGTTGTTGTTGTTGTCGTTTCGTCGCGATCACGTGGACGCGGTGCTTGCCTCCAACCCTTGGCGTTCTTCTTTCGGTTTGTTTCTAGATTATCCAATGATGAACTTCCTCCGTCAAAGAGCTTCTTCAATGGCCATGTTATCTGTAACATGTCGAAAAGTCGAATTATAAAAATTGTCATTACTTATTTTTTTTACACAATTTATTTGCAATGCAATTCCATATCGTCTGTGAAGCACCAAAATCACCCATTTCCATTTTTAGCTAAAAACAATATCAACTATCTACAAAAATATTCAAATGTGTCTTGAAAGCATTTAAATAGAACATTTTGCACTTTTCAAAAATATGCATATACAACATTTCACACTTTTCAAACACATGGAATTAGAAATTTTTGCACCTTTTCAAAAACGTGGAATTAGAATATGTTGAACCTTTTCAAACACATGTAAATAGAACTTTTTACACTTTTCAAAAACTCCTAATTAACATTGGGTGGTATTTTAATGCTGCAGACAAAAACAATTGTTTTGGCAGACGAAAAATTTAATGAATTTGCAGACAAATTTATTTTCATTTGCAGACAAAATTTGGGGCATAATAATAATTTTTCCAGCAGACAATTATTTAGGAACTTTACATTCTCTTAGCAGCTTAAAAAAATACAAAGCCTTTAGGTAAATATTGTGGAAAGGAAAAAGTATTAATAAACTTGAATGACGTCAGACCACGATGAGGTGAGTTGTTTCTGCCTTTTGTTGTATTCACTGTTTTCGTCATTCGTGTTGTAAAACTTAGCGTTACTAGTTTCTTTCTTAACTGTGGTCTGTGGATATCTAAAGTTTCCAATATGAGCAAAGGTGTTGTTTTTGTGAAAAAACGTTTTAGAGACTGTAGCAGCTGAGAAAATAACATACTACTGTGGGAAGCACGGAAAAACTTGTTCTTTTAAAAAGCAACTGAGATTATTTAATTAATTATTTTGCAGTTCACAAGAATCTTCATGTCTTCTCCAACAAAGCCATTGATATACCTATACCTGCAAAACTTAAACGAGGAAGACCAGCAAAGGTTGGGCTAGGGAGGACCAGGGATTCCACACAAGAGGATGCTCAGTCGCGACAATAACTAACATTTGACTCGTACTTTATCACTTATTACTTACATTATTACTTTTTTTACTACGTTAACTTCGTTGATTTATTCTTACATTTTTGTTTACTTCATTGATTTATATTATCGAATACTTACTGTGACACTGATGCTGGATAATATACTGCTAGATTACTTCTTGAATAATTTTAAGCGATACAATAATTGTCTGCCAAATAAATTATTTTTTAAACGTTGTCGCTGAAAGTGTCTGCAAAATCGTAAAAATTTGTCAGCAAAATAAATTAATTCTGTCTGCCAGTTAGATGTCTGTGTCTGCTCATTAGATTCACCTGTCTGCTCAAAAAACATTATCCCATTAACATTTTACGCATGTTTTGCATTTTGTTTTTATGAATAGCTCATTTTGATTGTAGCTTAAAATGTATATAGGTAGGTAGGTCATTTTGGTTCTTCACAGTTCACAGACGATAGTGTCTATAACTACATGCATATATACATTATACATTAAATCGACAAGACTACCAAATATTATACAAGTATCAGCATAGGAAACACGAATCATATCATCAGCCATCTCATTTGAGCTATACAAGTTATACAACCTTTGATAGTAATTTATTAGTTGAAGTTTTGCAACTAACTACGTTATATGTATAAATTTTCAGAAAACAGAGTTGCTAAGAATAAAAATGTTTTCAAAAGCAGCACTCAAAAGAATAAACAGCTTTTTTAAAAAAACGTCCAAAATAATAAAGCGATATGTATTACCCAAATATTGATTTAAATGCCTACAATAAATCCTTTGGAATAAATCTAACAGTTTACAAGACGTCTTAAAATCTACTTCCAAGCAGTCTTTAAAATAATAAGCGTTTTTTATAACAACAGAACACCGGTTGTTTACAAATCATTTTTGACACCTGTTTTCAAAAGCAGCATTCAATAGGATTAAAAAACTAATTTTCTAAAAACACATGCTTTGAATGATTTGAAATACAAAATTTTAAATTACTAAATTAAATTAACACCAAAACTACACAGAGTAATAATAGCAATAATTTAGTATATAATCAATAATACTCAACAAATCATCAAAAAATCAAATCAATAAATTAAACCTGAAAATAAGCAGATAAAAAGCAACTTCATTTACCAATAAAAGGTCTCAGTGAAAAGACGAAATTCAATAATATTAATAGCAAACCACGACTACCTACTAATCGTCTACGGCTTATAAACCTATAAAGAAATCCCTTCTGAAAAGTTATAAATTTTATAAAATACCCTTTGCCCTTTGAAAAACCGTACATAACTTAAAAAAGCAATCAATTTATTCTAGACATTTTTATAGTAAAAAGTACGACGTAAGTACGACGTACGAATAACTCCTCTGTAAAAGCTCTAGAAAAATAAAACGGAAATATGTAAATAAAAGTAAAAGCAGGAGAGACATAATCCCGACAAAATATATTATGTGTGCATACAAACCAAGACAGAAAAAAGATAAATCTTTAATCCACATAAATCTGAATCTATAGACTCGAGAGTTCGAGATTCCAGAATTCAAGACACAGACAATGCCAAAAAATGGTAAAAAAAGCATAGAAACCAGCTGCAAAAAGAGTAAATTAGTGAGCTTATTTGCTGAGGACGACAAGCAGAAGCTTACCCAAAGAGTGACAGGAGAGAAATCAATGAAGAAAAAATTGACAAGCTGTGGTCTGAGTCGACCACAAGAAGATGCCGAGGACGACGATGGAGTCCCAACGTATATTTTAGGATTTTGCGTAATTATTATAGGCTCCAGCCCATCCGACATGGGAACTGACACTCCCGGCTTTGATGCATATAGTATAACCAGCATAGGAGAAAAGACAAGTTCAAATCAAAGCAAAATCACACACACACACGGCACACCATTCAAAACATTTACACATTATACAAAAAAGTAAAGAAAGACATCATTGTCAGTTATAACACACAAGCCAAAACGTATTTTTCAGTTTCGGTTTTGGTTTTAAATAGAATAAGTGTGACACAATATGGCGAGAAGAAAAAGGTGCGTCCCAGAAAAATCCCGTTTTGTAGTTCGTTAGATCATTTTTGTTGTTTTAGTGTTGAACAACATAGCACATTGTTGTTTTTGATTTGGATTGATTAAAGCAGCACAGAATTTTCACAGAAAAGAAAAGCCATTAATTAATATTTGATTTCTTTAAGAACACACAACACCATAGATAAGGTATCAATTATTTCTTATAACGCATGTATGCACTATTCTGTATAATAAAAAAATTTAAAATATTGTATAGGTACATTAAATGATTAAATGATTAAACGGAATCGCTTTGACAATAGAAATACCTGCTGATCTGCAAAAAGTGTGCTAGGCCCTTCAGCTCTTTCAGGATCGGGGAAAACACGCTCTCCCGCACCTTTCTGACGATTTTTGGATTTATCCTTTTCATTTCGATTCTTTTTCCCGCTCCCATTCACATCTTCCAAATCTACAGGTAAAGAAAAAGAAAGGTCCAGGAATAATAACCGAAATCAAAGATGAGATAACATAATTACTGATAATTAGATGTATAAACTCAATAATAAAATCAAAAGCGTGGATTGTTTTTCTTCGAATTTTGCCACGACATAATTTTACAACATACCATATATATACTTATGTAAGCTTAAGTGATTTAATCGTATATATCGTCTGTGAAGAACCAAAATGACCCATATTCTATTGTAGCTAAAAAAATATCCACTATCTACAAAAATATTGAAACATGTCTTGAAAGTATTTAAATAGAATATTTTGAACTTTAAAAAATATGTAAATAGAATATTTTACGCTTTTCAAAAACTGTTAATTAACATTGTACGCATGTGTCTCATTTTGTTTTTATGACATAGCGTATTTGGATTCTAGCTAAAACTGGATATGGGTCATTTTGGTTCTTCACAGACAACATATTACACTACCTATAAGTACCTATACATTTATTAAACATTTTATTTAAATTATTTAATAACTATAATAAACTCTCACCAGTATAAGGCTGGACGAGGAGCGTCAAATTTGATAAAGGTCTTTCATTCACTGAAATACACATACAAAAAATTCAATTATTTACAAATTATTTTAATTTAATTTTTGTCTTTGTTCTATTCAGTAGCTTTCAGGACACAGAGAGCATCGTGGAATACTTTAATACAATTTATACACTATAATAGCCAAAAGTGGCTTTCAAATCAGAAACAGGCGTACTACAGACTTGAATAGAATAGAGAGAGACCGTTAGCCTCACTCTAATAATTTAATTTTAAACTCACCGTGTGAGTGAGTGCAAATGGTAAGTTATTGTATTGACCTGCTTCACAATTTAGGCTTTATGTTCCAAATTATGCACATAAATATAGGTCCAACAAACTCATAAACAATAAGGCAATTAAAGCAAATACGTAACGCGTATTTAAAGCGTACGTAAGCAAATCACAATATGTATATCAAAATCCCTAAACATACGATACAGCTACTGCAATTTATACAAATATAGAATTTTTTTACCCGATATCTCTACTTGAATTAACACTATAATACAATAACGAGGGCGACATACGTGAATACATATAAATATGTAGCAGCAAAATTCAAAATACTTTATGCACTACGAATTAGTTACATCCCTCTCATCTCTTTCAATATATTTCAATTTTGTATCCTTCGCATTCGTTGAAATTTGAAATTCTGAAGAATCCATGTCTGTTGATGAAAGGCTATGAAGAAATTGGAATTTAAACCTCAGCACAAATGTTCGCAGAAGACGGAGAAACGAATGAGAGAAGAATAATTTGGAATATAGGAAACAAAACAAATATAATGTGTGAAGCCACAGAGCAGAGGATGGGGGGGGGGGAAGGGTTGGAGATGATGACAAAAACGAGAAATCTTTTATGTGGCAATTAGTGGAAACAAAAGGATGAGGATGAGGAAAAGACATTATATTGAAATTCTCTCCGAGGAAGCATTTTCGTTTTCGTATTGGTTTATATGCTCAATGTTGTTGTGAGATTCTCAAGCTCATTTTGAAATTTTGAACGCTGCACTGACTCTATCTATATTATGTGTGGATTTTGGCTCATCTTCGGTCTGTGAGAGTACAGGGGGTGGGGGAAAGAGGGGGGGGGGAGAGGAAGAGATGAAAAGGGTTTCAATTACTTGTCTCAATTGAGAAATGGTCTGGGCGGACTGAACACGGCTTTAATTCCGACTCATTCCACACGAATGAAATCAACCATCTCACACATTCAACTGAATTCCCTGTACGCATAATACATAACAACATTGAAACAATATCCCGGGTATATATAGTACAATTAAACATATAGTAGTACCACTACTACTAATGTAATGTAATCCTAATGTGTAGCAAGGTGCGGGTTCCGGGTCCGCGATACCGGTACCGGTACCGCGGCTGATTGCCGACTAATAAAAAAAAACCTACTGGACGGTGACTATAAAACCGGCAGCCGGTAACCGGGACCGACACCAGGACGGGGACAGGGGCTTATGTACAGCTAACATTGAGAGAGTAGGTATTATACAAGAATGAAGCCAAAACTGAACCCGGTGCCTATGGAACCAAACCATATAATTACTTACATGTACAAGGGTGTTCTACCATTACCTAATTAATGAATTCGAATTCACACCTTTCGTCCAAGTGATTTTTCTGTGCAAAATAAAATACGTACAGTGCAGTTAAGTAGTACATAGTGCACACACCAGACATTTTAGCAGCAGTTTTAGTCACAGGTTTCATTACCGTATTTGACCGAATATGGGCCCGGTGCTTATCACGTTTTTGGGCTGACATAATAGCCAGGCGCATATTTGAGACCCGTCACTTATTCGGTCAATTACGGTAGGAGTATGTGCTAATATGTAATTTTCGAATTTTAAAAGGAAGTTACAAGAAATTGCATTACAGTTTTTAATGAAAATAAATTGTGTACACCTCAAAAACTATTCCCATTTTGAAAACTAACGATTTCAAAATTTAAAATACTAGCTACCATATCGTCTATGAAGTTGAACAAAATGACCCATATCCATTTTTAGCTAAAAGCAATATCCACAATCTACAAAAATATTCAAATATGTCTTGAGACCATTTAAATAGAACATTTTACACTTTTTAAACAAGTGGAATTAAAAAATTTGGCACCTTTTCGAAAACATGGAAATAAAACATTTTGCACCTTTTCAAAAACATGGAATTATAACATTTTACACTTTTCAAAAACATGCAAATAGAACATTTTACACTTTTCAAAAACAAGTAAATAAAAAAGTTTACACTTTGCAAAAACTTCTAATTAACATTTTACGCATGTTTCTCATTTTGCTTTTATGACATAGCTCATTTTGATTCTAGCTTAAATTGCATATGGGTAATTTTGGTTTTTCACAGGCGATATGCAACTTAATGGTGTAATGCAATTTTTCTAATAGCAATCTAAAATCTCCAACGTTAAGAAAAAATCCATCGCCTTTCAAATACAAAACTAACATTGGGAATAATATCCCTACACTTTCCACTCAAGAAAGAACATAGTTAATAGTCTCGTCTCTCTATACTGCATCGCACGCCCTAGAGTATCAAATGTATTCCGAATTAGAGTACCTACTCCCAAGTTAGTGAAGTTATACATTATATATAGTATCTTTCGGTATATAGAATTCTGAAATGAAAGGCTATATACAGTGGCAAAGACTGGAGAACTATGGGGCTATGGAACTGGATGAAAACTGAAACCAGGACCGGTACCGGTACCACTCTTGGTGACTGAGACTGGTGAATTAGAGGACAGTTTGTTGTACGGGAGTGATACTGGAACACTGGAAGTGGAAGTGGAAACGGTGTGGGGAGTGTTAATGACAGACGAGTATAAAACAATAGACTATAAAATATAGTAAATCCAGCCTTATTGCCTCATATCCTTCCTAAGTATCCCCATCAACGTCAACACGACTCCCCCCGTCCCTCCCTCCACTCGCACGCTCTCCTCCGGTCCCGGTCCCGGTCTACACTGTCTATACATTATTACTCCACTTTTGCGGTTTGGCTCGGTTCAGCAGTGGCTACGGAGCTACGGTTACGGTTTATACGGTTTTAAGCCCAGATTCCAGAGAGATAGATGCAATATCAGCAAGGATATATTTTATACGATGAAGACGAAGACAAATAAGAATAAGGGATCGTCCATAAATGATGTCAGCGGATCTAGTCCAATTTTGATGACATCTCATTGTTAAAGATAGCCATTTATGCAATAGTTAAGGTGATAACAAAATATAAATAATTTAGGTAACATCATTTATGAACGATCCCTATGCGAAGTGCTTTCTCAACAAGACAAAACTCCACACTCAACGTTTTCCTTTCTCGGGTTTCCCCACATCCTCCTTTTGCGGTATTTCCCATTTTCCCACTTTATTCTGTCTGAGGAAAATACAAAATAATGCAACGAAGAAGAAGGACATCAAGAACAGCATCAACAACAACAACCACCCACCATCTTCATGAATACTCAATGAATAATAATAATCCCCTTGTTCTCTATCTCTATGTCCTTCACTTTTGGAGCTCCTTAAAAGCTCATTCTCCTCTCAGTTTTAGGGTGATGTTGTCGGATATGGGCACTTCCAGGAATACCTAAGATACCAACACCATCACCGCCATGTCCTTGTCAGTCATCATGGGCCGACTGATAGACCATACAGTATCTGTTCTACTAGCAATTCAATTAATTCTATCTACTCTCCTACACTACACTACAGTACAGTAAGCTCAGTCAGTACACAATGTGAGAGTTGAAGAATGAGAACAAGCCATATCCTTATAATTACTACACCTAACAATCAAAAAATATAATCACATCGTCAGTTTATTGCACGTCTAATTTCAAAAGATGTTTTGAAGAACAAAGCAGAGTATTTGAGTGAGATCAAAACGGAAACCATTAGAAACATGGGCACACCTTTTTATTAAACGTACAAAGTTCGCTGAGTGTAGAATACACTATATTTGCCATTTTTGGTATTGCAAAGTGAACTATGTACATGCCTGGTTTTTGAAAATTCAAAATCCAAATTTTTATTTTCATGTTTTTCAAAAGCCAAAATATTCTCTTTTACATATTTTTGAAAACTGCAAAATGTTCCATTTACATGTTTTTTGAACATTCAAGCAGCGGGGGCTCCCTGCGCTGGCTGCATTATCCGGCCCTGCTTTTAAGCTATATATACTACATAGGTACTTTCAAAATTCAAACTTACACAAAATTTCAGTCACTAGTATTAGATAGTCTTCTATGATTTTACAGAAATTATAGTGTATAATGTGTGAAACTATATACCATTCAAGAGTAGGAATATATTTTGTAATTTTGCCTGGCTGGTTTTCACTCTTCCATTGATGATACGGAACAGATATGTGGCCATTATACAATCTATATAGCCCTAACAATGGCAGTTCTATCAAATCTATTGGAGACACAAAAACACAGTTACAATGACCACACAAATGCGGCCGTGGAGACGAAAATGGGTGTGTGCCCGCGGGTGCCAATTGCTGTGTATGTGTTGTATTGAGGTAAATAGTATTGAGTGCTCTTCTAGAACCTACACGAAGTATATTATGTACCAGAAGCAGTCAACTACATGCAGTATATGTAGTTTCCTGTTTCCTTATTCAGTTATTAAAATCAAATATTTACAATCTCAAATTCAAATATTATAATGACTCCATTTAATTAAATGACTGCATGGTAACTATGTGGTTTAATGGCAATGGCTAACGTCACTCGGCGCTCTGGCATCGGCCTCGTTATTCCCTTTTGTTTCAAGAAAATGGGGACAAATCTTCACGATTTTACACTTGTATTGTTTTGCTTGGCTTTTGAATTCCCCCCTTGAATTTCTGAAGAACTTCCACTTCACATGTAAATTATACAGTAGAGTACACTGCATGGATGGAATACGAAGGAGATAGAGAATTGTACCCTGCCGTGAATTGAGAATTACGGAGGAAATGAATTACTTTTGCACTATATTATTTAAATATTTATCTCTCCTCATCATTTATTTAATGTATCATTCTGTATTGTTTAATTAAATGGTCTCAAAACCGGAGCCAAAAGTGCTGCTTCAACGAACGATTACTGTTCTGCATATCGTGAGCTTGACAACAGCAGCATAGCAAAGCATTAACTCATACTTTAACAAATATTATATAGAAATCCGAATTGCACATGAGAAGTGTGCATAAGTATCACTATCTGCGTAAGTACCTAAGTATTGACCATCTTTTCATGACCAAGAAAGGCCACCGTGACAGGGGAAGTATTTTCTATAGTGAAACAGACCCAGCGAACAAAAGAACAAAAAACAAAATAGAACATTGAAAATGAAATTATTCACATAAGTAGCAAGAATTTTGGATTAATTTCAACTTTCAAATATTCGATAGAAATAGTATCTGGGTTTGTGTGTCGTGTCGGGGAATATCAAGCTAAAATTGAAGCTAAAAGTAATTCCTCCAATGCACACTCACTCCAAATATTGCAGATAAATCAAACTACTCCAGATTTGTACAATTTATGACCCTGCAAAACCTGCTTCGCAGTCTCACTATTCAATTATGTAGTACTTATAATCATCATAATATTTATCACATGTAACTAGTAATTATAACCTTATCTGAATATTTTAATCTTCGTACTATGCAATAAATTAACTATAACTTAAATATGTAATGACATATATTTTGTAAAGCAACAAACATCGACGATCAATAACAGTAACTTAATCAGATTCCGTAAAAGTTGGAATGATTACTGATTAAGGAGTACAGTATGTAGGTACGTGTGCGTCGTATATGATCGGTAAGACTCAAGACTTAAGACAATAAAAAACAAGAAACAAACTAAACAGTGAACTTACAGAGACAAGTATAAACGCCGCTGTCACTAAAAGTTGTATTTTTAATTTTGAGAATCCCCGTTTTCGGTATCACTTCGATTTTGTTTGACTGAATATGAACGTAGTGATGATCTTTCATCCAGACAATACGAGTTCGGTCAATGGGTGCTTTTCCAGAACCCGGACAACGGAGTTTGAGTGACACACCTTGATAAACAGTGGCTTGACCTTTCACACTCAACGCCAATTTCTTCTTCCACTCATGTTGGATGAATGCTGTGGGTGATCCAATTGATGTTGTTGGGCCGTAAGTGTCATTCGAGTTTGACATCGGTCGGGAATTCTCTTGCTGTAAATAAGTCAACATACATGACAAAATTAGAGTTAAAATGGCACATTTATGACTTAATATTGAATGTTGAGGTCGTCATTTATTTGGAAAATTAACTAAATTATCAATCAGTACACAGTCACAGTAGAGCATAGAGTTCCCAAAATCAAATCACAGACAACTGACAGTCTGACATTAACCGGACAACTGACGACAACAGCCGACAACTGGAGATACTGAAGAATGCAATTTTAAAGGAAAACACCAAAATGGTAAAACCACGAAGCCCGACAAATAATGAATAATGATCATTTAATGGTTGGGATCATGTTGGGAAACATATGGGATTGGGATACGCCGCCACAACGCGATAAGCGCGGTTATTTTAAAAAATAAAAACACGTTTATATTCATATCATAAATTATAAATCATTTCTACGTATTTACATAATTTTAATTATATTTATCTTGTATAAAATCGACAGCACTTCGCAATTTTCAAATGCGTTGATCACCTTTTCAATTCCATTTAATTGCCGAGAGTGATAGATCACAAACATTCATTCATTATTAGTAATTAGCAATGGCAATTGGCAATACCAAGAAAATGTTGTTAGGTAGGTAGTAAGGAGATCTGGAGGACCGTGGAGGTAGGTATACAGGGCCGGACTAGTGCCGTAATATTGTAAATTGTAATTGTAATTGTATTTTTATAAAATTGATTTGAAACTTGATTGAAATTTTTAAGAATTGTAAATTGTAAATACAATTACAATTACAATACAATACAATATCAAATTTATTTTCTGCAGTGTGTTCTGAGCCTTTTGTTTTACGCTGAAATCGTGTATCTACATGATAGTATTCATGGTAAATATCAAGTCAGTAATTTTTTCCTAATTAGGGGTCAAATTAAGGTTCCAAAAGTTCGAATTGTAATTGTATATTGTAATTGTATTGTAATTTACAATTACAATTACAATACAATATTAATTTACAATACAATACAATATGTTTCTTACAATAGTTTTACAATATTACGGCACTAGGCCGGACAAAGAAATTGTTGCTTTTAGGCAGCAATTTATTTCCATACGAAAACCACCATTTAGTAGATTTTATTGATGGTTTTCTTTGGTAAAGCAAAATTTTGTATTTACATGTTTTACAGAAGTGCACAATGTTCTTTTTACTTATGATTTAGAAAAGTGCAAAATGTTCTATTAACATGTTTTGAGAAAAGTGGAAAATGTTTTATTTCCATGTTTTTGAAAAGTCAAAACATTCTTTTTACATATTTTTGAAAACTGCAAAATGTTCGATTTACCTTTTTTTGAAAATTCAAGCAGTGATGGCTGCCTGCGCTGACCGCATTATCCGGCCCTTTAGGTATAGTTAGTTAGTAGGTAATAAATAATTGTAATACTATTCTTGCAAAGGCCGAAGACTAATCACAATTAAGAAAGTTGGTCGAAATTCTACAGTTTGTTTCAGCTTTTTATTATATAATACCTTTAAAAATAATTAATAATGCGCAACATACGATACACAAACATATTCAAGTTTACAAGTAAAGCTAACAGCAAAGGTGTAGGAAGGAAGGTAGGCGTAATTACATTACTTCGCCTGTTCAAAAAGTAAGGTAATAATATAAGTAAACATTCCGACAGGCAGAACTTGCTAGTTAGTTAATAAAAACCAACTAATTAAACTCTATAGACATTATATAAAAATAAAGTTCCATACAAACAAGAAAAATAGAAGGTAAAACACATGATACAAAAAAAATATAAATTATAAATGTTGTAAGGTAATCAAAACTAAGTGGAAAGTCCATTTGAAAGTGACAAAAAAGAAAGAAGAAAAAATATTAGCAACTAAAATAAAACTATTAACTGTGAACGTGAACATAAAAATGTGTAGGTAGAAGCTCTTCGTCAGTCGTGCTCCTCCGTTTTCTCCCTTTTTTTAAGAACACATGCCTACGCATATAAATTTTACATGTTTTAGACGCGAAGACCACGGAAAAACTTGAGTTTTAAGTAGTTACCTAGTTAAGGTTTAGTTTTTCTTTCCTTCTGCAAACATGCAAACTTTGAGAGAGAGAGATCGAGTCAAAAGTATATAAAAATAATTTACAACTTCAGTCCCTTTTGTAGGACATATAGATAGGAATTCTCGGAAACTGAAAACATCGGCACACTTTTTCCTTCCTTTATAGTAATTTCAATTTATGTTCGATTGTCAAACTTTGAATCGAGTTTTCGAAACGAGCAATACGAGGAGAGTGCAATTTAACGTTTAACATTTCAAGTTTCAAAGCCTGATCATGCGAAAACTATAGGAAACATAATGCAAGCCGCAAAAGAAAGGAGGCAGGCAACGTATAATATAATACCCGCCGATCTAGAATCCAGACCATCAACATCTATTTTCGGGGAATTATGTTGAATATTAAATTAAAATTACGATCATTTGTTTCGCACTTCCATAACTTCATAGTGTGTAAGTACAGATATGTACTCAACGCTCATGCTATGGAGTAAATATTGAAAAGTGGTAATTGGCAAACCCAAAAGCCCAAAATGAGGCATATTACATTGCAGGTGTGAGTTTGTGCGTGCAACTTTTATGCAAAGAAAGTGACATGATGAATGTCTCAAACCGTCAACACTCAAATAGCAGGTACTGGTAACTTCTTCATTTTTACAGAAATTTGCAAATACCTACATATTTAGCTTTCGAAATTTGTTATGCCTATAATGCAAATGTGTAGAACGTTTTACATCTTTTCATAAGAAGCTTTGTGTTAACAAGTAAAATTTGGGCTCAACCATTTTGTATTTTTATAGTTTTGAAACAGCTAACTAAACTATACTTGGACCTATATGTACCAAAAACCTTTCATTGAGAAAACATTGGCAACTACTCTTACTACATACTTGTTACATCTAAACCTATATATCGTCTGTGAGGAAACAAAATGACCCATATCCAATTTAAGCTAGAATCAAAATGAGCTATGTCATAAAAAAAATGAGAAATATGCGTAAAATTTTAATTAAGAGTTTTTGAAAAGTGTAAAATGTTCTATTTACTTGTTTTCGAAAAGGTGCAAAATATTTTAATTCCATGTGTTTAAAAAGTGTAAAATGTTCTATTTACATGCTTTTGAAAAGTGTAAAATGTTCTATATACATGTTTTTGAAAAGGTGCAAAATGTTTTAATTCCATGCTTTTGAAATTGTAAAATGTTCTATATACATGTTTTTGAAAAAGGTGCAAAATGTCGTAATTCCATGTTTTTGAAAAGGTGCAAAATGTTCTGATTCCATATTTTTTAAAAGTGTTAAATATTCTATTTAAATGTTTTCAAGACATATTTGAATACTTTTGTAGATAGTGGATACTGTTTTTAGCTAAAAATATTGGTCATTTTGGTTCTTCACATACGATATATATTTTTGCATTATTTATTTCGTAACAGAGGGATCCGCAATATCAAGAGGACCGCGACCAATGCAAACCGCTCCGAAAATTCATGAGCCCCCCACGAAAACGAAAACCAACGATTTATCTTGGAAGACAGGCGATTTTTAAATCAAATTATGAAATTACCAAAACCAAACTACGAAATGTGGCCATATACACATATAGGATTTGGACACGGGAAAAACTCGGAACCGAATTACGAAACTACCCCTATACATATACTGGAGGATAATACTACTTATACCATGTAGGCAGGTAGGTATATATCAGACTACTCGAGAGAGAATTCCATGATTTTCAATTTTCTATGAAAAATATTGATCAATTTATTCAGAACTGTTTAATGTTTCCAGGAACCACCACACACACACACACACACACATGGAGGGAAGCGATGCGATGCGGTGATCTCCTCTGACGTCTGACAAAATAAAATATTGAGGGATGAACTGAGCTCAACCCACATATAGATACATATCGAGCCGGGGGAAAAAAAAGTCGGCTACTGGGCCTATTCCCTTCCAACGTTCCAACCAAATGCCAATTCAAAAGGTTTTTTTCAAAGTCCCACTGCCACTGCCACACACACAGTCAGTAGTCCGTAGTGGCCGTAGTCATAGTTTCTGTACTTACGCTAAACTTGAGTACGTACTTTACTTTAGCAGTACTTCACTTGCAAAATCCTAAACCGTAACTTAAGTTATTTGTATAATAAACCGAAACCGAATCGTAACCATGGCCGTGTGGAGTAATACAGAATAGTATTAAGGACGTCGACGTCTACTACTACTACTACTCTTACTACTGTGTTTTTGTGATGCAGACAAGACAAAGTCAAGACCCAAAAAACCTGTGTGTAAAATGTAGTTGATATCTGTAGTAGTATCCATTTTTTATTGGCCAGGACCCAAACTATAAGAGAGGGAGAGAGAGATGCATAAGTTCCAATCCATTCTGTGGCTGTGGGAATGGGAATGACAAATATGGCCATGTAGTTTTCTATTTTGTCTTTGTCCTCAAAATGTGTACTAATGTTATACAAGGTTAAAATACAGTTTTGCCAAAGCCGACGAGTATATCCACCAGCACCAGCCCCCCTCATATTATGCATGTAGAAAGACTCTCTGTAGTATCAGGGTCGGATTCGGATAATGCGGCCAGCGCAGGGCGCAGGGAGCCCCCGCTGCTTGAATTTTCTCAAAAAATGTAAATGGAACATTTTGCAGATTTCAAAAATATGTAAAAAGAATATTTTGACTTTTCAACAACATGCAAAATAAAATTTTGTGTACATTTTAAGAACATGGAAATAAAACATTTTCCACTTTTCTCAAAACATGTAAATAGAACATGGAGCACTTTTCTGAATCAAGTAAAAAGAACATTTTAAACTTTTCAAAAATATGTAAATACAACGTTTTGCTTTACCAAAGAAAACCATCAATAAAATCAAAACAGTAGTTTTTGTATGGAGGCAAATTGCTGCCTGAAAGCAACTCCTTCGTCCGGGTCCGGCCCTGTGTGGTATATACAGATATATTGCATAGTATCAGTAGTAGGAGATACAATAGAATAATCCCGGCGACGACGACAGTCGTCGACAGTAGTAAGAATAGAAACAAAATATAATACAAGGAAGCAACTTAAAGGGAAAACGCACACAACCACACACAAGAGGGTATGACGAAAGGATCGAATTCGAAATACAAGCCGAAGCCGAAAGAAACCTCCTCAAATGAAAAAAAACCGAAGAAAAAAAATGAATAAAAAGCTGCTAGGTTTGCTAAAAGTGCCTAAAAGCTGGAATTCGAATAGCTATAGAATAATTGATTTGTGGTTCAGTAGATGAAAGAATTGGAATTGGAAAAGTAAAAGAAAACGAAACTTTTTATACTCAACTAAGGACTGAGATCATCTAGATTTTAGTCACAATATATCTTTTCAACTTTTTCCCAGTTTTTTTCTCTTCTACCGTTACCGTTACCGTTCTTCGACTTCTTCGTCTTCTTCCACCCGACCCGATATTCTTCTGTGTGTAATATAATGTGTACATTTACATTCTACATTCTACGCTTCCTCCTATACATCTACAAAACTTGAACATTACAAAATCTATATATGTATAGATATAAAGCCATAGATATGATTACATACTTAAATAAACTCGCGTGATGGGTCTCGGTTTCAGTTTTCGAGTTGGTTATATTATGCCTATATATATTCCGTAACGACAACGGGAGCAGTAGCAGCATCGGTAACGGTTTTGGTTTCGGTTTCGGAGTCGGTAGTAAATCACCAAAGTCACTCTAGTTACTATATAGTATATAGATGTAGTTTTGTAGTTGGGTAGACTTAGACTTAGATTATCTTTGTGCATATAACTATGGGTACATAACATTAGAGAAGTAGTTTAGCTGACACTAGTCTGTCTTTGTCTGGACAGCGGATTCTATTGTGCAGTGTTACATGGACTAGTTTTCCTCAGTGTCATTGTCATTGTTGAGAGTGATGAGGAGGTTAGACGTAGGAGAGAGGAGACTTTGACTTCATAGTCAAGTTTCCCGATTTTCCAACTCACAGTCCGACGGAGCCTATTTCAAAGAAATTGCATCTCCTCTGTGTTTCAGATAGAATTTGGATTTTCGGTTTAGTTTTATCTCAAAAACATAAATATCGTTTGTGAAGAACCAAAATGACCCATATGCATTTTTAGCTAGAATCAAAATGAGCTATGTCATAAAAACAAAATTAGAAACATGCGTCAAATGTTCATTAAAGAGTTTTTGAAAAATGTAAAATGTTCTATTTGAATGTTTTTGAAAAGTTGTAAAATATTCTGTTTACATGTTTTTGAAAGCGTAAAATGTTCTAATTCCATGTTTTTGAAAAGGTGCAAAATGTTCTAATTATATGTTTTTGAAAAGGTGCAAAATGTTCTAATTCCATGTTTTTGAAAAGGTGCAAAATGTTCTAATTCCATGTTTTTGAAAAGGTGCAAAATGTTCTAGTGCAAAATTTTCTAATTCCATGTTTTTGAAAAGGTTCAAAATGTTCTAATTCCATGTTTTTGAAAAGGTGCAAAATCTTCTAATTCCATGTTTTTGAAAAGGTGCAAAATGTTCTAATTATATGTTTTTGAAAAGGTGCAAAATGTTCTAATTCCATGTTTTTGAAAAGTGTAAAATGTTCTAATTCCATGTTTTTGATAAGTGTAAAATGTTCCATCTGCATGTTTCTTGAAAAGCGTAAAATGTTCTATTTGCATGTTTTAGAAAACTGTAAAATGTTCTATTAAAATGCTTTCAAGACATGTATCAACATTTGTATAGATAGTGTATATTGTTTTTAGCTACAAATGGATATGGGTCATTTTGATTCTTCACAGACGATATATAAGTTAAACAAAATTATCGATACAGAAGCTGACCCATTTTACTTACGCAGTGATTTCAAATGTAATACTAGATTTGTTTTTGTAAAGTAAAACTAGGTACCAATTATTTTAGCCCCATATAATTTACATTTAAAAATAGTCTCTTCTTGGAAATCCAAATGTTTTTGTTCAGAACATACAATAGTTGAGCAGATTTCCTGGCTTTCCATGGAGCTCCAGCCAGAATGGCATAGTCCTTCCGCAAAAGAAATCAAAGTGAAAATCGACAAATCCGTATATAGAGCAATGTATGCAAAAAAAGTATAATAATGGACCTAATACAAAAATGCACAGCAAATACCGATAAGATTTTGACATGGATGTCAAAGTACAACGTAGGACGAGACGTACATAAGTAGAGTATTGAATTTATTTTATAACTTTTTATATTTATTGCATATATCCATTACGTACGTTTTAGTTTTAGCCTTGTAGCTTTCGAAATCGTAATAGTTTCGAATTTCGAAGCTAAGCTACGGGCTAAATCACATGCATATATTATGTAATAAAATATGATGTGCATATTTTGTATTTTCTTTTTTTAGTGTATGCCTACAAAGCAGCCATCCAGTCTACAGTCTACGCTATATAGTTTAAAAAATATGGAAGGGTTCCTATAATGCCATCACAGATCACCGAAGTCAAAGTGACCGAAGGAAAGACAATGTACTGAATATATGAGATAAAAAAACTGAAACTGGTACACAATTATTATGATTATTAACAATATTATGCAACTTACTTTGACTCGACTACAAGGCTTTTTGTTACATGCTCGGTAGTCAAGAGGACGGGGTTGAGTGCAATGTCCATCTGGATTCGGCCACTCCACGATTTGTCCCTGTGTAAAGAAAAGACGAAACAAAATGACAAATCCAAAATGTAGTTTAGAATGACAAGGGGCATATTATATGACATTATGGGATATATCTAACTAAAAGCGAAATAATATAAAAATATATTATAACCTTAAATTCTATTTTATTTATATTCTGCTTGCACAGGCTAAACTTACGAGAGCGATGATTTGCTTGCAGTAGAGTGGCCTCGTCCTCAAGCCTCCTCCGCATGGTTTCGAACACTGTGAATAATTTAATGACAAAAACTTAGACTTTCTCAACGTTTCAACTTTAGTTTTTGTTCCCAGAAATAATAAATGTATACATAATAAAAGGAGATTTCCTCAACTGTATTATAGTACATCTGTATCCCTGTCTGTATATGGGTGTATGTAGGTTAATCTATATGGAAATATATCGTCGTTGTCGGTGTCGGTAAAGGATCAAATTCGTTTACTGTCCATTCTTCGCTAAAAGCAAAACCGTATCCTTCCCCTTCTTAAAGGATAGGAATATGGAAATGACACAGTTTTGATTTTTCAAAAAACATGTAAATGGAACATTTTACACTTTCCAAAAACATGTAAATAGAACATTTTGACTGTTCAAAAACATGTAAATAGAACATTTTGACTGTTCAAAAACATGTAAATAGAACATTTTGACTGTTCAAAAACATGTAAATAGAACATTTTGACTGTTCAAAAACATGTAAATAGAACATTTTGACTGTTCAAAAACATGGAAATAAAATATTTTGCACCTTTCAAAAACATGGAAATAAAACATTATTTTCCCCTTTTTTTCCAAATATGTTAATAAAATATTTCGCACTTTTCAGAATTGGTTATAAATTGAAAATTTTAAAGATTTCTAAAACATGTAAATACAACATTTTGGTTTAACAAAGAAAAACTTTAATAAAATCGAAAAAGTAGTTTTTGCATGAAAAAGAATTGCTGCCTAAAAGTAATTCCTTCGTCCGGCCCTGTAATGCAAATATACAGATTTGATCCTACACCTACCAAGATATTTTTAATATTGCCTTCATTCAATAATTATCGTTAGTAAACTATGTGGACTTAAATTCAAATTGAATTTCATACACAATTTCGTAATCCCTTTTCTTTTTCTTTTAGAGTTGGCAAACTGGATTAGATCAAGATAAAAATATTACGTAACCTTAAGTGTGTCGTACAATTGACATTTCAAAACTTTTATTTTCACATATCAGCCAACAAAAAATCGCCAATCGTCCCAATCGAAATCCTAAAAAAACTATCCCTATACCGTTCATATACTGTATTAGTTACCTATGCTATAAAGCCCATTGAGTATTAATAAAGATGCTAGTTAATTATGTATACCCCTCTTATGCTCACGATCACGATGGACGACAGCGACAGCGATCCTAAGTCTTTAGGACGGCTTACACAAACTAAACCATTTAATGACATTCGAACTACCGGATATTATTGATATTGATGGATATTGCAGAGCCTATTTTAAGCACGTTACTGTACTTAACTGAATATCGTCTGTGAAGAACCAAAATGACCCATATCCAATTTAAGCTACAATCAAAATGAGCTATGTCAAAAAACAAAGTGAGAAACATGTGTAAAATGTTAATTGAGAGTTTTTGAAAAGTGCAAAATATTCTATTTACATGATTTTGAAAAGGTGCAAATTGTTCTAATTCCATGTTTTTGAAAAGATACAAAATGTTCTATTTACATATTTTTGAGAAGTGTAAAATGTTCTTTATACATATTTGTGAAAAGTTTAAAATGTACTATTTAAATGCTTTCAAGACATTTTTCAATATTTTGGTAGATAGTTGATACTGTTTTAGCTAAAAATGGATATGGGTCATTTTGGTTCTCCACAGACGATATTTCATATAGCGCATAGTTTTCATTTACTACCAAAACTAAATTGGGTTTTTATCCAAATGTCCTGAAATTATCAGTATTTTGTTGAAATTTTAAAATATTGTTTTATGTATTGTTTGAAAAAATTATTTTCATTGAAAACAAAAACGTTCTGAGTGATGTACAAATTTTCGTATAATTTTATTAAATCATTCATCCAACAGAAAATAAGAGTCAATTTTTGGAAAATCCGGCTCTGGTTTTTGTCATTTTTTCATAAAAACAAAAAGCTGACCACGTAAAAACTTAAAATAGGCTCTATGTAATTCAGATGAGTATATTATGCGATTCAGATTGGTGATTTAAGGATAAGTCTCCCGTGACCGGATCTAGTCCCCAGTCTAAAGTAATGGACCCAGTTGTTTTGCTTGTGTAACTAAATTCGACCGTGCATTATAATGTTATTAGAAAGTGAGCAAGTAAAGATGTACCTACTTAAGTAAGTAGGTAGGACGTGGAGAACTTTTGAAAAAGGTAAAATCTGAAATCTCTCAAGTCTCAAGAAGGAAGATTAGGTACTTAAGCGGAGCTCAATTGGTCACTCTTTCAACTCTTTACTCCTTTTTTTTGTGACTTAAATTGAATTGACGGACGAAAAAAAGTAGGAGATAAAAAATACTAAATTCTTGGGAGCTTTTGCGAGTGAGAGTCTTAACAAGTCTATAACAACTAAAGTAACAAGTCTACTACCAAAAGAAGATACATATTATCTAACATCAGTTTGATGTCAAAGTCAAAGTCTTCTCTCGTGTTTCCCTTGGTTCCTGTATATCGTCAGTGAAGAACCAAAATGACCCATATCCAATTTCAGATAGAATCAAAATGAGATATGTCATTAAATCAAAATGATAAACGTGCATAAAATGTTAATTAGGAGGTTTTGAAAAGTGCAAAATGTTCTATTTACATGTTTTTAAAAAGTGTAAAATGTTCTTTTTACATGTTTTCAAAAACTTCAAAATGTTCTATTTCCATGTTTTTGAAAAGTGTAAAATGTTCTATTTACATGTTTTTGAAAAGTGCAAAATATTCAATTTAAATGCTTTCAAGACATGTTTCAATATTTTCGTAGATAGTTCATATTGTTTTCAGCTATAAATGGATATGGGTCATTTTGGTTCTTCACTGACGATATGTGTATACATAGTTCGTCTTTGTGTGTCTTCGTATAGTACTTTAAAAGTATTTTAAAGATTTGCGATTTCTGAAGATACTTTTTTTAGACGGCTATATACGCGATGTCGATGTCGATGTCGATCGCGATTTACGATTTATGACTGACCGGGTATGTATAATGTATTGACGCGACCGAATAAGGCCGACGATAGACTATGTATGAACACTGCTGTCCATACATGTCTGTGTACAAGAAGATGGACGGCTGTGTGGACTGAGACTTGAGAGAATAAAAGAACATGAGGGTTCCTAAAAGACTTACAACTTACAGAGGGAAGAAAAAAAATATAAATCTACAAAAAAAAAAACTTACCCGATCCCACTCGCCAGGTTCCCAGTACGGTGGACAGTTGACAGTGTTACACAATCTCTCAGTTCGTGGAACAGGCTGTGGACAAATGTTATTGAAGACGATGACCGTATTTCCTCTCGTCACTTCGTGGATACAGTTCACCTGGAATTTAGTAATTTTTTTAACAATCAAAATTAATCTTAATCTATGTATAATCACACGGTATTATAAATACATATAATGTCATCAATCATCTGTGAAGAATCCAAATGATCCATAGCCATTTTTAGATTGAAAATAATGCACTAAATTTCCCAAACAGAATAACAAAAGGATCGTCCATAAATGATGTCACTCAAATTTTCTGCCTTTTTTGGATCCACCCACCCTCATGTCACCCCCTTAGCTACTGCCTAAATGGCTAGTTTTAATATAGGAAGTCTTTGAAACCGGACTAAACCCACTGACGCTATCAATGACACATCATTTATGGGCGATCCCAAATATATCATAATGATCTTGAAAGAGTGTAAATAGAACGTTTTAAATGTTTCTAAAAGAAATTAAATAGAAGCATTTTCACTTTAAAAAAATATGTAATAAATACAATATTTTGCACTTTTCAAAAAACATGCAAATAGAATATTTTGCACTTTTCAAAAAACATGCAAATAGAATATTTTGCACTTTTCAAAAAACATGCAAATAGAATATTTTGCACTTTTCAAAAAACATGCAAATAGAATATTTTGCACTTTTCAAAAAACATGCAAATAGAATATTTTGCACTTTCCAAAAAAACATTCAAATAGAATATTCCACACTTTTCGAAAACAAGTAAATACAACATTTTACAACTTTCAAAAGCTCGTAATTAACATTTTATGCATCTATCTCATTAAGTGATTTTTTTTAAATAGCTCACTTTAATTCTAGCTTAAATTAGACATGGCTCATTTTGATTCTTCACAGGAAATTTAACTATGAAAATTCAAAAATCTATAAAACCCAAACGTTGGTAAGTAAAACAGATTATATAACTTTTTCTTTGTACGATTAATGATTAATTAAATTAGAATGAAACACTTTTTAGGCCTAATAGCGTACCCTTCTTTTAAAATATTCAAAATTCCCCATATTATTGCTCTAAAATCCAACCTATCACTACCAGTTCCAGCATTTAAGTTTCAATTTTGGGTGGTTTGACCTTTAGAATTATTCTTTAGAAATTGTGACGTTTTTGATTTCGATTTCAAACTTCTAAGTTCGCCTGACTTATGAATATCGTCAGCCGCAATAACAAAATGCAATGTATATTTTTATTCTATTTCCAATTTCAAAGTAGTTGCTACTCATGTTCTGTAATTTGTGTAATTCTATACACATTTTATTAAGCATGTATATGTAATTTGTAAGAATTCCTTAGGGAATATGGATTGATTTTTAATATTAACTTCTTTTTTTTTTGTATTTTTCTTGTAGGGAATTATTGTGTAAAAGTATATTATGGTCTGATTTTGATTTTGATTGATTTCCTTTCGTGAACGTTTTAGCCCTTCCATCCTCTCCCGTCCTGTCTAGCCTACACGTCTACGTCTCCGTCGACTTGTGTCTTTTTTGAGTCTTGAGCTCTTGAGCATTAATGATGTCTTGATGGATCTGGTCCAAAAACGAGTTGGCCCATGAGATTTTCCCCGCTGGTACTGGTAATAATACACACCCACACACATCCTCCATCCCCTAAATCCCGTCCACTCTCTCATCTCTATAAATCTATAAGTGACTTCTCGACTATTCCAGTAAGTGTCCATCGCCATCGCCATCGCCTCTCTCTTTCGGCCATGTATTATTTATAGAATTCTATAACCATTAAATTCAACTCTAAAATCAATCTCGAACTGTGTAAGTCTAAATGTATGTTTTAAAGGAAACTGGACAATTTTTTTGGGGGGAGGGG
Organism: Dicyrtomina minuta; assembly: GCA_949802685.1. NCBI lineage: Eukaryota > Metazoa > Arthropoda > Collembola > Symphypleona > Dicyrtomidae > Dicyrtomina > Dicyrtomina minuta. Next base: position 73,277,895 of record OX461810.1, read on the forward strand.
GGGGGGATTATCTATAAAAAAAGGCGATAACCGATGTCGCTAAAAAGGACACAGCAGTATACCAAAAAAACCGAATCAAAACGGAGCGGAATCCATAAGGAAAAACCAGGGCCGGATAATGCGGCCAGCGCATAGGCAGCCCCCGCTGACTAAATTTTCCTAAAGCATGTAAATGGAACATTTTGCATTTTTCAAAAATATGTAAATAGAATAATTTGACTTTTCCAAAACATGTAAAATACATTTTTTGGCACATTTCAAAAACATGGAAATAAAATATTTAACACTTTTTAAAAACCATGTAAATAGAGCATTTTGCACTTTTCAGAATCAAGTAAAATAAAAATTTTGCACTTTTGTAAAACATGTAAATAGAACATTTTGCACTTTTCAGAATCAAGTAAAATAAAAATTTTGCACTTTTGTAAAACATGTAAATACAACATTTTGCTTTACCCAAGGACCAAGGAAACCATCAATAAAATCAAAATAGTGGTTTTTGTATGGAAACAAATTGCTGCCTAAAAGTAATTTCTTCGTCCGGCCCCGGCCCTGGGAAAAATTAAAGAAACCGAAATCACATAGCATATATAATGTGTATAAAACAGGCGCACAATTTCCAGGACTGCTATGGACTGAAAATGGAAAATTTGAAAAATTCAACGAGCAAACTATAAAATGTACTGTTACTGAATTCAATGACCCTTTCATATTTCTTGTACTTTGATAATATCCAAGATTATATAATACGCGTACTATGCTAAGCATATTATATTACAAGTTTTTTTTAGCATTATTTTATTTTTGGTTCGTACGTAATAATTTCATATGATATATCTTTGTGCATGTTTCTGATTGAAGATTTTTTTTTACTTTTGTATTTTTTCTGTTTCTAGTTTCCAGTTTTCCAGCTGAATTCGACGTTAGAATGATTTCTGATGTGGAGTTTTCTTATTTTATACAGGGAATGCGGTATCACCATATATCCCTGTAGTAGATGGAAATTGGAACCGAATTGAAACCATTAAAAAATAGAGAAATGTGTAGAAGCTATTAGAGAAGGAACTCTACAAGTATAATTAATCTACCTCTCTATACTATACATCCCACGAACGAGCGAACGAACGGACGAATGAACGATGGACGGACGATCTAAAAGCAAGCTATCAAGAATGTCTGCCCATATTCCATATACTTCTTATATACAATTAATCTCAACCGGTACCGGAGACGGTTTTAACGGCTATATCAAGACTGTCTCAACACACTTAACCCTACTGCCCGGCAGACCAGGTCCAGTTGGTATTAATACGCTGTAGACTGTAGACTCAATTTCTAGCTATAAAAGCACCTATTTATAGGTGTATTATATCCTCCGGTCTAACGCGTAGACTATAGCATCCCAACTATATCATCCCCTATGGTCCAAAATCGGATATCTACTCATTGCGTATTTTTTTTATCGAAAACATCTGAAACTCAGATATATCGTGAGTGAAGAAACAAAATGACCCATTTCTAATTTAAGCTAGAATCAAAATGTGTTGTGTCATAAAATTACTAAAGAAGGAAAATGCGTAAAATGTTAATGACGAGTTGTTTAAAAGGTGTCAAATGTTTTATTTACTTGTACTTTAAATAGTGCAGTAGACTTTATAGAAGTGTATTCAAAAAGTACAAAATGTTTTAGTCTTGCACGTTTTTGAAAATTGCAAAATGTTACATTTACATGTTTTTGAAAAGTGTAAAATGTTCCGTTTGCATATTTTTGAAAAGTGTAAAAATAGTTCCGTTTGCATGTTTTTTAAAACTGCAAAATGTTCCATTTACATGTTTTTGAAAATTACAAAATGTTCCGTTTGCATGTTTTTGGAAATTGGAAAATGTTCCGTTTGCATGTTTTTGAAATTACAAAATTTCATAATTAATTTGTTTTTGACAGGTGTGTAAAATATTTTATTTAAATGCTTAAGTTAAAGAATATTTCGATATTTTGTAGACAGTGAATTTTATTTTTAGCTTAAAATGGTTATGTATCATTTTGGTTCTTCACAGACGATATTATGAGGTTTCTGCAACTTTTAAGGTGTAGAAATTTGAAAATTTTTGTAACTTTAACCTGTCTGTACTTTAAATAACTTACAATTGCGTATAGAATTATTTCAGATTTTAACCATTGACTTTTGGACGCGCTAAAATTGTACGTAAAAAAAAAATTTTTGCCATTTTGTAACTCAAATAATTCCCAGTAGATAACATGTTTTGCAACCAATAACGATAGAATATTTGCAGAGACCATAGGATACTAAAAAAGTATTAAAATTGCGTAGGTATAAAGCTATAGGCACAAAATGTATATGTATTCCTCTATATAGTTGAAAGTGGCGTTGGCTAGGCTAAAAGCTATTTATCATGTGATTTCATGTTTTTCATCTTTTCCGGTCCTGCGGTCTTTCTCCTGAATTTCATCTGTCCGTCTTTCTTTCACTCTCATCTTGATCATTGACTTGGTGGAATGGAAATAAAGGAGAGAGAGAGAGAGAGAAAACCCCATCAAGTCTCATCTTACGTAAGAAGAGATGAAGACTCAACCAAAAGAACTGAACAAGATCAACTATATACTGCCCAATCCCCCTCACAAAATTCCAAACTCAACATAATATATACTCTTGAGAGCGCCCATATCTGAAAGCACTAGGAAATCAAACCGAGTGAAATAATAGGGTATCAAATATTTTCTTCTCGTACCTTCATCCCAAATCCTACAGCCTATCCTATCCTATCCTACTCACTTGTCAGATATATCCACGGACATGGAATATGGAATCCGAATCGGTCAAAAATCATGCCCGTACCACCGGCCACCGGTACCGGTACCGGTGTCAGTATCATCGGCATCGGTATCGAAGCCGGTCAACTGAATACCGAGGCCGAGGCTTCCTAGCAGTTAAACCAATTGGCATTAAGGTAAACGGTGTACGGTGTACAAGCTCAGGGCCGGACGAAGGAATTATTGGTTTTAGGCAGCAATTTATTTCCATACAAAAACCACCATTTTGATTTTGTTGATGGTTTTCTTTGCTAAAGCAAAATGTTGTATTTACATGTTTTAGAAAAGTGCAAAATGTTCTTTTTACTTGATTCAGAAAAGTACAAAATGTTCTATTTACATGTTTTGAAAAAAGGAGAAAATGTTTTATTTCCATGTTTTTGAAATGTGCAAAAAATTTATTTTGCATGTTTTTGAAAAGTCATAATATTCTTTCTTGAATATTTTTGAAAAGTGCCAAATGTTCCATTTACATGTTTTCGAGAAAAGCGTTAAATGTTTTATTTTCATTTTTTTGAAATGTACACAAAATTTTATTTGCATGTTTTTAAAATGTACAAAAAAAATTTATTTGCAAGTCTTTGAAAATTCAAAATATTCTTTTTACATATTTTTAAAAACTGCAAAATGTTCCATATAATTACATGTTTTTTAAATTCAAGGAGCGGGGACTGCCTGCGCTGGCCGCATTATCCGGCCCTAGTGTACAAGCCTGTCTTAATATTTCGGTACGCTTTTATACTAAAAGAAAAAAACCTGCTGTTCAGGTCACTTCACAATTAAATACAAGCCACGGAAATTCCCCAGTGGCCATAGTGTATATATACCCTTGAAACATCATACTAATATATTCAAGTACTGAAATACGCACAAAATTAGTTGAATTTCCTATTAAGGGCCACAGGCAAGAATAAGATAGTTACATTTAAAGCTGTTTTTGAAGTGCTTTCCCTACGATCTGTCCGATTCTGTTACTGTTACTGTCCTACTTGGACTTGACTGACAGCGCACTACTAATAACATACACATGATTCAGAAAATCAATAGTTGAGAGTTGCGAAATAATAAGGGTGAGTGTCTACACGGGCTAAAACTTGAAGAGGTCTAATTATGCAAAAATAATAATAAGATTTTAATGCAAAATATTATGTAAGGGCCTATATAGTCAAGGTAATAATCAGCATACCTCACGTGTCATAACACCTCCACCACAAGGTTTGGAGCATGGGCCAAAATCCGAGACATTCCAACGCGGAGGACAAGGATGGTCATTGCAAGTTCTGGTAGTGGCAATATCCGGTTGGGGTTTGTCCATGCAGAGGACTGGAGTGGCGATCCTTTGGTCGTAGTCTCGAACACATTGTATCATAGCTTCTTGTATCCCTGTAAAATTGTGTATATTTTAGTTTAATTTTAATTTTCCAAAAACTTGTACTTAATAATTTAACTATTTCTCGTAATCTACATATTTTACAGATTTATAATCTCATAGAAGCCGTTCTCAAGAAATTTGAAAAACACAGAGTGACAGTGTGCAGTGCCAGTAGAATTCTATGGAAGTAAATGAATGGAAGAAAATATAAGTAAGACGTAAGAAGAAAAAAAAAGTATGAAAAAAAAATCCCAGTGTACCGCCAAGGCAGGAGGCTGTGCAGGGAGTGTAGCCAGAGACTTTCCAAGAAAAAGTCATGTCCTGATGTGAAATTCCTGGGGGTAAGCCAACAGTTATGGTTTTCCGAACATTTGATGCTAAATTCGGTGAGTCAGAGTCCGCCAAAGCGGCATGATGCGAGTCTGACAAATTCTCCAAATCATCCCCTTCTCGTTGACTGTAAATGCACAGAATACAAAAAAAAATCGAGACAATATAAGGAACCATATAGAATTATATTCAAGAGTTCAATTCATAATTCATGGGATATACATATCGCCTGTGAAGAACCAAAATGACCCATATCCAATTGAAGCTACAATCAAAATAAGCTATGTAATAAAAACAAAATGAGAAACATGCGTAAAATGTGAATTAGGAATTTTTTAAAAACGTAAAATGTTCTATTTTCATCTTTTTAAAGATCGTAAAATGTCCTATTTATGTTTTAGAAAAGGTGCAAAATGTTCTAATTCCATGTTTTTGAAAAGGTGCAAAATGTTCTAATTCCATGTTTTCGAAAAGGCGCAAAATGTTCTAATTCCATGTTTTCGAAAAGGTGCAAAATGTTCTAATTCCATGTTTTTGAAAAGGTGCAAAATGTTCTAATTCCATGTGTTTTAAAAGGTGCAAAATTTTCCATTTAACTATTTTTGAAAAGTGTAAAATGTTTATTTACATGGTTTCAAGACATGTTTTAATATTTTTGATAGAGTTGATATTGTTTTTAGCTAAAAATGGGTATAGGTCATTTTGGTTCTTCACAGACGATATATAGCAGTGTTCAGCAGTATAGCAACACAACCAAACCAAAAGAACAACAACAACACACCAAAAAATTAAATATATATATATACGGATTTTATCACTAATCAAAAATCAGAGGTCATATCTGTTCTTGTACAGCCCAAAAAATATTCAAGAGCCCACTGTGACATGAAATATTTCTTTAAAAACCCATTTTTCTATACCCGAACCAACCATCCTTATAGATACAGAAAAAAACTCTCAACGTCGACGACGACTTACACATCTCCAAGAATTTGCTTTTGAGAATATGATAAGGCAAAAATAAAACCTAAACCAAATGTAGAAACGATAAGAAACTTAAGAAAGTACCTCCTTCAGATATAGGATCGAGTGCCTTTTTATAAGTAGGTATATTCGCCCGATAATATTCACAATGAACTCCTGAGCTGCCATTGCCAATGCCAAAATTTAAGATAAATGCCAACCAATAAATCCCATTTATTAGTCATAAATGTTCAGGAAATTCTAGACGAGAATAATACTTTTGTTTATCTTTCAAATACTCGTACATATGATTTGAGCGACTCATTTTGTTCATATGGCAAGTACATAACTAATGACGAGAGAGTCTCGATAAGAGATCTGCTGTAGGGAAATTAGGATGAACATTTTATCTTAATTATTGCGAAATTGCAAATCTCCAATTCTCATGTACTAATAGTAAAATTTTTCGTCTCCAATTTTAACGATAAGCAAAATTGCCCTTCTCCATTTTTTAATGTATTTAGTCGTAAATAATTTAAGTAAAAATCTGGAGATAAGCAATTTTACTTTTAGTGAGAACTGTACAGGGCCGGGCGAAGGAATTTCTTTTAGGCAGCAATTTTTTTCCATACAAAAACCATCATTTCGATTTTATTGATGGTTTTCTTTAGTAGAGCAAAATGTTGTATTTACGTGTTTTTAGAAAAGTGCAAAATTCTCTATTTACTTGATTCTGAAAAGTGCAAACTTTTCTATTTACATGTTTTGAAAAAAGTGGAAAATGTTTTGTTTCCATGTTTTTGAAATGTACAAAAAATTTTATTTTGCATGTTTTTGAAAAGCCAAAATGTTCTATTTACATATTTTTGAAAACTGCAAAATGTTCCATTTAGATGCTTTTGAAAAATTTAGTCAGCGGGGGCTGCCTACGCTGGCCGCATTATCCGGCCCTGGAATTGGAGAATGGCAATTTTGCTTCTTTAGTATGGCGGTTTACAATTTATCAAATGCATCTCTATTAGTTATTCAAACTACGAGTGGGGAAAATGAAAACTCTTTTTATACTGCCTTTCAAAAATTATTATGGGATCGTTCGTTTTAAATGACAAATTTGATAAAACAAAAGTTTTTGAAAAAAGAAATATTTTCTAAATGTAGGTATATCCCCCCTTGTAATATATCTTTTATAAATTCAAGTATGAGAAGCATTGGAACTAGTTGGGTCCGTCTTTTGCTTCAAGCACTAAAAAAATACTCTAATACGGTATGTAACACACTCTTGAGACTCAAAGGCAAAACTTTGAATGTAAAATGTTTTATTCTATTATTACAGAAAAATAATTATGATCAAATTTAAATCCAACACCCTCTGAATAAAGTGTTTATCACTCTTAGACCTTGATTTCACTAGAAAAGTTAACCATTGTTAGTCTTAAGAAACTCGCTTTCAGATTTAACAATGGTTAACTCTGAAAGCGTGTTTCTTAAGGCTAACAATTGTTAACTTTTCTAGTGAAATCAAGGTCCTATGTGCTGGCCAGGGCCGGACGAAGGAATTGCTTTTAGGCAGAAATTTGTTTCCATACAAAAACCACTATTTTGATTTTATTGATGGTTTTCTTTGGTAAAGCAAAATTTTGTATTTACATGTTTTAGAAAAGTGCAAAATGTTCTTTTTACTTGATTCAGAAAAATACAAATTGTTCTATTTACATGTTTTAAGAAAAGTGGAAAATGTTTTATTTCCATGTTTTTGAAATGTAGAAAAGTTTTTATTTTGCATTTTTTTGAAAAGTCAAAATATTCTGTTTACATATTTTTGAAAACTGCAAAATGTTCTATTTACATGTTTTTTGAAAATTCAAGCAGCGGGGGCTGCCTGCGCTAGCTGTATTATACGGCCCTGGTGCTGGCCAAGCCAACTTAATTATGTAACTACATATAAGAAAACAGAAGTGCATCGTGCCTATCAGATAAAATAGAAATCTTAGAATAATATTACGATACTTCTTCCCCCGTAGGAAATAAATATGAGAAGGAGTCTGCCTGTATGACTAGGAACCAGGGACCACGAAGTAAAATACATAAAGGCAACTTCACGCTCTACTTCAATTTAATTACATGGCATGGGCATCTTCATATAAAGAGGGGGCGATAAAATATACCTCATTTATATTTTATAGAATTGACTATAATTTAAATGAAAACTGATTGCCTATAACCGGGCGCAGATAAACAGTACATATATACCTAGATGCAGTTTTAGGCATCGCCCACAATTGACGTCGTCAAAAAATCACCATTTTTGTGACCCAGTCTGTCATCAGCTTGGCTATCTTTAACATGGGATGCCATCAATGGCAATGGCCGCAATGGTAGACCAATTGACCCTACCAATGACGTAATTTGTGGACGATCCCTTACCGGATGCGGGACGCATAAGTACATAATATACCGTAGTAGTAGTGCTTTGTAGTTTGTATATTTTATGTTGCAATAGATTTCATTTGGAAATTAATAGTTCAAGAAATAAGCTATCTTAGAAATACCAGATTCTGTCTACATTATTAAAGAGCCAAATATCCGAAAATGAGACCGCAAATGCGAATCTTTAAGTTAAATTGTCACGGGGATTCGGTTCGGTTCGCGTGTTTTGGTGGTACAGTATCTTGCAGTGTGTGCATCGAAATTTCTAATAATAAATATACAAAGAATGAAAATGTCTCCGCTAGAATAATACACACACAAACGACACACGCGTTTCATAATAAAACTTACATAGGAACTGGACATGGGCGGGCGTAGCAGCTCTCCCTCTCGGGTGGCTTCGGTCCGGGACATTCTTTATCCGGGAGGTTGGCAATGGTTCGAGAAAACTCGAGAAATATCTTACACTTGACATCTCTCTTTCGAACCCCTTCCCCACAAGTTTGACTGCAAGGACCCCACTCCTCCACTACAAAACTGAGAATCAATACAAGCCCAAATATTTTCCTAGTCATTATTAATTAATTTCAAACTTTCATTTTTTCCCACCTATTGTTATTTTTTAATAACATATTGTAACCGTTTATTTCTATGCATTTTTTTTTCACCGTGCTGCAGCAGCAGCGGTGACTAGAATTTAATGTTGTATGGTCACTCTTCATCGTTGAAGGTTCAAAACAATTCAAAGGTGTACAGCAGATATTTAATTTATTTGACAATTTATTGACAAAGTATTATATTAATTCAAAGTAAACGTGGATATTTGTTTTGCATCTTCAACGATGAAGCATTTTACGTAATTAATATCGTCTACAGATAACCAAAATGACCCATATCCATTTATAGCTAAAACCAATATCCACTATCTGCAAAAATATTGAAACATGTCTTAAAAGCATTTAAATAGAACATTTTACACTTTTCAAAAACATGTAAATACAATATTTCGGCTCTTTTCCAAAACATCTAAATAGAACATTTTACACTTTTCAAAAACATCAAATAGAACATTTTACACTTTTCAAAAACATCGAAATAAAACATTTTTTTACTTTTCAAAAAGCTGCAAATAGAACATTTTACACTTTTAAAAAACTCTTAATTAACATTTTACGCATGTTTCTTATTTTGTTTTTTGACAAAGCTCATTTCGATTCTAGCTTAAATTGGATATGGGTCATTTTGATTCTTCACAGACGATATGAATTAAACTAGAGAGCTATATTAAGACGTGCAAAGGATTCAACATGAATGAATTTAGTCAAAAGAACTATATGTTTACTAAAGAGCGGGCAGTACAGTAATTTTTTTAATGCGAATAAATGGACATACAGCATTCAACAAGCAACTATAGAAACCCATTTTAGTGTGGAAGTGGATATATATAACAAATACACTGCTGTTTTTGCTATATCAATAGCAATAAAGCAAATGCACACTACAGATATATTTTGTGCATTATTTATGAATTGCAAATGTACATAGAATTAAACAGAAGCCATGCAGTTTGAGGCTTTGAGGCAGAGATATTTTAATTTTACTAAATAAAATACTGAGAAGGAAAGAAGTTTGTAAGAACCCCAACACAAACATTCCATATAATTAGATATAACGGGTAAAATAATCCGAGCGTTTGTTAAAATTCTTAATATAAAAATTTGTTGTATTTGTATTTATAATACTAGAATATAAGTAATAATATTTTAACTTAATTCATTATTGGGTAATTTTATATTCTGAACCATACGTTCTATAGTTATAATTTTATACTGAAAACTTAAACCTTTTGTGGTGTATCACCTGATTTAATAGTATTGACTGAGAAGCTTATATAGCTTTTCTACTGGAATTTTTACCTATCTCTCTCATTTATGTATAACATGTGCATAAGTATGAACAGTCCCGTTTATTTAATGTTTACTTTCCATTCCGAAAACTTACCTCTTTTTGTCTTTTTTACCAGTTTTCCGTGCCCGTGCCCTGCTGTCCCTGTATTCACTCTTGTTGTTGTATTATTTACTAAACAGTAGTGTACATACGGTTGTGCGAGGAAGAATAAAAATAAGCCAAAAAGATGTTTTTGTACTTTTCAAAAACGTATAAATTATTCTGTACTTTTCAAACACATTTAAATAGAACATTTTACACTTTTCAAAAGCGTGTAAATAGAACATTTTGCACTTTTCAAAATCGTGTAATTCGAATATTTTGTACTTTTCAAAAACATATAAATCAAATATCTGTATTCTGTACTTTTCAAACACATTTAAATAAAACATTTTGCACTTTCAAAAGCGTGTGAATAGAACATTTTGCACTTTTCAAAAGCGTGTCAATAAAACATTTTGTACTTTTCAAAAGCGTGTCAATAGAATGTTCTGTACTTTTCAAAAACATATAAATCGAATATTCTGTACTTTTTAAGCACATTTAGATAAAACATTTTGTACTTTTCAAAAGCGTGTCAATAGAATGTTCTGTACTTTTCAAAAACATATAAATCGAATATTCTGTACTTTTTAAGCACATTTAGATAAAACATTTTGTACTTTCAAAAGCGTGTGAATAAAATATTTTGAACTTTTCGAAACACATGTAGATAAAATATTTTGTATCTTTAAAAAACTTGAGCATTATATTCCACCTCATTAAATGAACTTTTTGAAATTGCTTGTTTTTATTCTAGCTTAAATTGGGTGCATGGACCATTTGGTTCTTAACTGACGATTGATACATATTTGCAAAACGTTGTATGGGCGGAGGCAAAATCGACTCATATGGATGAATAATAATTATTACACAGATATTTGCGGTTGAAATGTTATTTAACTAGCTTATTTTTCACGCTCATTCTTAGGCAGGCTTATTTTTATTCTTCAACCACAGCATGAACCATGCATTTGCTTATGTACAGTGAACTGTCCTACACGATTTGTGAGGTGCCTACTTAATTAAATTCGTTGGCTTGAGAAACTAATCATAGCAAGAAGAGTAGTAAGCCAAAATTCACGTAATTATCGAAACTCGATTATATCCTATTGTAACAAAATTACATTTTCTACAAGTTAAAGTGGGATTTGCTATTGCTACACCCATCTATACAAAAAAACAATCAAAACTTGCAGACATATTGTTATTTTCTGTGATTTATGAAACTACAATAAGCTGGATTATATAACGGTAACGGTAAATTAAAACTTGTATCATAATCACGCTATAATTATATCCCGACTTCACTGTAGAAGGGGATTTGTTTTCTTTGGCAGCAGTGTGACATATTTCAATACCAGATAATTTAACTGTATCTTAACTCTATATCTCTAAAATTAAACTATAGCTTAATTAAAAAACAAAACTTACTGATACAAAAAAGTGCGGATGGTGATGGTGCGTTTTGATTTTTAATGTCTGATTTTGTGGGTGGGTGGGTTTTGGTGGGTGGGTGGATTTTTTAGACATTCATTATTTTGCTTGTGACTTGTGCGTGTGTGACGTGACGTGACATTTCAAAATATCCCATAATTAACAGTTTTAAATTCAGAATTGAAGTCGTTGTATAATCATATATAAGGTGTGTGTGAATACAAAAAATCAAAATGCAAAGTAAAACTATGTGCACATTAAAATTAATAAAACTAAAAACCATATCGTCGGCAAAAAATCATTTTAGAATTTAAGTCCATTGAATTTTATAAATTATTAGGCCGACATCAAAAATTTGCCTTGGGCACTAAACTTCCTTGGCTTCCACATGGACATCGTAAATAGATCCTTATACGGCTTCTACATGTACATCGTATACATTGCCTTGGCTTCCACATGGACATCCTAAATATTTACTTGGCTCCAACAAAGACATCTTAATTAATTCTTTGGTTGTGAAATTTTAAATGCAACCTTAATTTAAAAATGAAATTATTAAATATTTGCTTGCAATTCACTAGGACTGATGAATTGGCTGTTTGAGATCCTAAACGCAAAGATTTAGAACGTCCATTCGAAAGCCAAGGAAACAATTACGATATCCGTGGGATGATGAATACGGATACCGCGAGAGAATATTTAAGGTGTCCACGGAAACCCAGGAAACATTTAATATGTCTATGTAGTAGCCAAGGAAACAGTTAAGATGTCCGTAGAATGATAAATAGGGATACCATGGGAATATTTAAGGTGTCCACAGGTACGCAAGGAAACATTAGGATGTCCGTAGGATGATGAATGTAGATACTGACGATAAACAAATATTTAAGATGTCCTCAGGAACCCAAGGAAAAAATTAAGATGTCCTTGCATTAGCAAAGCAAACACATTACATGTTATTTGATAGCCAAGAAAACATTAAGATGTCCTTAAAATTATCAATGAAAATGTTAAGGGAATATTTAAAATGCTTCTGGGAACCCAAGGAATCATTTAAGATGTCCATGCTGAACCCAAGAATTATTAAACCCATTAATTATTTATATATTCAAGGTGTCATTATGTAAGCTGCAATAATAATTTTTCACCGACGATGTACGATATGGTAATCGATAAACTCTCAACTTTTCCTCACAAAAAAAAGACAGTACAAACCTATATACTATTATATAAGTTTTGTGCGTTGCTGCGTGATTTTTTTTTGAGCTTGTAATTAATTAAAGTGCTATGGCAGACAGTGACAACTGACAACACAAAAGAGTGTCTATAATATAGTGTAGTACTAATAATCATATAACAGTGTCTCGTGTGAATTTATTATGTATATAAAAGCCTAACCAAAACAGAACTGATTCTAAAATAGACTTTAAAAAATAATTAAAAATTAATTATTCTAATATTAAAATTACATTTTAATTGAGCAAAATAATGAGTGCCTCAATCTCCAGTCTGTGATTTTATTAGTCTACATATTATTTAAAAAAAAGAAGAATATACGGGATAACACTTATAAAAAAAGATTTAAAAAATAAGTATAATTTAAAATGATTATTATAAAACTGTCAAATCCAACTCTCCAGGATTTGATGTATCATAGGTAAGGTATACTGTTTTTTGTAAATAGAAAAGTTTAAAAAAATAAAAACAGATAATTTATCATGTACGTAGATATAATACAAAAAATTGTGGGGAACCAAAAATGTAGAAAATTAAAAAGAAATTAAAAAGGAAACCAAAAAAAAAGAAGAAAAGGTTTTAAAATTTGATTGTCTACCTCAGAAATAACCATCCGCATGAAAAGTATACTCTGACTTTGTTGCTGTAAAGAGAATCAAAGACAAAACAAACACCATCAGAATTTTACAAATCCTATCAAAAATAATAATAATAGCAGATACATCACATTCAATCCATTTGAAATTTCAAACAGCAGACACACACACACGCACACAGACAGACACTCCAATTAAAACCCAATCATTATTTTGGGTCAAGTGATTTTGGGAATTTTGTTTTGTACATTTACCATAGCACCATAATATTTATATCAAATTAGTACGTGTACAGTTTATTATGTATATTATTACTCATAATAAAAGCAGAAAATTTCAATTTCCGAAATGTCGTATGGATATTTAAAAAAAGGTTGTACATATACAAGTAAATATTTAATAGTTTTAAATTGAATGTATGAAAAAATGAACACAGCCTATAATTATTATAGAAGAGGGAGATAAATAAGCTTGTTTGTATCATTACACAAAAATCAAATAATTACGGAACAGAACAAGAAGCGGCAGAATTTGAAAAGAATTAACATGTAGATTTAGTAAAGGAGGATTATTATGTACCTATGAGGCGAAGAAAATTGAAAATTAATTGTTTAATTTTTAAAAAACTATATAGTTTGTATAAACAACCATTACCATATAATTTGTGTAATTTGCTATCACAGTAATTTCGAATTAAATTTTAATAATTTATTTTAGACAATTTTTATGAAAAGATTAATCAATTATTAGCTCACGTGGCCTCAGATGGAATAGCATTACGATCAAATAGAACTGCATTGTCCATGGGTGGATACGGCTGGATGAGCGGGAGCGTGTGTTCCCTTGGGAGCTCTTCTGCATTAACTGTACAATATTGTAAGAATTATTTATAAGTATTTCTCATTTAACACAAAATTACTTATTAGAAACCACACGCCACACAGGGCGTTTGTACAGCATTTAAACTTGGTAATTCATATACTTGGCATCCTTACAGCTGAAAACCTATTTGGGACTTTTGCAATCAGTCACGAATTTGTGTGATTCTGATTACTAATAACATAGTTTTGAACAAAATTGTAAATGCTCGAGCCCCCTAATATGGATTCGTTGGTAGGTCGCCGATTCATATTACTTATTTTGTCGAAAAGTTCAAGAATTTCACTAGTAGATAATTGAACTAGTTACTTTTTCAAGAAATAAAACCTCATTATAACAGAAATAGTTTTGAATTCTAATGTTTATGACCTTGATTACAAAACTATATAGAAAGTATAAGAAAACTTTTGAAACCATTACAAAATCGTGCACCACAAAATAACAGCAACAGCATAATTATGTTATTAGCAGTGAATGAGATCAATATTATTTTATTATTCCTTATACAATGGTTTAAATTGTCTGAATGAAAAAAGTTTATAAATTGCAGACAGCATACGTATGCACTTCTTGGTGGATTATTTATCTCATTTTTATTTTATTTTCATCATAATTTGTTTTGTAGGCTTTAAGATTTTTTTTTATGTAGTGCAATTTTCTAAAAGTAATTTCCAGATTTTGTAAAATTTTAAAAAATTTCATTTTCGTTTTGAACAATTTAAAAAAAAACTTACAATCGTAATCCTCTTCTTCTTTATTGGGATCAAAATCCAGTAGATTCTCAATGGCGGGGAAAGTCATTGTGATGAGAGAGCGATTGTCACCTCCTCCAGGGCCCGGAAATAGCCCCATACCAGGGGATATAGTGGTTGTTGAGGTCATGGTGAGAGCGGGTGGGGGAGGCTGAGGGTAGTAAGGTTGCGGAGTGCTGGTTGGGGGTGTACGTCTTTTTAAAGGGGTTGTTACAACTGGAGAGATTGTGGGTTTTGTCGTGGGGGATGGTGGTGGTGGCGTTGGTGGGCGGGTGGAAGTGGTGGCAGCAGTACTCGTAGTGGTGGTTCTTCTTGTTGTAGTTGTAGTTGTGGTGACAGGGGTGGTGGCCATAGTCGTGGGGATTGTGAAACAAGATGGGGACTCCTTTTCAGTACAAGGACGAGAATCTGGCGGCAATAATCTCGGGTCACAGGCTGAACTTGGGAGATTTTGAGCGTTTCGACAAACCACATTCCGGGTTTTCATCCCAGTCGGTCCACAGAGTGAAGAGCACTGTTTAAATATTTTATTTCGATTATTTTTTACACATAAAATATACCTTAAAATTACGCACAGTAAAAAAACTCTTATTTTAAAAAAAAATTTTTTTTTCATTATTTGATGTTACTGTAAAATTTGCTATGTTGGACTTGACCCGTTTTACCAAAAATATCTTCATATCTTATGCATCCTCCAAATATTTCTAAATTCGGAAACAGCGTACTAAATTTTTTCCAAAAGCAGTATCGATTTTCTCGAAACAAAATCTACACACTGAGCTACAAAGGAAGAGGCAGGACTATTTCCCTAGTTATTTTACAGTCAATCATATCAATGTCCGTTGCATACACTATTTTTCAATTTTATAGCGGAGCTCTATGTGAACGGAACCGTATAAATTACATAAGAAATAGGAATCCAAGTCATGTAATATACAATTTGTAGTATTATTATTATTTTGAGAATCTTGAGCAGGAGCGGTTCAAAATCTCGTTTGATACACTGACTTGCAGGTATATCGTGAGTGAAGCATCAAAATGACCCATGTCTATTTTAAGCTAGAATTAAAATGCGCTATATGTAAAAACATACTCATTAATATAGGTGCTTAAAATGTTACAAACTATAAAATATCAAACAATGAACTCTCTAATAGAAACCCGCGTAGTATTAGAGAAAAAAGCAGTACTTGTTTCTTAAATGTATAAAATGCTCTGTTTAACTTGTTTAAAAAAATCGAAACAGAAAACACATTGTGTTATTATCGTTTTCAACTATCGCAATGCTTTGTTTTAATTAGACAGTCGGATTCCCCCAATCCGTGACAGTTCTGAGTTGATTGTTCATTGACGGCCGTAGAGAGTTGATCCAGACGAGGTGGCTCTCCTAGCCAAACCACGCCATACTAGGCCGCAATCTATTTAAGTATTTGTTTTAAATTGCAAAATAATGTAATTGCATATTTTTAAAAATTGCAAAATGTTGTATTTGTATGTTTTAAAAAATTGCAAAATATTGTATTTGCTTGTTTTTAAAAGTTGCAAAATGTTGTATTTGTATGTTTTTAAAAGTTGCAAAATTTTGTATTTGTATGTTTTTAAAAGTTGCAAAATTTTGTATTGGATTGTTTTTAAAAATTTCAAAATGTGGCATTTGCTTGTTTTTAATAATTTCAAAATGTTCTATTTTCATTCTTAAAGAAATTACAATATTCAATGTTTTTATAATCGTAGTGAATTGTTTTTCTCCTAAATATATGGGTGCGGGCCATTTTGAATCTTCACAGGTACTAATAAGTCAGATACTGCTGTTAGCATAGAATACGTATTATACATGTGCATACAGCTATACGATTCCGAAAACGTCATACGGTACGCTTCAGATTTGGGAAGGTATTTCCTTCACCAATTTGCTTTCCCAACTACTAACTGACGTAACAATAACGAGAATGAAAGTCAAAGTCGCAAAAGAAATGTAGGTACATAGGAAAAGCACAGGTTGTTGCTATGTTCTTGTTTTTTTTTGTTGGGAGACTTCAAAGGAAAAAGCAAAGAAGAAGAAGAAGAAAAAAAGTAAATATAGAAAACACGTCAAGTATTTTTGGTAAAATGGGGAAAGCACAAGAAGCTCCTTCCTACCTACGCTACGTATACCAAACAAAAAATAGAAAGTAAGAAAAAAAAGTAAGAAAGTGGAATGACGTGGCATACCATTGACCAGGGTCCAACATGCCAATGTGGACATGGCTCCAAATTGCATGTCTCTTGATTAATGGGCTTACGGATGTGAAGGCAGAGCTTATCAGCAACCTGAGAACCAAATACAAAACAGTTGAGTTGGTGTTTGTGGCAAAGTACAACACAAATACTTTGGACACAATATGTGCAAAACATATATATCCTAAAAAGAGTAGTAGGCAGTCTAAATTTTTACCCATATGTAATATTAATACCATATTTATACTACATCATTGGTTAATACTACTGCAGAAATTCAACAACGGACATTTTTTTATAATACATTATAATAATAGTAAAATTACGCACGCTTCTATCACAATTTTGGTAACCTAATACGAGTAGTTACAATTTTTTCGAAGGACATAGGGGCCTGTAGTACACGGGTCTGAAAGATTAGAATTTTAATATAGTACAAGGGGTGTACTAGGTCAAAAAATACGGTATAAACTTACATTTTTACACCCCCCCCCCCAGTTTAATAACACTATCACAAAATTGGGATATTGGCTTGATCATTATGTCCCGCTTTTTTATTCGGGATCTTTGTTTAGTTTTGACAGGGAACTAATAGCTGCAGACTCAATATGTGTGTATAATAAGGGAGCGTTCATAAATGGCGCCAGTCTTAGAGTAGGTAGGTGGGTGGGAAAAGACGCGATTTGCCATATGTTTAACATAGGTGACGACTGACGAATGACGAGGGGTGGGTAGGTGGTAGGTCAGAAAATTGACAAAAGGGGGTGACGCAATTTATGACCGCTCCCTAAAGGCTTGGAATTTTTCGGACTTTGCGACATACTAACAAAAAACTGTTTATGCTACGTGGTTGTCGTTGTCATTACATTACATTACATTACATAGCTGTCCAAATCAACGTCCAAATCAAGCCGGAACCAGTACCAGTACCAGTACCGGTACCGGTACCAGCGCACCTCACAGTGCAATCCACTGTATAACGGTCGTAATAACCGTCGACACAAAAAAATGAGGAGAAACGGAAACCACGCCTATTTACCTCCCCAATCACCTTTTGTGTGATAGCTTATAGCAGAACCATAGACCACGGTGACAACCGCGTGTTTACAACTTCTTTTACATTTTCTAAATTGCATCACAGAAAAAGGAAAATTCCAGGAAAAAAAAGTAGGGAAACAATCAAACACGTGCTAATTTGAGGTTAAGGTTCACAACGTGTATTATTTAATTTTTTGAACATTTCTTTTTTCTTTGTTTTTTTTTGTTTGCGAATATATAAAGTTCTGGTTTTGATTTTGCTTGAGATAATATGCGGACTTCCATAATTATTGGCAATTGTGCTAATGATAATAACCCTAATGTAATCTGCAGAGTTTTTTATACAATCCCTGTATTATGTGCCCTCGCCAAAAGTTTAGTGAGCCCTTTTGCATGTATGTACATACTTAGAAGAGAAAGTAGTAGAAATAGGCCTTTTGGACTCTTGCCGCCTTTATACCTGGCTATATCGTAGTATAATCGTAATCATAAAGTTAACAGTAGTCAGTAGTGAACCAGGACATGACAGAGGGGCAACGAGAACGAGAACGACAACGACAGCGAGAACGAAAACGACCCACAAGGGTAATACTTTAAACTATTTTATGAGATAAAACCAAAAACGAAAACGACGAGCCCATTGGATCTTTATGAGGAAGAAAATATTTGGGTTCACAATAATACATATCGTGAGTGAAGAATCAAAATTGCCTATGTCAAATTTAAACTAGAATTAAAATGAACTGTATGAAAAACATTAAATGAGATTTTAATGCTTGAAGGTTAATTAACGAATTGTGAATGATAAATCATGGGGATAAAAAGTTGGAATTTTAAATTTGCATGTGTTTTGAAAACTGAATTATTTGATTTGCA
Organism: Dicyrtomina minuta; assembly: GCA_949802685.1. NCBI lineage: Eukaryota > Metazoa > Arthropoda > Collembola > Symphypleona > Dicyrtomidae > Dicyrtomina > Dicyrtomina minuta. The sequence goes on from OX461810.1 coordinate 73,296,834, forward strand.
AGGTTTTTTTTTGAAAAGTTTAAATTTTTATTTTGCATGTTTTTTGAAAAGCGTAAATTCTTTTTTGCACGTTTTTAATACAGTGTAAAATGTACTATTTCCATGTTGTAGAAATATTACAAAATGTTTTGTTTGCACGTTTTTAAAAACCACAAAATATTTTATTTGCAAGATTTTTGAAAAGTGCAAAATAATCAATTTGCACGTTTTTAAAATGTGTAAAATATTCTATTTGCATGTTTTTGAAATTTGCAAAATATTTTGTTTGCACGTTTTTAAGAAACACAAAATATTTTATTTGCAAGATTTTTGAAAAGTGTAAAATAATCAATTTGCACGTTTTTAAAATTTGCAAAATATTTTATTTATACGTTTTTGAAAAATACAGAATATTTTATTCAAAACGCTCCATTTACATGTTTTTAGGATCATCAAATCATCATACTATATTAAATTTTCTGTTTTGTAGTTTATTTTGGTTGTAGCTGTAAAATAAGATATGGGCCATACTGATTCTTCACTGTGGATATGCCTATCAAAAGGATTACGTGCCAATCCATTCGAGTGTCTACGTCGATCTCAATATCGTTGCCAGCATCCATGAATACACATACATGCATTGACTCTGGTCGAATTGAAATCACAAAAGAATATACGTAGAAAGTATACGAAGAAAGTACAACTAGTAGAAATGACCATGGATCTCATCTTTGTTTTTGACTAGACCAATCATTGCTCAGCATTGCAAAGGGTCTTCCATGTCAATTTCCGTTTGAATTCGAATTAAGTATTTTGATCGGTGATAAGGAGGAAGGAATAAGACCAATTACAAAAATATTTTACGATTACCCTTCGCCACCGACCGATGCCGATAACGATTTCCTAAGCTGTTTATATGGGCGCCTCCTATCCTAGTCAGCTGTCGGCCGGCTATATTATGGGCGATCGGATTTGACCTCGACTCTGACTGACAAAGGCTCGAAACCCAAACAGGGAATAATACCCGAATCAGATTTGCGGTTTTTTAAAAGCTTTATAGGTTCGATTCAGACATACCATATAATCGTTGTAATGGTTATGGTAACATTATCATTCAGTTAATAGAATTTTTTTAGCACGATTTTACATGGCTTAAAAAGCCAAAAATATTATTATTCCCCTTTTTAGTACTATACAGTTTTTCCATCTTTGTAACTTTGCTGCAAATTTAATAAATGTACTTTTTTGTACGATTTTTGGTTTAGATCTTTAAAAAAAAATGCAAAAAGTAGGACCCAAACCAATTTAATAAATAAAAATTTATTAAAATATCTCCAAAAGTGATATTTTAAAAAAAACGAAACATTATTTAGAATTTCGTATTTTAATATGAAATCCTTTATTTTTGGATAATATTCTAAAAAGAACTTTAAAAACTCCAAGATCGAAATCCAAGACCGAAGAACTGTGGTGTAAAAGTTACAACTTTTCAGAATCCGAGTTTTATGTAATGTGGGCAGGGCGGGAAGAAGGAATTTCTTTTAGGCAGAAATTTTATTTCCATACAAAAACCACCATTTTGATTTTATTGGTGGTTTTCTTTGGTAAAGCAAAATGTTGTATTAACATGTTTTAGAAAAGTTGTAAATGTTCTTTTTACTTGATTTGGAAAAGTGCAAAATGTTCTATTTACATGTTTTGAGAAAGGTGGAAAATGTTTTATTTCCATGTTTTTGAAATGTACAAAAAAGTTTTATTTTGATGTTTTTGAAAAGTCAAATTAATCTATTTACATATTTTTGAAAAGTGCAAAATGTTCTATTTACAAGTTTTTTGAAAATTCAAGGAGTAGGGGCTTCCCATGCGCTGGCCGCATTATCCGGCTCTAAATGTGGAGCAGATGTCTTTTATAAGTTTAAAAGCAAACGTTTCATTTCAATTTCATAAAAAAATTAAACTTGATCTTCAACAAACAATCAAAAATGTGAAGTATGAAAAATGTAAAAAAAAAACGTTGCACAGGTCAGTTAGAAGTTAAAGGAGCTATATGCTATAGTGCTGGGACCATAAAGCCGGTTTCGGTGTCGGTCTTGGTAGCGGTCTCGGTCTGTTAGACAGAAATGGAATCCAAATTGGAAATGATACTTTTTTATTTGATTACTTTGTGCAAACTATTATTGACGAAGTCCTATTTCTGACTGAGCCTTTTTTTATTTGAGTGTCTTATCATCATCCCGCTAATAAATATTGCCAAGAAGAATGTACTGAGGATGAAAAGATGATCAGAGTTCATCTTTATCTTTGTGAGAATATCATCTGGATAAATTGTTATGACATCGACAGACAAATTATTTTCATGCTTGATTAAGTTTTGTCTTTATTTCCTTCGGACTCGACTCATCTGACTGCCTGGATGGCTCCTGGAAGTTCCTGGACCTCTGGACCTGGACCTGGAACTGGACCTGGACCTGGATCTGAAGTTTGCAAACTCTGGAGAAAAACTATATTGAGTATACTGACCCTGAACACTTCAAATGAAGAGAGGAATATTGAAGGACGGACTGACTGACTGAGCGTGAGCCTGAATATAAAGACATGGTGAACTGTATGGATTTTCGTAATGGATAATGGATAGTAGATAGCGGAATCAGAAAAGTATCGTTTATAATCTGTAATAATACATAATTTGAGCATCATTTATTTTCTTCTCTGTTAATGGCATTCCACATTCTACATTCTACACTCTGCATTCCATCAGTTTATTTCCAAACTTTCTCCAACTTTCTCTTTTTTTATACCTAGACTTTCCCTTTCCCCCTCCTTCAAAAACATTTCTCTTTCGTCCCTCGAAACTTTTACGTAACCCATAAAATCTACAGAATTCCTTTGTTATAGAGCGAGCAATATGGTGAACTATCCTATAATATTTGCAGAATATGATATCTAAAATATTTTTTGCCGAAAATCAACTTGCCTTAATGCGCAAGTGTTGTGCAGATGAAAGTTGAAGGAAATTTCTTTGCTATGTCTATTTCTCAATTTAGTAGCTTGTGCTTATTAGGCTGTCAGTGGGAGAAAGTCAATAATTGTAAATTGGCTTTAAAGTTTGTTTTTAAAAAACATTTGAAATGCCGAACTAAAATATATTTTTGGTACTTTTTGAAAGTTCAAAAGATTTTAAATTTACAGCTTCTTGAAGTTTCAAAATGGAATAACTACATCTTTTAAAAAAGGAATAAAATTTATTTATGCATTGCTAAAGGTGTAGAATATATGCTATTTAAGCACTATGAAAACTGCAAAATTAGATAATTAAACCATTTTAAAAGCGCAATTTTATTTAATTATAACTTTTTAAACGTTAAAAATAGATTAAATTACGCATTTTTAAAAGGGTAAAATGTGCTATTTACGCATTTTGTATGGTGCAAATTACGTTATTTAATCATTTAAAAAAATGCAAAACGGGATAATTTTACTTTTTTGAACGATGCACTAATTTGAAATTTCTAAAAGTTTAAAATTTGCTATATGTACCCCTTTTTGAAAGTAGTAAAATGTCTTATTAACAAAATTAGATAAAAATGAATTTCTATTAGCAATAAAAAAAAGTTAATCACTTCTTTTAATACGTAGACAGCGACACAGGGTGAAAAATTAAGTCTCTAACTCTTGTCAATTTGTTTTTTGATTTTTTTAAAAATAATTTAAATTATCCCTTATTAATCTTCAGCTCAATTGAAATCATAACACTTGACCAATGACGCTAATTTTCAGAGTTAGATAGAACAAAACCAAATAACTAAAAAACAAAATCAACTAAATAAATTACTACAAAATATACAAAAAAGCTGTCAAAAACATTGAATAATCATAAAAACCACATTTAAGATGAGGAAAAAAAGAAAACTAAAAATCTAAAATGAAGCGATAGAAAAAAAACGTGTGATTTTTTATGTGTGCAAAAAAAAAGGAAACACTAATGGACCCATTTAGAATTTTCCATTACATTCTCCTATCTCTCTTCCCGTCTCTGTCAGTCATATAGTAAAGAGTGAGAATAAAGGGGGAAAGGTTCTTCTGCAAATCTATAAGACTCACAGTTCTTCAGTCAAAGTCTCAAAGCAAAGTCTTTTTTTTTACATTTTTTACTTTCACCCTGAAAAATTGACACAAATAAAATCCTATGGGATGAGAAAGTATCTTACAAAAATACAAAGTGCTTCACACTCCATTACTGCTATATAGTGTATAGTTTTGCCTCTTTTTATTTATGTACGTACCTAGTTTTTACTTTAATCTCAATAACTTTCACACTATATTCATACAAAGCAAAGTGCATCTGCATTAAACATTTTTATTTTTATAAAACTCAAGAATAAAAAATAAAACAGCGGAATAAAAATTCAAAATTTCTCCTATTTAAATTAAAACTTCTGCTGCTGAAATTGCTGTCACTTCCATTACTTGTAAGTACTCATTCAAAAATATGTACCTATATCAATTTTAGAGCATTGAAAATACTAATCACAGTCCATTATTTGTGATTTTTTACAAATTTTGAATGTCAGTGCAAAGAATTTATAATTCTAATAATTGCCTTCTCAATAAAGAATTCCTTTCAAAACGGAAAATTAATGCCATACAGAATTTGCTTTCACCAAGTAAATGTTAAATATGAAAGAGAAAGTAAAAAGTGAAAGCAAGATTTTTAGCGCTGCTTTGAATACTGAGGTTTACTTGTCTTGATCTCGTCAGTTCAAATCCCATGAGATAAAAAAAACGCTTAGACTTTCTCCAGAATGTACATGCTACCGACACATACAGGGCAGACAGTGAAGGGAAGAGCCATCTCACCACATTCCCCCCATCCACGATTTCCACAAGTTTTTTTATATATATGATTCCCAGTTGAAGATTTAGAATCAGAAAAAAAGCACACGGGTGTTTTTTATAAAGCCTACTTGAAAAGCTACGCTACGAAGCTATGAATTCAAATCGGTTTGTAAAGTGAAAGTGAAAATGGATATATTTTTATGTATTCAGTATTTTTGTAGTAGGAGCTATACTTATAGTTTTAAGTCGATACCCAAACAAGGATAAATCCATACTAGGAATATTATTATATATTTGTTAAAAATTAGTTTACGTATTTTAAAAATTAAACAGAAAAATAATTATGACACAAAGTGAATAAATTAAATTAAACAATAAAATGTCACGTTTTCCACGACATGTTCTAGACACACAATTTGAAATTTTTAAATTAGGAAATTTCTAAAGTTTTTATCACATTTTAAAAATATAAAAGTAAATAACTTTCTCTTGAAAACATAATTAATTGCACGTAATCATTTTTTAAATAGTGTAGATATTCTTTTTTGGCGCTCAATAAAAGATACATTATTGTAAAATGCAAGATAAAAGAACAAATAAAAATGCAACATGTAACCGCTGTATATGTGGGTCGTCATCGTCGTCATAACTGCTGACTAATGTGCTTTCACTCCATAGTTACGGATTCCTGTTTGAAGTGGTGTACGTTATGCAATACGAAGAAAGTCAAGTCAAACCTTTAGCATCCTTCAAACTCCTTTGAAATACAAATACAAATTCTCACTTACGCAACAGGACTATATAACAGGAGAAAAAGCAAGGAATTGAAATTGCAATTCAAACACGTCTCTTTGAATATTCTCCCAAACCAAACCAAAAAAATAAATAAAAGAACATGGAAAGAAAACGACTCAAGTACGAAATGAAATGAAGCCCATTGCCATCATGAGTTGAATACTAGGAAAAAAAATAAACTTTATCGCTCTCAAATTGTTCCAGTCAAAAATTCTAAATAAGCTTGTCACAGTCACATGAAACGCAGAAATAAAAACCACAATACCACATTATCCCAGTGAATGTGTGAAATAGCTTTGCTCGTAGTAATCACAAGCATTTTGTGTCGACTTTACAAAAAACAAAACAAAAAAATTCTCAACAATTCTCTCAGATTTCATTTTTTTCCCCTTTGTACTTACAATTTTTTTTCAGAGTATTTTATGTATTTCTCTGCATATAAACCCCCGCAACATCAGCAAATTTGACACGTGAAGAATATTTTTTTGTTTGTTTCAGTTTTCTTTCAGTTCGTGTGTGTGAAAAGTGAAAGTCAGTCGTGACGCTATTGCCGACAGTGCGTCGGTTTTCTCACTCAAAAAAATTTACTTTCACATTCAAAGGGGAGCTAAAAAACACATGTATGTTTGGTGTAATCATTTTCTATAATATTCTACACTGTTGCTTTCTCCTTTTTGATAACTTGAGCTTTTTGCTTTTTTTGTTTTCCAAAGACATAGATTTCAACGTCGTGTTATATTCGTGTTTTTTTTTGCTATTATTACTCCATCACAGAGTTGATATACTTATGTACATATGGTAAATCATAACTGATATCTTTATATTTAAAAATTCAAAAATGGGAAATACTGTATACAGACCGCAAGCACACAATTCAAATTAAATGCTTTTTTGGTTCAATTTTCATTTAGTATGTTTTGTGAGTATTTCGAATGACAGATTGTTCAAAATTTAAAGGGTACGTAATCAAATTTACCATTTCATATGTCTTGTCATCCCTTTTAGTTTGCCAGCTGAATACTGTATACGTGACGCACATACTAATCTCACTATTATGATGAAGTACGGGATGAGAATACCATTGGGAAGCGTAGTTTAGAGGAATCAAATATCAAACCACATACAGACTGTCAAATCCAAAGTCCGGTCCGATCACAACCCCGTACCGGACCGGACCGGACCGGACCGGACCAAAAAAAAAGAATTGTTGCATAGCGGAGAATATTTTTTTTATGAACCTCTACGATTGATTTTTCTGCCAACAATTTTGTTTGCACAAAATATTTACCGATCCGGTCTGGTACCGATCCGGTTTTGTAAGACTGGACACGCTTTACCTCTTCAAATATCCGAGTTAAAAATACTGTCAATAAATAATATGTAATGTACCTATATCACTATCATCCCGGCTTCCGGCGGTTCCAGCTACATATGACAAGGACAACCACGGTAACCGTACTAAATTCATCACGTAGGTCAGAGGTCAAATTAAAAGGAGATATTAAGCAAATTATTCATTCAGGTGCAGTTTTGAGAATGATGATCAGGAGACGCTGAGCTTTGAATATTTTATTCAAGATGAGAGTGACTGAGAGGGAGAGAGAGAGAGAGACAGTGTTCATTTTATTAAGGAAGTTTAGATTCATGGTGAGAACAAGTCAGGGGGGACTTGATTACACAGCATAGTTAGATGATGAACGAGTGTAAAATAGAGAGAAGAGAGGATTTCATATTTGACAATGGACGAGTTTGTGATGTTGAATGCTTAAGTAGGGCTGTGGAAATCAAACCAAAGGAGGTGTAGGAGGTGGAAGAGGAGGTAGGAAGTTTGAATTTAAATTTGAAGGTAGGATTCGCTTTTGGTGTTCCGTTCAAGTTTTTGAATCTGGAATCTGGATGGTGAATATTAGTTTAATATAGTTCCAGTAGTCGTCAAAAGATAGAGAAAAGGGAAGAATACCCTTAGGACCACCCACGATATACCTTATTTCAAATACCGTGACCGTTACCGGTACCGGTACCGGCACCGGCACCAGTACCATCGGTTTGGTTTGGTTTGAAGTTTGAGTTGGACGCTCTCGTGTAGGAAGAAGGGGGGAAGTAAACCGCAAGCAGACAGTTTGATGGCCGATGGGAATTAAAATGCTGTTGAACACGTCTTCCTACTCTAAGCCTCAACTCTTCTAGACTTGTGAGTAGGAAAACCCTGAGAGTTTGACTTTCACTTCTTCCTTATTCGGATTTGGATTCGGATGCGGATAGTGGATCATAAAATATTATAAGATATATTTAATATATGCCTTCGGAGTAAGCAGCGCCTATCGCCTTGTCTACCCTGTCTACAGGGGACAGGGCCTATATACCTTTCCCAGCAGCTACACACTATATTATAGTACATAAGTAATTTTAAACACTACATTTCACAATGATTTCTTTACTTGAGATAAGAAAACATATATACTTCTTATGCATAAACTTCTACCCCATTTATAACCAACCAAAACCATTTCACCAACTTAATAATGTCCATGAATGAAATTATACCCGTTGCCCTGCTTTAACTTTCACTTACTTACTTTCTCTAAAGTTGTAACATTTTGACTTAATTAATTTTAATGCTAATCTTAACGTCAAATTATAACTTATCTTTCTTACATGTAAATTCATTGAATCTTTGATTTTTTTACTCAATATTTGAATGTGTTCAACCACGCAGAAACTTTACTTCGAATTTGAATGAATTCTAAATATTAAAATCTGCAATTTAAAATTAATTAGATAAAAATTAGTTGAAATTATCCAGTCCATACCTGAATCTCAGTTCCATTCTTGACTTGGTAACAGGAAACTTTTCGAATTTGAAGTCCACCCCCACATGTTTTTGAGCAGACGCTCCATTCCCCGCTTCGCCATCTAAAAATAAAAATTTGTAAAAAAAACGTGAACATGAGTTGGTTTTGGTTGTTAAATCAATTTAATATCGTCGGTGAAGAACCAAAATGACCCATATCCATTTGTAGCTAAAAAAAATATCAACTATCCACAAAAATATTCAAATATGGCTTCAGCGCATTTAAATAAAACATTTCACACTTTTCAAAAACATGTAAATAGAACATTTCACACTTTTCAAAAACATGTAAATAGAACATTTCACACTTTTCAAAAACATGTAAATACGTAAATAGAACATTTCACACTTTTCAAAAACATGTAAATAGAACATTTCACACTTTTCAAAAACATGTAAATACAAAATTTTGAATTTTTCAAAAACTCCTAATTAACAATTTACGCATGCTTCTCATTTTGTTTTTGTGACAAAGCTCATTTTGATTTTAGCTTAAATTAGATATGGGTCATTTTGGTTATTCACAGACGATATGTTAGTTTGCTAACGTAATTTTAGTGAGAAATGCAAATTAATGATATTAAAAATATTTAAAAAAATTAAAGTACACGTCATTTTTAGTTTTATTAGGTAAATTTTATTATTTAGGATTAAAAAATCTTACTGAGGTTGACACGGGTGAATATTACAAGATTGGAAAGTTCTATATGGCTTCTGTCCAGAATTACAAAGAAACTGATCTACACGATCATTCGTGACTCCATTTCGGCAAATTACTTTCACCGCTTGTGTACCTAAAAACATATAGTCGTAATAATGAAATTAAATATTTTGTAACAGGTAAAAGACTAAAAAAAAGTGGGCTAATTAATCTGTTATAATAAAAAACAACGCTATCTTTAATATTACAGAGAGCATTAAATGACTCAAGTATACTGACCTCCTCCACACGTAGCAGAGCAAGGAGTGGTGGGTGAGACTTCCCAACGATAAACAGGGGTGGAGCAAGTGGATCCATCACCTCCACAAACACCACATTCATCCACTTTCTTGGGTGATCCCAATTTTAAATCACAGCCAACAGACTATAACAAAATTTCATCAAAAGAAAAATATTTTTGAGCATGGTATATAACAATGGTAATGGTTTTGGCAGGAGCATTTTAACAACAAAACAAATTTAACCTCTTCATATATATTATCCCTTAGAGGAATATTAACACAAAATACAAAAACCTTCAAAGATAAAAAAATACAAGTTCCTGTTTTTAACAAAACAAATTTTTTTAACTTTCTAAATAGACTTGAAATGAGTTACTTTTACTTTACTTTCCCCGCCAGCTTTTTTTTGTAGTTTCCCTTCTTTCCTTACAGTCTATGATTCTCCATAAGAATAAGTGCCAAAAATTTCTTTACATACTGAAAATTGTGTCTATACCCATTTAGAAATAGGAACAACTCTCCCGTGTGTACACATCTCGAACACAAACTTTCTTCTTCTCCCATAACATAACAGATTTCTGGGTAAATGAAATGGGAAGGGAAACTACAGGAAAAGAAAACGCTGGAGAAAGTAACAAAATATCCAGTGCCGTTTCTCCATAAAAATGCAACACTTTACTCTGTACTAACGATAAGTGCGTTTAGCAAATTGGCATCGCGCCCGACGAACAAAACACAAAAATACAACAAAACACTGACTCACATTCTGGGAAAGCAGGAAAACATATCTTGTATAATAAACATACCCCGTGACGAGAGTTACTATTGTATTATTTTAAATTAAATGAAACGTAGTTTGTAATGCAATGAATGCTAGAAAATTAAAAGTTTGGAAAATTAAAATTTGGAAAACTTTAAAGCTAATTTCAATAAAAAATAAGAAAATTAAATTTTTTGAAAGTCATGGAGAAAGTTTTGAAAAGTATGGAGAAAGTGGTGAAAGTATGGAAAAAGTAGTGAAAGTATAAAAATGCTTCAAATGTTGATATATTCATAAATACAAGTTTTTTCACGTATATTCACATTTCATTGTCAGTGTCTTTGAAGGCTGAAGAATTTTAAATAATCTTGACAAATCCTATGCTATCGTATTTTACTACACATGGAAAAAGCAGAAAGCAAAAAAAAAACAAAACAGGAACAAAATTCAAAACACACAAAAGCAAAATTCACTGTTACTGCCACAGTTTGAACGCATAAAATAAAAATACAAATAAAATTGCATGGAAATAGCGTGTGGAATCTTATGTGAGAGCGAAGATTCCTTCCCCGTCACATCATAAGTACACACATTTAGAACGGTATAATCTTGTTAAATGACTTCCTAAAAATCTTTTAAAAAACCTAGAAAAAGAAAGGAGAGTAAAGGCAAAGTAGTATAAGGATAGTAGACAGCTTCATATAATGCTACACAATTTTGAATGACCGAGGAAAAAAAAAGTTGCTCGCATTATACGCTTTTATCGAGAAAATGGAATGATACGGAGCTAACAGACACAATGTCCCATACTTTCACTATCGTCTCTTTATAGCAACATTTACGCTGGATTCTTCCCCATTATCATATTTAACTTACACAGTCACTGCTATTACACTATATAGTTATTATATGCAAGCATAGAATCTTCCTTGCATAAAAGAAAGTATGAATTATACTAGTGAAAGTTGTTAGGAGAGTGAAAGTTGTTTTCCAAAAAAAATATACCATACTCTTGTTCAATAACAAGAGGCATAGTCGTTCAACTTGTATTCCCCTTCTATAACTCTGTTTTACATTCATCCTTATTTTTATATACCTATACACGCAAGGTCTTGAATGTAGTTTCAGCGTTAGGACTTTTACCTATAGTTACATACTACACTTACTAAGTATACTTTTAAGATATGCATACGTAAAAATGTGTGGTCTTATCTTAATATATATGTTCACACGTATAGAAAAACTCTGTTGTGTTTGAGAAGACATGATGTTTAGGACTCAAAGAAACCCATTCAAACGTTTAATAGATGTATTTAAATACTCTACTAGAGTGTTAAACTGCAAATGAGAATTACTTACATTGTTTCAATCGGAAGTTAAAACGTTTTTCATTTATATAGGAGAATTTGTACTAATTGTGAATGAAAATAGTGTACAAATAAATAACTGGTTTGATTTTAAATTTATTAACAAATTATATACTAAAAACAAAAACAAATGCTTATGAAATGCGAAAAGTATTTTCGTAAAACGTTTCATACTATAAAGTGAAAAGATATGTTATAATTCTTCTTATAACCTTTTCGAAAATGAATTTGGACCTTAATGATATTTTTGATTTTGAACGTTTTTGAAAAACGTTTTTACATACATTTCCTTCTGCTTGATTTCTACTTAGAACGTTGTTGATATGAAATTTTTTAATAAAATAAAATTTCAAAAAAAATTTTTAATGAAACATATTTTTAGCGATATTTTAAAAGCCATTTTTCAATAAATTACTTGTTTCAAAAAATACATTATTTAATAAAACACATGTTCATCATTTTTTAAAAGTCCTTTTTCTTTAAAACTCATTTTTTGAAATCAGTTCTTAATGAAACGCATGTTTTGAAGTAAGTTTTGAATAAGATACACGTTTAAAACGACATGATTCAATACAATTCATGTTAGCGACATTTTTTGAAAAAGCCGTATTTCAATAAAACACATTTTTTGAAAGCCAATTTTCAATTAGCCAGAGCGTGTAACGAGGTCTAGTAATTCATGTCTTTTGGAGTATCCCACTAATTGTAATACAGAAGTGTATAGACGCTCGTTTTTGTATCGAAGTATAACTGAATGGAATGCTTTGCCGGATAGTGTAAAGTGTTTTGAAGATTGTAATTTCAGGTCCGTTCTTACTCAACACTTAATTAGTGTGAGAACACCTATTGAATATTCAGTGTATCAACCACCGTAATGGGTGGTGCAGCATATAAATGTCTTATTGGTAATGAATCGTGTATGTGAAATTTGGATTGATTGGTATTAAGTCATTGATTTGCTTTGATAATGTGTGCTTGTAATTGTATTAGTTTTTTATTTTTTATTTAAGTATGTAAAATTATGATAGTGTCCTTCATTGAAAATCAGTACAATTGTATTGAATGAACCTGACACTGTAATAAAGTTCACTCAAACTCAAACTCAAACTTAAACTCAATATGTAACATTTTTTGAAAGCCATTTTTCAATGAGTGACATTTTTTGAAAGCAATTTTTCAATAAGTTACATTTTTTGAAAGCCATTTTTTAATAAAACACATTTTTTAAAAGCCATTTTCCAATAAAAAACATTTTTGGAAAGCCACTTTTTAATAAGACCATTTTTTGAAAGCCATTTTTCAATAAATGTTTTTCAAAGACACAATAAAAACCATTTTTTGACACAACACGAAGCAAATTTTTGAAGCTTTTTCTATATTTTATGTTACTATTTAAAAAAGGCCCTGCGTTGAGTTCTGACATAAAATGTGGTCCTTAAACTGTTCACATGTAACTGCACCTACCTCAAATTTCAAATCTCGTACACACGGACCTTGTAAGATTTAAAGTAGTTCACATGATAAGTTTGTTTTCGTATAACTCGAGCATATGCGTATATACACGTATAAGAATATAACATTACACTCTATTATAGCTTTCTCACCTATTTCCGCATGCGGAATTGCACTACGGACCTGCATCATGCCACTCACATACCTACCCCTTTCACTGGTTCCATGGTTTCTCGTCGCACTCGTCTATACACTTGTACAACACTATGTTTGAATTAAGCATTAAACATTTCAAGTTTTGGGAGCGTGGAACGTGTTTAACTTTGGGAATTTAGGCATGTATACGGTATCACACATCTACTACACTGCAGTCACACATTTGTAGGTAGGTTGGTAGGTAGGTACGTTAGCATCCCTCCTCCCCATCCTAATAAAGCACAAGAGACGCTCATGGACAGACTTTTGTAATATATATAAATATTGAAGGTACTTCGACACATTACTTTCATATATATATATATATATATATATATATATATATATATATATATATATATATATATATATACACGAAAATGGTTCTTTACTTTTACTTTGACGAAGCTATACTATACTGCCTGCCTTTGGATTTTTCCTACACAGTTTTTATTAGAGAGCATTATTATATGAGGATCGTGAGTGAGTGAGTGAGAGAGTTTTCCTCTCTGCTGAGGTTTGACTGTAGAAATTTTTTGGATTGGTTGGGATGCCGCGTCGTCCCAAGACCGACACGAGCAACGACTGACGAGGAGGACCGTGTGCTCGTTAAGCTAGAATTTGAATTTCTCTGTCAATAGTTGTTAGACAAGCGTGTGGAAAAAACTTTGCACTTAAGCTAACACTACTCAAAAAATGCTCAAGAATACTACTACTACTGCTACTACTACTACTTGGATGTCATCGCCTCTACTCCATCAGTATCTATACACTTGAAGAATATTTAATAGAGAAAGCACTAAAGCTAAACTTTCTCTCTCCACTTTCCCCCGTTTTTCTCTGTCCCTTTTTAAATCGCCATTTGGATTTCGTTTTTTGAAGGGAATAACAAAGCAGTGGAGCAGTGCAGTGGCGGCAGCGTGCGTATAAATAATCGTCAACCCAAGTTATTAAATACACGTCCGTCCTATGTAGTACATCTAATTATCAGCCTCATTCCTTTTTATGAGACAAATAATAAGGAACGAGAATTTTTATGACATGACGCCAATATTCCTGAATAATAAAAATTCATTGTCATTATTATAGCTACTATTACATATTCCTGGGGCCACTCTCATCCGTCCTTGAGTCTTATGAGAGTGTAGTAGGCAAAATTTAATGCTCTTTGTCTACATGTACTACACTACTAATCTACACTCTGGCATGCCCTGTTCCTATGCCTTGAGACTCCTACAATATCAATGATATTGAATAAATTATGCTAATTGCTATATATGTATATATACAATATACAATCGAGATTGGAAAGTAAATAATTGCAAAAACAAACATGTACTAGATGTCGTGCGCAGTACAAGAGAAAATTCAAATATAGTATAAACGTTTTCACTGCTTTTCAAAAAAAAATGTCAGACTTTGCAGTTTTTTAAAAAATTAAAATTAAAATTTTAAATCTTTTTGCAAAACGATAGATATTAAATTTTTAAGGATTTTGTATCTGCCAAAATATGACCAAAAATGAAAAGTCAAATCCACTCATATATTTTCAACATAAACTAGAATTAAAAAGAGATATACCAAAAGGACACTAAATTAAGTAGATACTTAACATGTTAACTGGGAGTTTTTTAAAAGTGTAAAATGCTCTCTATTTAGACGCTTTCGAAAAGTGTATAATTTTTTATTTAACTGTTTTTGAAAGTTCGAATTGTTATATTTACATGTTCTTAAAAAGTTGAAATTTTTATATTTACGTGTATTTGCAAAGTTCTATTTGTTGAATTTACATGTTTTTAAAAAGTGCGAATTTTCCTGTTTACTCCTTTCAGGGTGGTATTCCAATTTTTCAAGAAGTAGTACATTTTTTATGATTAGCTAAAATTCGATATGGATCATTTTGAGTCTTCACAGGCGATATTTAACTAAACAATCTGGTTTTTTGAGTGAAAAATCAGTTTGGCGTAAGTCCACTTTTGACTTTGGTTGGTTGAACTTACGCCGCAGTCCTTTTTCCTTTTTGATATTTCTATATTTTATCCTATGGAGGATAATTAGTATTCAATACTCACAAAATTTCAAACCTTTTCTAAAGAAAAAATTTGCAACTTTCTTATCGTAAGCCTTACAATCCAGAAAAGTGGGATATATGAGACATTAACTATTTTTTCAAATCTATAATTTTTGTGAATGTATTTTATTTTTTTATCCTTCCTCTCTCTCACGGTCGCTCTCGCCGGCCTTCTGCTCCATAAACTTGTACTTCCTGAATAAAAAAGTACTTATAAATCTGAGGAAGATCATAAACAACATTCAGCTCATTCCAAAGAGAAGACGGGAAGAAAAAAAGTTGCTTTCTCCAAAAAAGGAGACTTTCATTCCTCTGACTTTCCTTTTTGCTTCCGGCACAAACTTGAAGTGAAGCCATGAAGTGATGTGCCGCATTGAATTCTATGCAAGGGTCGTCAAAAAAAATAGAACCTCCTCTTGAAGAACGTCTTACAATTGTCCTATTATATATTATTGAGTAATTCCTCTATACTTTCTCTCCATTGATCCTTTCCCCCTTTGGCCGTGTACATTCATATATTAATATTACCATTTCTTTTAGATTTCCACAAATTTTATGTAACTGTAATTCAACACGCTATTTTTTTCCTTCTCCTTCTTCGTCTCCTATATTTCCCAGTCAGCACACGACAGCGCGTCCCCATTCCCCATTCCCGCCCAAGCATTTTCACATAACAATTCTATGCGCCAATCCTCCTCAAAATCATAAAAATGATCTAGTCTCCATTTCTATTATCCATGTATATACGTATATAATATATGTAGTTTGTTCTATACATGTGAATTGGAATTCGCAAAAAATAAAAAATTAACATTACACAAAGGGAAAGTATAGGAAGCGGCGCGTTTGCTTTCCCATGCAAAAAAAACTGAATTCGAATATTTGAATCTGAATTCACAAAATGTTTTATAACCTCTTCCTTTCGCATTTCAAAATCTCTACTCTCTGGACTGCTGCAACTGGAAGAACTGGGTGAAAGTTATATATCGTGTCAAAATTTTTATCATGTTTTTTTTCTGAATTATTCACAATTTTATTTAATCGAATACGCATAATTTTGAAATTTTTTTCCTTCTTTTCTTATAAAATATAATATTCCTAGTACAATTTTGTCGTACTAAAAAAATTTAAATTCTGAAATCGCACCATGTAGAAGTACTACATACCGCTACCTATGATGGATTTATTGAAATTGAGAATTGGAAAGTGAATTTAAATATTGGTGCTAACATAATTAATTACCTTGAATGTAGTAATATAATACTGATCTTTATATACTGTATTGACCAAAAGCTATATTTTAAGGCTATAGCAAAAAAACCGGTAAAAAATACTGAGAAAAAACGAAATATGTTTGTTTAGATTGTAACCGCAAAAACGAAACAGTCCCATGTTTATTTAAGCATTATAAACGTATGCATCTGTATGTATTATATAATAAAGATAAGATACATATTTTGGCGTGATTTAAACTCGGAATAAAAACTAATTTCGTGGATTTGTCAAATTAATTGGAGGAAAATCAGACGTCAGAAAACAAGTTACCTACACTGTATATTATGTATACGGATACTGTATGGAATTGAGATATAAGCTTTACAGCTGGAAATTGAACCAATCCCACTACTGCCTACCGGCACCGGTCGTACCGCAGTGAAAGCACTGGTAGTAAAATCATCATCAAAAATCAAATGGAGGTGAAAGGAGTGAAAGTAAACCGTAACCTAATGTAATAACGTGTGTATCTATAGCCCACTTCCCACATGTCTCCCCACGCGTGTGTACACAGAGTTCTATCTATGGCGAGGTCTGCCTTGGTGTAAAATATAAGAGTGCGGTAGGGAGTTGAATTAGATACGAAAAGAGAAAGTAGAGAAAATACGGAGAAAGTATAGTGAAAGTATAGAGAAAGGTACTCAGAGATCTGATAGAGCTGAAATAAATCCAAGAGCGAGAGTCCTTTCCTTCCTTCCTCCGTACTCCACTGCACGGTAAATGAAATGAAAGGAATAAATTGAATTACATGGATATTTTGTATGACACACACGCTCCACTTTCTCTCACTTTCACTCCAAACAACTTTGTCAACAAAGGGGGAGAGAGCCAATGCAATGGAAGGAGAGTAACTACAACCAAGTTTTCTATATACCAATTCGATTATGATCTAGCTTTCTCTCTCCATTTAATTCAATAGGAGAAATACAGAATACACTTTTGCCTCTCTCCCTTCCTGCCTTCCTTGTGGTCAGCTGGAATTAATCGTCAAACATTGAGAGAGAGAGAGCCTCGCGTCAGAAATATGTTGTGAAAGAAATCATGAAGCTAAATATAATATCAAAGCCATATAGGTTATAGGACTACACACACACACACAGCCTAGCCGTCCAGACGCTCCACAGGGTGAAACGACGGGTGAAAGTTTTACAATAGATTCTTTTTTTAAGTCAGGTGAGCTTGACTAATAAATTGTTTACTTTTGACTATTTGTATGGGAAGGTCGTAAAATGGTAAAATGGCTTGTTTTCTTGTAGGAGAAAGGGAAACACCAAACAAAAGATGATTGGCTAATATACACTGTACTATATACCCAACTATATGCACATAATTTTATCGTATAATTTAAGTATATTATGCTTATTTAAATTTTTGTACTGTATAAGTATAATACATATTATTGCGATATAGTAGTGCTTTACTAAAGAGTTTGTATATCTATCTTCAAAAATTAGAAAATATCAGCTAAATGAAGTGACTTATTAGGATTACGGTCAGATATATAGTGCAATGCAAGATGTTTTTGAAACATACAGTAGATATGTAAAATTGAAACAGGTGATTAACGTTCTGCTTAAACATATTTTAAAATATTTATAATATTGAATTTACTGCGGTTAGTATTGGAGACAAATGGAAAACGAATGAAGTATTTTGTCTATTTATTTCGCGAAGAATAATGCTGGCAATTTTTAAAACAAGAAGTAGTAGATAAATGTTTTAATTTTTCAATCATACTGTACAATATGGTTAATAAATTTAAAATAAGATTTTATTTTGGAACTTTCTAGGAAAAACGATTTACAAAATACCTGAATATATAATAAATTTTAAACGACCAGAACGCAATTTATAAAATTAATTTAAATAGTTTGAAATAAGTTAATTTACGTTTTCACAGTTTTGCAAAATAATTTATGGAGCACTTTTAAATTTTTTGCAAAAATGTATGTAAAAATGTAATTTGTATTCTTAGACTTCTGCAAAATGTTTTTATTATTACTGTACAAATTTTGCAGAACTATTTAATATGCACTGCCCAAATTTTGAGAAAAAAAACATTTCACTTGCAATTTTATAAGGTTTAAAAATAATTTGAATTGCATTTTCAGAATTTTGCGAAATAATTTAATTTGCTCTGCCATGTTTGCAATTAATGTAATTTACATTGTCAGAATATAGCAGTACTGGGTTCCACATGTTTTTTCTGTCTACGCATTAAAATCTAATTTCTAATTTTAAGCGGTGCAAATGAACAAAAGTTGGCAAATTTTTAAAACGTCGACGTTTTGTTTTAAAGTTAAAAAAAAGAATTGATAATATAAAATTTGTAATCCAAATAATTTTTCTTTTGTTAGAGGTTACAAAAATAAAATACATGCTCAATAATGATTACATAAGAAAATATGTATATAGCTTATTTGGACACTTTAAGGAAGCACCACAACTTAAAGAAAAAAACATAAAAAGTAATAGAGAGTGACCCAGAGAGAACAAAAGACAAAAACGGACTCACCTCACATCGTCCATCAATACAGACATGGAGTGCTCCTGCTTTACATCGTGTTCCGTCCCGGAGTTTTTGTGATAATTTGGCAATGATATCAGTTCCGTCTGCTTGGCACGTGAGAGCACATGGAGAGTCTAAATCTTCAACTGCCTCCCAATTCCGTCGACGACCTTTGTACTCGATCCCATTGAAGGCTTTACACTGCTCACTCCGATAGTCACGAAACTCCGCACATGGCTATAAATTAACAAATCACAATACTAATTTATATTTTTATACTCTATAAAAGATTATAGAGTAATTCTTATTTTACGCACACTATAAAATTTATATGAATGATGAGAATACATATTTTAGATTTACTTTTGCTAAATATTTAAAACTAATTTCAACCAAAAAAAGATTTATGTTTAATTAGTGATGTATAGTGCCATCTCATGTGTTTCAATTTGAAACATGAAAGGGTTCAAATGTGTGGAGGGAGAAAGATAAGAAAGCAGCTGACGTTTGCGCTATTTTGGAATATTTTAGGCTGTGCAATATATATAGTTACAACAAATTAGTCTATTTTAAACCAGCTGTGTTTTTAAACGAATTCGTTTATGTGGGTATTGTATGAATTATTACACTCCTTGTTTTTAGTTTAATTCAAGCGGTAACGCTGAGCTTTAATACCAAACAATTTGTAGCCGTAACTGCGACTCGAGAAAGTTTATAAGCAAATTTCGTAATCCTAAAAGCATGTAGGTACCTACATAAATAGAACATTTTGCACGTTTCAAAATAAAGTACATAGAGCATTTCAACACCTTTTCAAAGCTTGTAAATAGAATATTCTGCGCTTATAATGGAAGAACAAAAATAAAATTATCACGAACTTAAAATCATAGAAATAGTATATTTTACACTTTCTAAAATCACATGTAAATATAGAACATTCTACTTTTCTCAAAAACCTGTCAACACACCAATCTTTCATTTTCAAAAACTTGTGAATAGAACATTTTGTACATTTCAAAAGCATATAAATATAGAAAATTTTGTACATTTTAAAAGAATGTAAATAGAACATTTTTCCTTTACAAAAACATGCAAATAGAACATTATGCACATTTTAAAAAGATGGAAATAGAATATTTTGCACTCTTTAAAAAAAGGTAAAAAGAACGTTTTGCACTCTTTTAAAAAACACGTAAATAGAACGTTTTGCAATCTTTTTAAAAATCATGCAAGTAAAACAATTCGGACTTTTCAAAACCATGTAAACAGAAAATTTTGCTCTTTTAAAAAAATCGTATTCAGCATTTTAAGCATTTATCTCATTTAGTTTGTTTTTGACATAATATAGCTCCTTTTAATTCTGGCTTAATTAGATATAGGCCGTTTTGGTTGTTTTTCCAAGATGCATACAACAATACATCGCTGCTAAAATTGTTCTATTTGTGGTGGTACACCTATCCATTTTGCATGCGATCAATCATCCTACAATAGAACCGTTACATTTCACCTCTACTTCGGCTTCTTTCTCTCTCAAAACAGTCCCTTTTGCTTTCTCCTAAATTAAATGTATTGGAGCTGGGGGCTGATAAAGGTGAAAGGAGTATTATATATTACGCTCCATTCGCTCTTCGCTCCTGTCGTTCCCGTTCCCCGTTCTGCTCTACATGTGTGGAGTTCAAAAGTAGGAATATAAATAGTACTTCTGTTGGAAATATGCAAAAAGCAGAAAGGAAAGCGAAGAACTTGCAGTGTAGCACACTCGCCGCGTCCTGGGTTTTATAATAATCAGAGACCTATCTACTTTTTTTTCCTTTCACTGTTTTTTCACGTTTTTCTTTTTGGTGAGTGTGTAGGCAAAAGATCTTGCTTTCCAATTCCAATTTGAACTACATATGTAAACTATATTGGCGTTATAAAGGGGCTGAGAAGTTCTACTTTTACTACCAGTGTTAGTGAAGCATGGGCAGGTCCAGGTACCGGCACTGGCACGGGTACCGCTACCGGTCCCGGTATCGGTTTCGGTCCGGACCAGGACCGGCCCTGGTAGTGCTGTATAATTGGGTGTGTGTGTGTAAGGTAGACTATGTTACTGGTAGACTACGTGACAGTCAATTACTCATATTGAGATTGGCGTGGGGAAAGTGCGGAAGGAAAGGGAGACCCGCCGACACACTACTCCAGTCACATCATTAATCATGAGGCAATGAAAGCCAAGCCACGAGAACGAGAACGAGAACGAGAAAGACGAGAATGAGACCAACATCTACCAATGCTTCATTTCATATCTGATTCTGCTCCCCGTCCAACCGTATGTACGCACACATGCCTGCACCTCATAAAAATGTACCTATGCTCCTTATTGTACGTAGGTGCCTTACATGCAGAGGCTATGCTGTAAGGCACCCTTTGTAAAGTCGTACGACACATGTACCTGCTCAACTCCACATCCACATGAAATCTCAATTGATGAATAAGCATTTAATATTTCACCAAATGCAGTATATATCCTCGGTGAAGAATCAAAATGACCAATCGCCAATTTAAGCGGCAATCTTAATGTGCTTTAACGTAAAAAAAAAATGTGATAGGTGTGTAGAATTTTAATTCTAAGTTTTTGAACAATGCAAAAGTTTACAATTGCACGTTTTGGAAATGTACAAAATTTTCTGTTTGCAAACTTTTTAAAAAGTGCAAAATTTTCTATTTACTTGTTTTTGAAAAGTGCAAAATATTTTATTTACATTTTTTTAAAAATTGCGAAATTTTCTGTTTGCAAACTTCTTGAAAAGAGCAAAATATTCTATTTACATGTTTTTGAAAAGTGCAAAATTTTCTATTTGCATGTTTTTGAAAAGTGAAAAATTCTCGATTTGCATGATTTTTGAAAATTGAAACATTTACATGTTTTGAAATGTACAAACTTTTACATTAGAATTTTTTTGAAAAATGCAAATTTTTCTATTTGCATGCTTTCAGGGCCACGATGTTTTAAATTGTTTGTAGATAGTGCAGTTTGTCTATATAGCTAAAAATGGATATGGGCAATTTTGCTTTTTCAAAGACAATATATACTTACGCAATTATACTGAATACACTTAAAGAAGTAGAAATACATAGGTACCATACATAGTTTTTCCGCGCCGCAATTTGCTGCTGCTTATAAATTCCGTTGCAAATGCAAAGCGGAGAATTACGAAACCGACTAAATTTATTTCTGCTTTTGAGTAATGCTCAATAAGTATTAGGAATCTACCTAGGTAGATACGTATTACTATTTATGCACGCACGCAGGTATTTGTATTCATGCTCGTATAATGTTCAAGATATTACAAATTATGACTGCGTGTGAAAGTTACTTTCACCAATTGCTTTCTCCGTCCCTCTCATTAATTAAATGTGTGTAAGAATGTAAGAATGACGTCGTCGTTGACATGGCTCATAATTGAGGTCGTCCAAAGGTTTGACCGTCAAGTAAAGGTATAGAGTGTCTACAGTACATTTTGGTGATAGCAAAAATCCAAAAGAAATTTGTAGTGTTGTGTCAGCGTATTAATTACAATGAATAATGTTACCAGCGTCAAAATATATTAAAATAATTTAGGGTTGTTTCAGTATTGAGTGTGGTATTACTTGCATATGCTATTCCTTACACAGGCACTATAGCCGTAATAATAGAAGGTTTGGACAAGGGCTGAGTGGCATATAGTAGTATGTGCAGAATTTTAGCTTTGTATGTATAATTATAGTAAATATCTATATAAAATTTAATGTTTGATATACTGAAATGCGTCATAAAGATTTTCGTGGCTTAAAAAATGAAATTGTTTTTAAATTACATTAAAAATTGAGGAATTTATCTTTGGAATGAATGCAAATACTGTACTTCTCACTTCACAAACTATACACGTATGCTAACGTGCGCTTTCAAACACATTCAAATAGGGTAAATTGCACTTACAAAATGAAAATTGGGTAATTTTAAGTTTAAAAAAATGCAAATTGGGTGATTTGCACTTTAGAATATATGCAATTAAAGTAATTTGATCTTAAAAAAATATTCAAATATGGTAATTTGCACTTTAGAAAGCATAAAAATCGGGTAATTTGCGCTTTAAAAAACATGCAAATAAGGTGATTTGCAGTTTAGAAAGTATGCAAATAAAGCAATTTGAGCTTTAGAAAATATTCGAATAAAGTAATTTGCACTTTAGAAAATATTCAAATATGGCAATTCGAGCTCTAGGAAATATTTAAATATGGTAATTAGTAATTTGCACTTTTAGAAAATATTAAATTATTTTCGGCTTAAAAGCTTTTGCAAATCTGAAGTTTTGCACTCTGGAAAATATTCAATCGAAACGCCGTGCAACATGCAAAAGTTATGTTTTGACTTTTAGAAAATAATTTATTTGAAGCCTTCAGCTGCTTGCAAAAATAATATTCATGTAAGACAAAAATTCTGCTTTCCGACACTCGTTCCATCAATGCATTTTATTCTATTTGAATTTTTACCGCTTAGTTATATTTGACTCTTAAAACACACACATACTACGAAGTGATTCTACTTTAATCGGTGGATCTTTTCGGCATTCCCCATGAGATATTATATGAATATAAAGAACAGAATCAAAAAAGTGTTAAAAGTTAAGTAATTAGAAAGTGAAGACATACCTGCATATTACACATTTTTCTTCGTATGGAAACTCCATGACAACCATTGGGTGACTTGCAACGCCGGTACTGTTGAGTGACACCGCCGTCACAGGTTCTGGTGCAAGAGCTCCAGTCGGACCATTCAGACCATTCATCACCATCAAAAGTCGAGCCGGTGGAAATCACGACCTGGAATGAGTCAATCAAGAAATTTGTCAACGACTTTCTCTCCACATTCTTTAAGAAGCTGTTTTCACTCTACTACTTTCACCGCCGCATTAGTGTTTTAGCCATTATTACATACATTCCTATTACGTTCCTATTAAATGGTTATAGGAACACATAGGAATTCAACTTTAACTTAATAAGATGCAATTTATGCTATTTGACTTCTTTACAATTCAAATTATTCTATTAAAGTATTAAACATTGTGATATCGTGAACTGTTTCATTTTTAGTTTTTGTAATTTACGTGTCAAATATTTTCAAAAGGCTTTATGCGAATAAAGTTAAATGATAGTGCCAGTATTTTAGAAATGATTTTATTATGAACGCTTGCAATTATTATTTGTTCTATTAGGAGAAAGCATGTCTTGCATGTGTATCAAAAGCACAGGGCTTGGATTATAGTGCTGCCAATTAGGGCTTTTTGAAAGTTAATTTTTTTAATAATAGAACGTGCATGTACAGATCATTATAGGACGAAATCAGAAGTTTTAAAGAAATCTTTCCTTTCTTTTATTTTTGATTTTTAAGAACCTGGAGTGAAAGCCATATCCACACACGGTAGTTATGTGACAAAGGTGTCTGTGACGGTGACTACGTGTTGGTTTGGAAGCTTGGCTTGGTGCCGGCGGTAACCTGCCGTATATAAGTGATGGGTGAGTGTTGGACAGGGACTTTGTCAAATGAACCACACTCGACTAGATATTTCCTTTACTTTCACCAGTTTACTTACTCTCCAGTCATGTACGGGTGTACGGTGAAAGTTCCGGAATTGCTGCAGTTTATATGTCTATACAAAGCATCTATGTGGCTGTTCGAGAATTGAGAATCAAATATGGAAACAAACCTATTTGCACTTTTTTTGCCAAAAAAACAAACATACTAACGATAAATTTTTCTCCAAACATATTTTTTTTTAAATTTATTTTACAAACCTTTTTTAATTTTTTTCAAAATTATTGGTTTCAAAATTTATTTTTGTATTTTAAATATTGTAATTATCAGTATCAGTATATTGCAAAGGCCAATTTTCCAATGTTAAGACTTGAATGGACAGTTTGAATGCTTCACTTACAATATCATCAAATAAGATATGATATAGCATGGTGCACTGACATTACATCTATATGTGTATCGTCCATGTATTCATGTATCTGCCTACACCATGTAAGATTCGGCAAAGGTTCTGGGTCTTGATCTGGCTCTATGTTTCTCGAGACAAATTGCAGTTCGAAGCCCAATGGAATTTCTAAATTGCTCTCTTAGGATTTCCATCTTCTTTTCTTAGCTTATCGCAGGACTTTCTCCGACGAGTTTGAAAATCTCTATTCAATATCCATCTTCTTTCATATATTACAAACTACAGAGAACTGAGGGAGATAGCTATATATACAATACAAAGAGCAAGACACTTTCTCCTTTTGAAACTGCTTCTATAAAGGGTCTGGTCCTGGTCCTCGTGTGGTGATGAAGATTAGCAAAGCTTTTACCTTTCGCTTTCTCTTTCTAAACAGAAGGCGTGAGACTACACAGAGGAATTCCATACGAGAGAAAATTAATTTCCAACATACACACTCACAATATAATAAAATTACACTATAAATACTCCTTATATAGTCATATATTTCTATTACAATTTAGCATAAGTGCCTAAACAAACCATGTTTTTTTAAGACACGTGTATATTATGTTCTTGCTTAGAAATTATTTAAAGAATTCACTTCAAAATGCACGAGGTTCATTTTAATAATATACATGTGCAAATACAGTTTAAAAAAGAGAAAGTAAAGAGAGGTTTTATAAACCCCCTATCTACGTCATGATGCTGAACCGTAATTTTCAATAAAGTTTTGCTAACTGCGTAAATGCAAACAGTGCATTTTATATGGTGATTGAAATCTATTAAAACTTTCAATAAATTGTTCATTGAGTGAGAGTGTGACAACAATTACAAAAACAAATGTTCACTTTCTCCTGCATTAAGGATTACGCGCAGTACGCCCAAGTAAAAATGGCGTGTTGGCGTTATTTTTAGTGTTAAATATATTTTTTTGAGGAAGGGGGGAGGGGGGGGGGGAATGAAGTGGAGGACATTTCCGGACATTTATGTAAATGCAAGAGGAATGATGTGGAATGACATTATAATATTTTATTCCGATTGAATGAATTGAAACCAAAATGACAGGTTGTGGGACAGGACATTTAAGAGAAAGTGAAAGCACAGGATCAATTTCAACTTTAGGAGTAACCGCACAATCCTACCACACACGACTTTTCCTCGTCGTCGTCGTCGTCGACGTTGCCCTCAAATACTCCCTTCACATCACCCACCCAACATTCAAAACCGAACCAACAATCACCACTATGCCACTGCATCACACTCTTTGCTTGAGAATTTGGGTGACGCATACAGCAGGCAGGATCTATACGAGCCGACGAAAAAAGGAAAGCACGTGTATCAAAAAGGAAGAAGAATCTGGGAGAACGCAGTTGAGTAAAAGCTCGAACCGAAACCAGCCTTCCACTTTCACACACTCCAATGCATTCTACTTTCTGTATAAAAATTCTCCATTTCTTTCTACTTTTACCCTTTCCACCTTCGCTTTCCTTTATATAAAAAAATACTTGACACTCGTACTTTTTCATCTGCATGGATACAGAGGTTGCAGATGCACTAGGCATACTAAAAAAGGACTAGCAATATACTACCCTAAGCAGACCATATCTTACATAGTGTGTACATTTGCTAAAGGAGAAGACAAAATACGACTCAAGAATATATAAAGAAGCTTTTTCTTTATGTTAGCTCACGATAAGACTATAGGACTGGATTATGAGTAGGTACACGGATTTGCCATTTCAAAAACTGTGCATTACTTTCTATTATTTTTATATTACATAAACACAATAAACACTGTCAGTCCAAAGAATCACAATTAAAATGCAGATTTTAGTATCTTTATTTTCATGTTTATTTTTCTTGTCAGCATTTTATTAGAATTTTACATTTTTATAATTTTCAGACATTTTTAAACAAATTGCGCACAAAAACTTTCTTTTATAAATTCTGAAACCATTTTTGTTTGTAATATTTTAAGTACCTTCCACTAGAAAAATGGACATTGGAGAAAGCATGCTTTCCCCATCGTCCATTTATTATTCGTTTGGAATAAAAGCCATAATACACACACAGATTTGGGATATTCTATCCCTAAGCTTAACTTGATTTTACATACATCCCTTATTCTTATTCTTGTGTCTCGGAAAGTGGGCAGAGATATATGTGAAAGGGAGAAAAAGAGATTTTCTCGCACTCAGACTCACAACTAGAGCAATCCATCTCCATTCTCAGTAGCTTCTCCCATTGCATTAGATTACATTACGTAGATTAGGATTAGAGAAAAAAACCAAAACAAAATAAAAGGACGAGTAAGCACCGGGAAAGTCGAATTACCCTTCCATTTGTATAGACTTTCACTATTTTCTAATGCAAATAATAATAATAACGACATAAAACAACTGCAACAACAATAACAACAACAACAGCAAGATATAAGCCAAATTCCAAGTTGAAGGTAAACTTTGAAGGTTCATTTGTATTGTTTTTCCCTACTATGGGTGTTTTTTCGGCATCGTTGGAAGAGATTCTAGAGAAAGCTTGCAATTTCTAACCATTCGAATTTCTGTACAGTCAGTATAAACCACGAAAACTACCACTACCACTACCACCCCAGATAAACAAGTAGTAGCCGCACGAGAGGGATAGGGAGAGCGTGCGGAGAAAGGAAAGAGAAAGCCATTCATTTTGTGAATAGCACTTGTATCTCGTCTTGTAATCTAACGCACCAATCTTCATTCCCATCCATTTTCTCTCCTTACTCTGCTTTCTTCAATACAAATTTAAATGTGTTTTCTCTTTCCCTGCCTCTCCAAAATGAAAACATTCAATAAATATTCCAATTCTTCTATCACTTCACATGCAATTTGTACTCTTGCTGGTAGAGTAGGCCACAATTTTTCAAAATGAAACTATGGTTTCACTTTCTCCTTAAGTTATACCAAACTTGAGACTTTTTTAATATTTTGGTTTAGTTTTTTAAACAATTGTAAACTTGAAAACATGATATAAATAATATTCGTGTATAAAAGTATATCCGTTGGTGAAAGTTTTTATATTCAATAAACAAAACTACTTTTGAAATAAACGTGCAGTAAACACACGTCTAATAATTCTATATACTGTTTTGTATAACGTTTTCTGCATTTTCATCAAAATACGACAGCATCACGATAGTAAATAGGGTCTCGCTAATTCAAAGCTCATGGGACAAGGTTACCCGATCTGTAAGAAGCATTAAAGCTCCTTTAAATTGTCCTGTGCGTGCTTATAGTTGCGTGAACATGGCAAAGAGAGGCCTAAGGCTTGAATAAAATTTGAAATTTGTAAATTATGCTAATCAACTCTGAAGTAACTTATTCGTTTAAGTCTTTATTGTATTATTGTGGAAGCACAACTCAATAGAAGAGAGTGACATATTTTTTGAAGTATTTTCTCAAGAGAATATACAAATCTTGTCCTATAGCAGCACTAACAATATACTCCAAAAAATATTCACTCATCATATTATTATATGATCTCCTTTTTATCTTGTAAATCCAGAATAGAAGTATATAGCGCTCTATTAAAGTACAGGAAAATATGCAGAATGTAGATAAAGCCTCTGTAAATGTGAAAACGTAACATAAACATTGTATAGTTTTTCATGTAATTTTAGTGATAGTAACGAAATGATGTCACTGTCTTTCTGCTTCGTTTACTCCCTTTGTTCATTACCAAATGTAATAATATCTCCTTCCACTTTTACGTTTGCTGTCTTATTCCCGTATGACTTTCACTTTCACTTTCTCCTCTCATCTTCTTCAAAGTCAAAGCCAATGAAAACCCCAAAGACAAAACTCTTTCAAGAATATCTCAGCCCAGCTTTCTTCTTTATAATGTAGTCGGATAAACAAGGCTGAGCCTTGTGTGTATGAGACACATGATTCAATTCAAATTAAATCAAGCCTCTCTCTCTCTTTTCACTTCCAGAAAGTCAACCCACATTTTCTTCATCATGTTGCACAAAAGCTAAACTCTGCTAATACTACATAAATTCAAATATGACTATCTCGTTTTTATTCTTGCTAGTAGTTGAATACAAAGCGGCAAAAAAATGATTAAGTGTATTCTTTAAAAATATTTTATTGTTAAACAATCAATATTATACGCTTATGTGTAGGATATAATAAAGTTTAAAAATTCTATTTTTGTAATTTAAAAAATTGTAAGCTAATTATTTTAAAAATTAATTATTGAAGTAATCTATCTATTTTTACTACATTTTATTTATAAATTTTTGAAAATACGTAGATAGCAGCTCCATAATTATTTCCAAGAAAATAGTGAAAGTGGTGAAAGTGACTAGATAGAAAGTATCTCCTTGAATTAAATATACTTAAAACAACAAAGAGAAATTCTTGGAATTTGAAACCCATCAAACACAAGGGAGGAGCGTTTGATAATTTTATAACGCGTTGAAAGTTTGAAAGTTAGGTTTGTAAAATGTTATAGAACAGTATAATTATAGTTTTATTATACTATACATGCATAACTGTAATCAAGCTAAAATTATATTGTTTTGTTTAAAGTAAAATATAAAGTGTTTTAGAATTCAATTAATTCTTGGTACTTCTATTTTAGAAATGTATTTGTGTAATGAGGGAGTGAAGAAAGTCAAAGAAACAATGACACAAAATAAAGACATGCTTCAGTGCCCATAGTACACGTCCTTGAAGTATTTCGTTATAATATGTGCCTACTTACAAAAAGAAAAACTATTCAAATTTCTGAGTGCACTTCTGGTTTCTAAATTGGGCATTGTCGTGTCTAAGAAAATACATTTACATTACTAAAATAATACGCAGCAGGAAACACTATTGTACATGCAAAATGTTTACTGAGCATACGTTACTGGTTGCTTTCTCCACGAGTTTTATTATAACATGAAAGGTCAAAAATAAAATATATTTACGTTGCTTAAGATTCCAAGGATATTAATTCAATTCTTTGTTATAAGTATGGGAGAGGATTTTTATAATTTTTAAAAAACAATTTACAAATTAAAAAGTTGTCAAGAAAGAATGTTATGACACATTCTATATTATTAATTACTATCGTCACCGGTCACGGTATAAAATAATTTATTTTAATTAAATTATTTAAATTTCTGCAAGTTTGTTGATGTTTTATTTTATCAACAAAGACCAGAGACCAGAATCATCGTTCTCTTGGCCTTGTGGGCTTGTGTATGAGCAGTAGTATAAGAATTAGAATTAGCTTAGATTTCTTTTTATTCCACTGCGTTTATCGTGCCCAACTACTACAGTGCATGGCCTTACTTTCCATTATTTAATATTGCATAATAAATTGGTACTCACTGACGAGCAACACGCACCAACGTATCCTCACGGATTTTCCCGCCGTATTTTTTTTTGAAAAGAGCATCCAAAATAACTTAGATTTGCTTAACAACATGGTGCGCTTGGTGAGTTTTTTTCGATAATATTATTTTTCGAAAAAACGAAAAGGCCTTAAATT
Source organism: Dicyrtomina minuta (assembly GCA_949802685.1). Classification (NCBI taxonomy): domain Eukaryota; kingdom Metazoa; phylum Arthropoda; class Collembola; order Symphypleona; family Dicyrtomidae; genus Dicyrtomina; species Dicyrtomina minuta. Next base: position 73,327,382 of record OX461810.1, read on the forward strand.
GTCTATGTAATGGTTTTTTCATCCACATTATTTTATTTAATTCAAAATTTTGAAACTTTTTTTTTTGAAATTTTTGTGCAAAAAATCATTTCAAAGTGTAAGAAATACAAAAAAAATAAAATTTTGAAAATTTTGAAAATTTCGTTTTTTCATAAATTTTAGAGCTCGGTACTATAGTATCAACAAAAAATTGGAAAAAAACGAAATTTTTAAAATTTTCAAAATTTTATTTATTTTGTATTTCTTACACTTTGAAATGGTTTTTGCACAAAAATTTCAAAAAAAAAGTTTCAAAATTTTGAATCAAAATAAATAATGTGGATGAAAAAACCATTACATATACAATTTAAGGCCTTTTTCGTTTTTTCGAAAAATAATTTTATCCAAAAAAACTCACGAAGCGCACCATGTTGTTAAGCAAATCTAAGTTATTTTGGATGCTCTTTTCAAAAAAAAATACGGCGGGAAAATCCGTGAGGATACGTTGGTGCGTGTTGCTCGTGAGTGTTATATGCTCTCCACGTGTGAATGTACGTTACGTCATTTTAGCTTTCTACAAAACTTGAAATCATATTATATTATGCAAAAATTCAAGATGAGATCAACAACAAACGCATGCAAAGTCTGTTCAAATATTATGAATGCAGTTTGTGTGTAAATTAATACATAATTTTGTTTTGTTTTGTTTTGTAACTAAATCAACACACTGAATCATTGCATTGGGATGATATTTACAAACTTGGCTTCACAATTTTACTAAGTGAACGAGAAGACGCGCCCCATTGTATCTCACTTATACCTTGTTCAAATTCACTTATCTGTTAAGAATGTCTAGGAGTAATGAATCAAACAAGAAAGAATCTACCCAAAAATTACGTTACGGTCCAGCACAGCCTGCCACGGCAACAACTGTATTACAAGCTACTGCCATGGCGGTTTCGGTTACCGGTACCGGCCCCGGTCCCTAGCTCGGCAACGGCAATGGCAATAATCAGATTTCACATTAATACTTCCCCAGCTCTCCATGTGTACAACTATAAACTATAAAAAAAGTGCACAAGTAGTGACTTGAGAGCTACACAAGATCCAGAGCCAGAACCAGAAGACGAGAAGAATCAGGGGAAAAGCTATTGGAGAGAAAGGTACAAAAAGAATGGCAATATCAGACAAGAAAAGGAGCAAGGGTAGGAAAAATAAAAAGAAAACGAGAAAGTATCTGAAATCTAGAGAGAGAGAGAATCCAGAATCTAGACATTAAGAGAAGATAGGGAGACAGAAAGGGGGGAAAGTTTTACAGAGATTGATTGTCAAAGTTGAGAAACATGTTGAGAACAAATAGGTGACACTGTCTGGACAATCTTTTCCTGGCCTTCCCCCGGCTTTCACTTCAACTTTCCCTACACTTTTCCATAGTTCCAGTATTATTTTCTGTGAAAGCAGGCCTCCAGCTCCAGCTTTCTCCTGCTTTCCCTTTTCTCCCGTCCTAATCGTATACAAACCTTTACACGTACATAACATGAACAACACAAATCATTATGCTGTAGTTTCCCCAACCGCACACCAACCAACCAGCCAGCCAACCAACAAACAAACTTGAATACTTTCACTTCTAAATTGTAATCCGTATTGTATTCTCCGAAAACAACTTTCTCTCAAAGAATAATGGTATGGAGCGCACAGACACTCTTGAAGATATTGATAAACCATGCTCTATAATTAAATATTACTCAGATAATCTTAATGATGCTCTCCCTTTCCTTTTCTTTTTCTATTTCTATATTTCTCATTTTCGAGTTGGCAAAACTACAAAAAAACAGCTGTTGGATGTGAAGGATGTGAATTTTCGTACCTGCTTTCTCTCTTTCGCAGAAAATTAAAAAGGCTTCTTTTTGGACTTTTACTGAGTGTGTACGCAAACACACACTACGCGTGCATCTCTATATTAAGGCGAATAGAGAAAAAGCAAATATACAAAAAAATGAGCTGGTGAAAGTACATAGTAAGGGGAGTGAAAGCACTTGAAAAATAGACAAAAGTAGTAAAGTCAAACTAAACTATCGTTTTCTTCCTCGTTTTTGGATTATGAACGTGATGCCGGAGAGTAGTGAAAGCACGTGAACTTTTCTCTTTCCATTAAACTGTACGCTGTGAATGTTGGAGAAAGGAGCAAAGCAACATCATCTTCATCTCTAAGCCTACCTATCGTTTTCCTATTAACTAACAACCGGCTAACAGAGCAAGATATTACTGGGGCTTTCGTCTTTCTTACTTCTTCTAAAGCCTTGTACTCCTGCTGTTGTTGCATGTCTGCAACAACCTCTATTTCGTACGCTTGTTTTTCTTACAAGGGAGGCGTACCGTATGGTATAGTACACCTAGATTTTAAAACCACACAGTGAGATCTATATACCCGCCTTAATATTGTACTGGACTAGAACATGAAACAACTATAGGTTGTTTTTAATTTTATCAGGCAAACATTAAAAATTTTGAATATTTAAAAATCCAAAAATAATTTTCTAGATAATGTTTTGAAGACGACAAACTATTTTTTTTAAAATCAGGCAAAACTTGCAGGAGCCACTGGGTGGGAAAAAAATCATAAATTTGACCTTTTCAAACTTTTGTGGGCAATTGTGAGCGAAAGGCGCAAAATGCTACGGTGGGTAAATTTACTACATTCAAGTGGTTTTAAAATCCGAGTGTACCATACGGCTCTCCCCCCTTGTAAGTAGAAACAAAAGAGAGATGTACCCCATAGCAACTTGAAACAGGAGAGAGATTACAATGCACTTTAGCACGAGTAGTGTATCGGAGGATACAAGAAAACTGAGCTGAACTGAAGGATTGCAAAGATTTTGAAGAGGGAAAAGAAAAATAGCTACAAGCCGAGAAAGAAAAGAACATTAGAAAGTATCAAGAGGATTTTAACTTTTACTCTATAGCCTGTCATGCTTTCTCTACAAATAGAAATAAAGCTCGCAAACTACAACTGAACAACCTGAACTCATATAATGTTTTCACCGTTCACTTTCTCTAGCAAAAAAAAGACGGGCGCAAATGTTAAAATCAATTTTGTTTCTTCATTTCTCTTCTTTCTGCTTGTCTTGCGGGTTAATTTCACTTCCTTGTTTTAGACTATAGTGAAAGGAGGAGAAAGCACGGGGAAAGTCACAGTTACTCAACTTTTATTTCTTGATATACAGTACTGCTCTATGCTACATTGCACATATGCTGGTTTTTTAATACTTGATAGGTTGGTTTTAATTTGGTTGCCTCACAATCTGAACCGTGCATTTTTTAACCCGGAAATAGAGGGAGAGAGAGATGGAATGATAGGGCAGGGATATTAGAATTGATTGTGAAAAGTTTAGGTTATCTCACTCTAAACTGATTGTAAGTCAATGGGACATTTTTATTCGTAATAGTTCACATACGGAGGCTCTAATGGCTGTCCTCACGTCATCAACAAGGAGTTATACACCCAGGAAAAGAGAGAAAGTGCTCACCATTTCACTCTATCACCAAAAACCATAGTACATAGACTTTCCCTTTCCCTAGTTCTATTTTCTACAGAGCGGGCTTCACAGTCACACTATTTATAGCCTTATAGAATTGTCACTAAAATGTGTATGCAGTATTTGCTGTGGTAGCTATGTAGTATGTAGAAGCTTATCACAAGATGAACAGCAATATCTAGGTGGCTATTTTTTATAGTAGGTTTTATAGTGGAGAAAGTAAAAAGTCAAAGTGAACCTGCCGTGAAATATATAGTGGGTGAGGAACTAGGAGAACTAACCAGGCAATACTACGGACCACTGAATATCGGTACTTTTCACTTATCTAGTTTTAGTTCTAGTTTGGGAGGGAAATTTAATTCGCTGAAACTACTATAGTAGTTTTTTAAAAATGTATTTGCTTATTTCTATAATAAGTGACAACTAATTACTTTATTTAGGCAAAGTTTTTAATTCATTTAAAATGTAAAACACACTTTTTGAAAGACGAAAACACGATGTTTGACATTTTTAACAAGCAAAACTAGACTTTTACGAATTTTTGAACTTGCAAAACATGATTTTGGCACTTTTTAATTGCGAGTGCAAATGCGAGTACAAATGCGTGTAACAATAAAAGACTCCTCAAAAATACTTTTTATCCTTAAACGTTAAAATCCAAAACCAACTATTAGAAAATCCACATAACAATTGAAACCCTACAGCAGTGATTTAAGCGTAAATTCCTGTTTTCTAAAAATCTCTCAAAACACTCTCCATACAACTTGCACGTCATAAAAGTGCAGCAGTAGAGTAACTGGTTACACTGAGCTGACTCTACTTTTGCTGTGTACGCTTCCCGTTTTCTATTTTAGTTGTAAACTTATCGTTTGGAAAGTTGGATTGGTTTTTTTAAAAGGGGATGTGAGGAGCGAGCGTGGAGGACTGAAGCTTTCGCATCACAAGACCCGTAGTGAAAGTAAAAGTAAAACTACATAACTATATACACTATGTACACAAGTCTATTCTTCTCGTATATGTATACTCTACTTGAATCCATCTTTATTTATCTTAACGTGTCACATTTATTCAGCCAATGTCCCATTCTCATTATGTAAACTTGAAGGATTTCTCGGAAAAATTTTACTCGTTACAATTATTTATTTCACCCTACAATATCCTTAATCTCAAAAAATTACCATTACTTTCCCTACTTTCTCCACCACTTTCTCTATGCCACTATGTCAAGTACTTACGCAAGTGAAAGTGAAAGCGATGATGTTTTTTTTCCTAGAGTAAAAGCTTTAAAAAAACCCACAAATATTTTAAGTTCCTATCACTATTTCATTACTGGTCTATTTCCTAGCTAGACGATCCTCAAGACTTTCACTATTAAATTAAACCTCCACTTTGCATACCCTTCTAGAGCGTGTACTTCTAGATTCAAGAGAGAAAGTAAAAAGCCAGCGATGAGCGGCTAAATAATTTTTTTATACAGTATAGTGAGGACAGAGAAATGGGTTTTAAACATTATATTTATATACGTATTGTTGTAATATCATGTGTTTTTATCGTATAGAGTTATAGTATCGCCTACAGGCAACACATTTCCAACACGCATGTCCCCCTAAAGATACATTAAGCTTCTATCCCTTGTGTCATTATTCTCTTATTTGTTTCCTCACACGTCTTTTAGCTTGGTCCTCAATACAAACTTTACGGCATTTTTTGTGCGTATAGTCTTTATTTAAATTGTACAAATTTCAAATTGGAATTTACAATCATTTTAATGGAAATGCTACCAACTTTCTGCATGGTTTATTTTTGCTGTCTCCAATTTTCCTAAATCATGTACAGGCATATAGGCAAGTGTTGCATCCCAGTTGAGCCCTTATTGGAATTGTATCATGGAGATTGGGATGTTCATAGATAAGATTGAAATTGGAATATTTAAATTAACTGGAATATAGAAAAACTAAAATTACTGCTTTATCTCAACATTACTGTACAAAGGATACTAAAAGAAATTCAAAATTTGAACAGTTTTTGTCGTTTATTGTCCAAACCATTAGAAATGCTACAAACCAGTGTAAGAAAAAAGTTCATAATCGTTCGTTTCGCCTCGCATGAGCTTCGTTCAATTTTTGGGCGCAAAAAACGGACTCATGGAGCTTTCGGCGTTTTGAAACGGACTCAAGGCTCATGTGGGTCCCTGAAAGCTCATGAAAGCGCGTTTCCACCTCCTGGCCGTCTTGACGGACGGATAATATTTTGTCTACCTGTAGATTTTTTCCCTTTCCAACTTTCCACTCTAAAAGTACCTAAGTACCTACTACCTACTTACCCACCGCCTACTAGGGCCTGGGCTATATGAGACGATATGAGTATGAAATGTTTGAATACTATAAATTATCAAATTGTGATGTTATATCAATGGAGTTTAATAATTTTAATTTATTTTATGACTGTGTGTGTAATTTACTATGTACTATCAATTTCCAACAACTAAAACAACAAAAAATAATTGTAGCCTTTGTTTTTTTATTTTTTAATGTTTTTTTTATTAAAGATTTTATTCAAATAACCTTATAAATTCAAAACAGTAGAAAAAGCAAAATATGGTTAAAATCATTAACCAAAAAAAATGCGTTGTAAATAATATCATTATTTAAAAAAGTAAAACTTTATAAATATTCAGTAATAATAAATAAAAATAGAACATAGGTATAGGCGTATAGTATGTCGTATTATCATTATCGTTATCGTTAATATAGTAATAGTAAAGTAAACTTTCAGTTTTACAGATTACACTCAATCACTCAACTAAAATACATAAATATTTTGAATCGATCTGACAACTGCTTTTATTTTCATTAGCATTAATACTATGGGGGTTCTAAGATCATAACGTGATAAAGTTTGAGGAAGGGGTCTGGAAAAAAATACACCCTATCACTAACATTAGTCATGCACAATGCACAAACACAAACAGATTTATATATGATAAATGGGCTAGACAGAATTTGAGGAAGTTCGTATGACGTTATAGCTGTGAGACCCTTTATATTATAGTACCTTCTATACCTATTATTATTATTATTATTATTATTTTATTGGGCACCATGTAAATCATAATACTGATCCACACAGACACCGCCAAGGCCAATAAGGCCCATTGCGGACGTCCCATTATAACAATGTTTAATTTTGGCCAACGGGATAACCAGTGACATATGAAACGTCACCGGATTTTCCCGTACGGGCCTTAATCTTAAACAGGATTTAATACTAAATGGAAGGAAGTGAATACCTAGCGAAAATAAAAACAACCTACGACACCTAGCTAAGGAAAATAGGATCAGAGTTTACTGCTCATCACCCAACTAATTGGTACTAGACCTGACAAATTAAAGTTCCAAATAGAAACATACTACTACACAGGAGTGTAAACTACAGTCTTCGCCTTGAATACAGTCTACCTCAGACTAAACCACGCTACTGATGCTGTCAAACCTTCCCACACAAAACCCACACCACAGCGATGCTACACCGTGCCACACAGTATACGATCCACACGACAAGGATGTAACCCCTACAGAACCACCACATGCACATTGTAGAAAAAATACACTATGTAGCTACGCGGCAGCACCGCGAGGAGTGAGAATCACGTAGGAAAATTTAACAGTAGCACAACGAGGATTGAAAAAAAAATCCAAATACAACTTTTTGAATTTGCTCGAAAAAGTGATAAGGGGTAATATTTTGATAGGAATTTCCACCTCACCATCGTAACGGACTAATTGCCCATCACAAGGGTAAGGTTTGGAGACTCACGACAAATATTTACCACAAAAAAGAAAGGAAAATAAAATCAAAATTCCTCCCGAGTATCAGTGCACTGTTGCCTAGCAGGCAGCCAGAGTGCGAATTTTAATTTATTTTATGACTGTGTGTGTAATTTACTATGTACTATCAATTTCCAACAACTAAAACAACAAAAAATAATTGTAGCCTTTGTTTTTTTATTTTTTAATGTTTTTTTTATTAAAGATTTTATTCAAATAACCTTATAAATTCAAAACAGTAGAAAAAGCAAAATATGGTTAAAATCATTAACCAAAAAAAATGCGTTGTAAATAATATCATTATTTAAAAAAGTAAAACTTTATAAATATTCAGTAATAATAAATAAAAATAGAACATAGGTATAGGCGTATAGTATGTCGTATTATCATTATCGTTATCGTTAATATAGTAATAGTAAAGTAAACTTTCAGTTTTACAGATTACACTCAATCACTCAACTAAAATACATAAATATTTTGAATCGATCTGACAACTGCTTTTATTTTCATTAGCATTAATACTATGGGGGTTCTAAGATCATAACGTGATAAAGTTTGAGGAAGGGGTCTGGAAAAAAATACACCCTATCACTAACATTAGTCATGCACAATGCACAAACACAAACAGATTTATATATGATAAATGGGCTAGACAGAATTTGAGGAAGTTCGTATGACGTTATAGCTGTGAGACCCTTTATATTATAGTACCTTCTATACCTAATCCTTCCTATACTGTGTTCACGATATACATACTGCCTACCTACCTGTGCCAGCAGAAATAGTCAACTCCACTCCCTAATGGTAAAACGCCTCACCACCCCAAAGCGCGAGGGCTCCTTCGGGGGGCAAAACGGACTCAGAAGCTCGGCCTTCGTGCTTTCCAAATCGAAAGCTCATGCCTTCGGAGAAAAATAGAACGGCGCCCCGTTCGCGTGGCATCGTTCAGCCGTTCGAACGAGAAAAGTCTTACACTGCTACAAACCCAGGCCACTGTCGTAGTTTTAAAATTGTATTTATTTTAGAAAATTAAAAATTAACACTTATCACCCGACAAGAAATTACAAAAAAAAATTCTACACATGAGTTGACACACTTAAATTCTATGTGTGCTTAAAAGTTACCTGAATAAAAGGTATATTTTGATTTGGAGAAAACCATAAAAAATGTAATTATGCTAAAATATTTTTTGTACTACTTAATGGAGATAACAATATTTATCCTCCATTTTCTTTTGTCCTCTCAAATTTAAATATTCTGTTTTATTACAATTTTAATGTTCTCTCTCACTCCCAATTAATCCCAGAATCCAGAATCCAGAGGCTCAAAAGGCCCGATTAGTTTATAAGTACAACATAAAACAGCTGAGTGAAAGTCCCAAAGCGTCAAAAACCGAAAGCCTATCAGGCAGGAGAAAGTAGGAGAGAGGCAGTTGAAGTAGTGTATTACATAATATGAATTTTGCTTTCTACTTTCTGCCCCGTCGTGCAGTGCAAAAGTTCAGAGAGAAAGTACGCTCTCCTACTCCTCATGGACTTGTATATCGGCATGTACATAATATTATGTAGTTGGGTCCATTAAGCTTATTATGAGAGAGTTTAGGATTTACGCTTAAGCTTAGTTTCTACTACAACTAAGCTCACTCAACTGCCTTAAAAATGTCAAAGTGTACAAAACTGGGAGCGTTTGTGTTAGCATGTGCGAGAAGTGGAAGGGGAATTCTGTTATGAGAGAGGCTGCTTTTGTTATCTCTCAATTTTTCTCGCAAAAACTCACACAACTACAACATAGTCCCGCATGTGTTTCCAATTTGAAATTTTCAAATCCACTGTGTTTTTTGTTTGTGTACGAGTGTCCCTTGTTGTTGTTCCTTCATTCTACACACAGGGAAAGTGAAAGTTGGAAGTGAAAGTCAAAGGTATATATGTATGTAAAATACACTATAATGAAATATATGGGAAAACCTGACGCCAATTCCGATGCCGTTGCCCTGCTGCCTGTCATGTACAAAAAGAATTTACATTACAACATTTACGGAGGGGGAATTCAAAATTCCATGCATATTTAATATTCATGATCAGCCTAATGGCAATAGACTATATGGCTATGGTACTAGGCTATATATAGGCTACGAGTCCAAGGCTACCACTCGCACTCGTAAAATATAAAACTATGGAAACCAGACGGGAACTTTAGACAAACACAGGGGCATCCGCGAATGTGGCAATTCCATCGAGACCTACACCAGTACCAGTTACAAACCATAGTCCAGTTTCGGAGTGCAAAAAAAAAACTTAAACACCTTTTGCACGTTCTGTAATATAGTACGCGGGTCTAAGAGTATCAAATTTAAATAGTAGGATCAGGGCGTAGTAGTGCAAGATATACGGGAAGTGTTTGTAAAAATAGTTGATGAAAATTAAAGGTCCAGAATCCATAGCCTTATGGCATGGCCAAATTTTTATTTTTTACTATAAATACGAAAACGAACGAACGAACCAACAAAAATTGTGTATAATGGCGAAAGCCTTTGTTGTATTACAGTATAGTATAGACTGAGTATTATGTCATTATGTAACTTTACGATTATTAACTTATCGTTAGCTCCAAATATTTATAGGAAAACTGACAGAGTCAAGTGTATGGTAAACTAATTATTTTTTAGGTTCATATATATATAATATAATATATAATGAAATGCATAGCATGCACATATGTATGGTAACTCGTGTTAGTTGCTCAAAATCTCTGTGTATGAGTCTGCTCAAAATTCAGAGAATGATAATCTTCACAGTTCATTACCCATTCCACTCAAGTCTGCCAACTTTTTAGTGTAACTTTACCCCCCGGAGAAAGTCAACGTATATACTTTCCGCCTTTCTCTTCCTGTCTCCCACTCAATTTTGAGCAAGAGTCGCTCGTCCCACTACTGTACTTTCTCCCGGAGCCGCGGAGTCGGAAATAAATCCTTGCAACCTTTCTTCAATCTTCATCTCACATCATCATGCAAAATATTCCATCTCATCTCCATCACATCTTCTCTCGTTATAGATTTCCCTTAAAAGCTTTTCTATTATCACATCACAATAACCCGTGAATTCTGAACTTTCTTCATGTAGTGAAGGTGGCCATACATATTATATATGCATTAAGAATTAAGATAATTTTAAGGCAAATTTAAAGTAGTCGTACATTAGATCAGAATCTGTGGTTCTTAGAAATCGTAGGGGTTTTGATTTTAATAACGAGAAGTTTTACACAAGTTTTATAACTTGTAAAATTTGGTGTAATAATGTTATGTATTTTGGCATTGGCACTATTCACAAAAACAAGCTCAGATTAATTTAATTTTTAATAAACATGTTATTTTACAGGATTTTTTACACAGTTTTCAAAATCACAAATATTTTTGGCGCCTTTCGGAAACAAGTAATAATGAGGAAGCTTATGTATGTACACTATTTAAAATAGCTTATCGTTCGTGAAGAATCAAAACTATTCATTTCCAATTTATAGAGTTATAAACAAATTGCACTATCTACAATAAAAAATTAAAACATAGCGATCTTGAAAGCGTTTAAATGGAACATTTTGCACTTTTCAGAAACGTGGTAAATAAATATTTTGAAATTTTCAGAAACGTGTTAAAAAGAATAATTTCCAATTTTCCGAAACCTTTTAAAAGAATATTTTGCAATTTTCAGAAACGTGTTTAAAGAATATTTTGCAATTTTCAGAAACGTGTTATAAAAATATTTTGCAATTTTTAGAAACGTGTTATAAAAATATTTTGCAATTCTTAGAAACATGTTAAAAGAATGTATTGTACTTTTCAAAAACATGTTAAAAGAAAATTTTGCACTTTTAAAAAACATGTAATTAGAACATGTTTAATTTTTCAAAAACATGTTAGAAGAATAGTTTGCAATTCAAAAAAACATGTAATTGGAAAATTTTGGACTTTTCAAAAACAAGGAAATAAAACATTTTACACTTTTGTCAAAAACAAGTAAATAAAGCACTAACACTTTACGGAACAATCTCATTTAGTTTTCTTTGCCATAGCTCATTTTAATTCTAGCTTAAATTACATATAGGCCATTTTGATTCTTCACTTACGATATGCAAACACAGTCCAGGGCATATAGAACCAGGACCAGGACCAGGAAAGAGACCACAGTCTCAGACCACGACGATGGCATTGAATAGCCTACGTATGGATTTTACTTTACTGTACGCCGCAAGGGAAACGCTCACTCACTTACCAAGTCAACTCAAATCTTGAGAATATTAAATTATAGTGGCCCTGGATATGCCCCTACATGCCTATATACTAAATATACTTGTAGTTCACAGACATACATCCATCTATATACCAACTTCCAAAAACATGGAGCATACGGATATTGGAATGCATTACATAAGTAAACCTTATGAGCAAAAACAACCACAACATTACATCAGCAGCAGCAGAGAGCAGAACCTCTCGAAATATTAGAGTAAACCCACATTTTTTTAAGACCGTGTACATACATGGCGTGGAGCATTAGTAGCATTTACTTTTTAATACACAACATCAGACTAAACAACAATGTTGTACGTCAGCCACCCACATTACCTTACAGTGCATTACATAACGACAAGCGGTTTCCACAATAATAACAGAGAAAGTATTCAATATTCACTTTCCCCAAAGCCCAAAAATGTGCATCTCGTTTCGTTGGTATACTTTCAGCATGCATTCCCATATTCCAGCCTATCCTATATTCATACCCTGGTCCTGACCTATACCTATATCCATACATATAGCGCGAGCATATTTAAAAATAATTATTTGCCTATATTCAATAATGCTATATTACCAGAGCCGGATAATGTGGCGAGCGTAGGCAGCCCCCGCTGCCTAAATTTTCAAAAAACTTGTGAATGAAACATTTTGCACTTTGCAAAAATATGTAAATATAACATTTCGATTTTTCAAAAACATGCAAATAAAAGTGTTTTGCAAATTTCAAAAACATGCAAATAAAAATGTTTTGCACATTTCAAAAACATGCAAATAAAAATGTTTTGCACATTTCAAAAACATGCAAATAAAATATTTAACACTTTTCTGAAAACATGCAACTACAAAATTTGCACTTTTCAGAATTAGGTAAATGTAAATTGGACATTTTAAACTTTTCTAATTTTCTAAAAACATGTAAATACAACATTTTGGTTTACCAAAGAAACCATCAATAAAATCCAAGTGGTGGTTTTTGAATGTAAACTAAAATGCCTAAAACCAATTCCTTCGTCCGGCACTGTATATTACAGGCATTAAATCAGATATGTACATCTCGCTGTAATTTTGCAAAACAATTTTACTACTGAAAAAATGTAAAAATTATTTAGTTCAAAATTATTGGCGCGTTTTGTTAAATCGTTCAAAAATGAAAGAAAAACACAATATTGAAAATATTTGAATTTTCTTTATTGTTAAAATAGGCCCTCTTCACTATTTTGACTAAGTGTACTGACAACGAAGAAAAAGTGAAAGTGAAACTCTCTCATCTGACTTTTGATCTGATGCATCTCTTTTGGCAATTTCCGAATCATAAATACTTATAGGAAATAGTACAGGGGTAGTTTAGCAGTAGTAGCACTGTGTTAGCACAGCACGCTGTGGGTGCGGTGTATCGCATAATATTTTGTTACTCTTTCTATTTACTGTTTTCGTTTCAATAATCAATTTTCGTACGTCTTAAAGTTGTGACGCACTAAATACTAGAAGCACTGCCTTTGATTCATTTCAATATTTTTTCAATTTCAGATTTAATTTTGTCTGAAAGTATTTTGTATTTCGCTGTATGTGTATTTCCAGTTAGTTTACTATTGCATGGTAGTATTTTTTAAGTTGATTGAATTTTTGATTTTTTTGCTTGCCTTTATGGAACTATAACTAAAAGTAAAAATTGTATACTCTAATTTATAGACATGATATGCTGGACGATACTACTAATTTACAATTTACAGAGTGACATATAATATTAATAAATTGTAAATTGTAACACACACCAGTTTTGAATATCATTAGAAATCCATTACTGGAAGAATTTGTGGCGACATTTTTTCACGAGAATTCAACAGGACGAAAACTATAATTAAAGAGGGATAATGTCTTCAACTGAATTGCATGTGTATCGCTTGTGAAGTATCAAAATTAGTCGAATTCATTTTTAATAAAATAAAATACCCTATCTACAATTTTTAAAAAATAAAATCTTTAAAGAGTACATGTTCAAATCGTACCCGAACCATTCGTACCCTAATCATTTCCACCCTGGTACGATTCGTACCTTTAAAATTTGCACCCTACAGGGTAACAACAAGAATACATTGCAGGATGCAGATTGTTAGGGCATGACTGAGACCAAGCAGGGTACGCATTGTTAGGGTACGACTGAGACTAGGGTACGAATGATTAGGGCATGACTGGAACCAGACACGCTACGAATTTTTAGCGTGCGATTAAGACTAGGCTATGAATGGTTAAGGTATGAATAGTTAGGTTACGAAAGGTTAGGGTACGAAAGGTTAATGTACGAATCGTTAGGGTACGAATGGTTAAGGTACGAATGATTCGAGTAAAACTTAAAATTGCCAAACTTAATATGTTAGTGTTAAAAGTTAAAATATGTAGGACATAAGAATATCAGTAAGTAAAACAAAATGAAGGAAACTGAACAAAAAATTAAAAATTTCAGAATCGGCAATATAAACCGTTACAAATTATGCTTTCTTTTTCTGTAGCTGAATTAGTACTAATAGCAGAGAGAAAACTTTACTAGCTTCCTCAACTGTTTGACTTCTGCTAAATTGAAAAACGAAACAAAATAAACGGTTGATTACCTTTTGTTCTACTCACACAGACAGACCATGCACTGGTACTGGTACTGGTCCTTGTACTGGGCCTGGAACTGTGGAAGTAATGAGATGCAAACAGAGAAAAGGATAGAAGTTGGAATTCAGCTATGGGATTACAAAATTGGCATGAAAGGTTAAAGCAATAGAAGAAAAGTTGGTAGGTACATTTACACAGACAGAACAACTTTTGCAAAATTATAATTGCACCCTTCAAAAAAAAGACTACTTGAAGTTCATGTCAAGACCAAGTGCTTTTATAGCTATATACACATATCGTCTGTGAAGAGCCAAAATGACCCATATCCAATTTAAGCTAGAATCAAAATGAGCTATGTCATAAAAACAAATTGAGAAACAATGTTGATTAAATGTTAATTAAGAGTTTTTGAAAAACGTAAAATGTTCTATTTACATGTTTTCGAAAAGGTGCAAAATGTTCTAATTCCATGTTTTCGAAAAGGTGCAAAATGTTCTAATTCCATGTTTTTGAAAAGGTGTAAAATGTTGTATTTCCACATTTTTGAAAAGTGCAAAATATTCTATTTAAATGCTTTCAAGACATGTTTCATTATTAGTGTAGATAGTGAATATTGTTTTTAGTTACAAATGGATATGGGTCATTTTGGTTCATCACAGACGATATGTACTAAGCTTTGTCTGATTTACTTTTTTTTATATACTTTACAGCAATAGCAAAGCCGAAACGTATAGAACGTAGAGCGTAGGGGAATTGCCATTAGTAGAATTACATTTTTGTTTGCAATTTCAAAACTTCAACTTCAACTCAAGGTCTAGTTTCATTTGGTTCTATTAATGCTTCCTTATATAACCAGTCGCTTCTGTATGGTTCATAATAAAAGTATTTGTATGTACATACTATTTGCACAGCTATTTAACATTTTTTTTAAATGCTACTTTAATTTTCATATTGACCCTGTGTGTGTGTGTTGCATATTAAAAAGCGTATAATTTTCTGTAGAAGGGTTTGCTGAGTTCTTTAGGTCGCAGGTGTTTTGTGGATGGAAAGCGATTTTAATCCGCAGCAGCTCTCCGCTCGCTCTCACTTTACTTTTGATAATTATAATACTTTAATATTTAGTTTACATCTCTAAAGCCTCTTTCGCAATGCACTCGAAAACCTGAACGAAAACGAAAACGAAGCCTCATTTTCATGTACAAAGTCAAGTAGTAGTTAAGTGCAGGGGAGGATGCGGATCTGCAATTAAGAATGAGGCCAAGAAGTCGACGTCGACAGTACAAGACTTAAAGATGGAAAAGAAAGTTGGACTCAAACTATTTAATCTGTTAGAATACTTGGAATATACAAATTTGGAAAATTGAAAAAGAATTTTTTAAGGAAACTAATTTTTGAAAAATGTGGAATAATAATAAAAATAAGAAACCCTTTGAGCTTCAGTTCTCTATATAATATATGATTACAGTATTACAGCTGACAATCTTCGTCTCCCTCAACAAACTGCATCTCTGTGGATGCTTCCATGGAGATCTCCTTTCCAGATCTCTTAGCATAATCATCCCAAGTTGAATACTTGAAGTTGAATACCTCTCCACTTCCAGCATTTTAGACTTACATTATGAGGCACAGTATTTATTTTCTTTTTTCTTTTATATTTCATGTTATTATAAAATGCACCTCTCAAATTCATCGTGAGAAGAAAAAGGCTTATTTATCAGTAGAAGACGTTCAGAAAACCGAACCGAGACGAAGACATGGACACAGAGATAGGGCGAAGGAGGTAATTTTATATGTGCATATTGATACTCTATTTAAGTAAAAGTTAAGCTAGCTTCCTATGCAAATCCAACTTTACTTTCATTTAACCTAAACGCTCAACAACTTTTCTCACAAGGGAGCCCCTTCATATGTCAATATCAGGTTTCAAAAAATTAATTTCTATCTTTTTAAATAGAATTATTAGTGTACAAACTAAATTCCAAAGAAACATTTTCGAAATGTGCACAGTTTTTGGACCAAAAACAAGTTTAAATAAATAATTTTTTCATCGTAGCTGTGAAAATTGTATATTTTAGTTATTTACCTGCAAAATTATGCTCAAATTTTTAAAATCATCGGAGCTGACATTTTCAAAAAATAACAGGCCTCGGTTTTGTAATTTTGAAAAGGTATGTATACTTGCATAAATGTAGATTTTGTAAAAGTGTGAATTACATTAATGTAGGTTTTAAATGTGGAAAACATAAATGTAGGTTTTGAAAAGTTGAAACATAAATAAAGGTTTTGAAAAGTGGAATACATAAATGTAGGTTTTGAAAAGTGGAATACATAAATGTAGGTTTTGAAAAGTGGAAAACATAAATGTAGGTTTTGAAAAGTGGAAAACATAAATGTAGGTTTTGAAAAGTTCAAATTTGCATAAATCTAGGTTTTGAAAAGTGGAAACATAAATGTAGTTTTTGAAAAGTGGAATACATAAATGTAGGTTTTGAAAAGTGGAAAACATAATTGTAGGTTTTGAAGAGTGGAAAACATAAATGAAGGTTTTGAAAAGTGGAAAACATAAATGTAGGTTTTGAAAAGTGGAAACATAAATGTAGGTTTTGAAAAGTGGAAAACATAAATGTAGGTTTTGAAAAGTGGAAAACATAAATGTAGGTTTTGAAAAGTGGAAAACATAAATGTAGGTTTTGAAAAGTTCAAATTTGCATAAATCTAGGTTTTGAAAAGTGGAAAACATAAATGTAGATTCTGAAAAGTTCAAATTTACATAAATGTAGGTTTTGAAAAGTTCAAATTTAAATAAATGTAGGCTTTAAAAAAGTGCGTAAATTACATAAATCTGGATTTTTAAAACACCGGAAATTATATAACACTGCGTAAATTCAAATATTTTCTTTTAAAAACATTAAAACCTCTTTTTTCTCATGTTTCATAAAAATACACAAAAATTCCAATTCAAATTCGAACATTACAAATTAATCATCTCGAAAACAAGGGTCAGAAACTATATATTTTTAAAGTCCAAAATCATCGATTTAAACATGCAACTATTGTTGTCACTCACTTTTTTAACTCCACGAAAAAAAACTGCTTATAGGAAAGAAGTAAGCGCCAGGTTCAATAATAATAGTGATTTGACGATGCGGTGCGATGGTTGTGGTGGTGGTGGTGGTGGTGGTGGTGGTGGTGCAGTCAGCACTAAACATAAAATCCTACACCTTCCCTCGTGAGTCCTATTAAAGCATTTCGGCTTCCCATTGTGCCTCTTGTCGGAATGTTTGACTACATTGTAAGCAATAAATAAAACTAGGCTAAATACTGGAAACTGGAATTGGATCCTGCCTCTGACTGAGTCTTGAATGTAGAAGCTCCATTACATTATTTATGCACAGACCAAGACAGACGCATACTTTAAATACACTCTCTACCTACAAACTTTACTAACTTCTAACTTTTAAATACTCCCTAAAATACTACTCTACATAAACTTTGTATCTCGAAATACAGACGGTATAAAAAACTACAACCAATACATAGCACACAAAAACCTGTACATAAGTATAGCACAGGAAGTCTGCCTTAACTTTTAGAGATAGTTTCAGTTTGGGTTTCGGCATCGGCATCGGCATCGGCATCGGCAAACTTAACATATTTTCAATAATTTTTACCTACCTACTGATACCTATATACAAATAAGCCCCACCGACGTATCGGCATCGCATCCATATTTCTATCCCCTTTTCTTTTGTGTATACGTTACGTACATAAGCCAAGTCAAAACTAAAGAAAATAATAATTATAATAATTATGTATAGTAGGTACCGATGTCCGTAGCGATGCCGGTATCGCATCGCTATTCACAATTTTTCATACACTTTAGAATTAATCTGAAAGCCTCCGTCTTCAGTCTACATTTAACAGAAGAAGGAGCGTTCACAAATTACGTCATGGATTTTTTTTGGAGGGGGGGGGGGAGGGGTAGGATCTAGCTGAAGCTGCCTGTTCCTTTAGATACCAACAGGAGGTGATCAAAATCGTATATCTGTTTTTTCGGGAATTGCATAATTTATGCGTGGCCCCTTCCAGATATTCATTAGCATTACTACTCAACTGCTCATTCGGATTCCGCCGCATATGTTAATAAGTAGAAAGGGAAACTTGGAAAGTTGCAGGTATAAAGTATAAGTAGGTCCTATACTTTAAAAATATATAGACCTCCCTCTCTCTCTCTCTCTCCCGACTTTTAATTACTTTGTGATTTATTATGAAAACCCAGCCCATAGTAACCCCTTCCTTAATTTCCCATGTCATCCACTAATGAACTAAAAGCCCTCTCTATATTTTTTTTTTCAGTTTTCTTTTTCAAAGTATATTTTTGTACGTGTCTACTACACAAAATTTATTATAGAATATGTCTTTAATGTCTATACATCATATTGTCAGTATAGTTTACTCTGTCTACTATATCCCTGTAATTAGAACAGTCAACATCCACAGCCCACTACACACAGGATCCAGAGTAAAAATTCGAATTCGACTATTATTTTTTTTTAAACCCACTATTATTTCCATGCTGTTATTATTCCGTCGCCATAATTAAGTGCTTCATTTCAACGTTCAGTTTTTCGAGAGTTACTTTCAACTTGAACGGCGTCATTGTCGTTGTCGTTAGTGGGTTCATTCTTCTATCAAAAAAAAATAGAGCATAATAATATATATGCATATGAGACTTAAAAGTACTCCTGCGATATGATTATATGTAGGTATGGCATATGGCAGGTACTTGGTGATGTATGTTATGGAATTTTGTATGTATCTTCTTGAAGGTGTGCATTGGCTTTGGCTTTAATAGCTATTCGTTTTCGGTGTGACATGATGGGAGGCAGGGAGTAGGACCGAGGGCGAGTGCTACTTAATTTATTGGAGAACAAAGCTTTGGGAGGCTTAAATACATGTAGAAGCATAGGAGGCAAGAGGATATTTTATGTAATAAAATATAACTATACCTATGACTATATTATTATCATCTATATTATTACTCGGCTACTTAAAAAGCTGCTGACTATACTGATGCTCCGCCGGTACTCCGGTCTCCGGTCTCCGGTCGGCTCGTTTCCCTTCTTGAATTTCATTTCCAAATTCGGAATTTATTTTTTTTTAAATTATGTATTCTAATTTGATTTCCATAATTTTATTTTTATTACCTCATCTCAGTCAAACAGAACAGATGAATGAGGGAGGGAGGCTGCTGACTGGGGAAACTGAACTGAATTGAACTGACACATTAATTTGTAACTGTCTAGGTGATGCGACATGTTGTAATTATTACATGTAGTTGGCTGCTCAGGCTGCTGTTGTGTATAGTGTAAAAAACAAGCCAAACTTAAAATTAATTGAGGCGTTAAATCAACAATATTAATAGAGTTTTATTACGATCTAGGACATTTTTATTGGGCTTGTATTTAGCGCTGCTTTTGAATTTTTAATCTACTACGGTTCAAAAGATGAAGATGTGCAAGCTGCCGGCGTTTCCTACCGGTGAGGTTGGAGGTGTGCAGTGTGGAAGCCGATGTATGGCCGATGTACTGCTTGTGTTGTTATGGTGGCATTAAATTGACTTACTTTTACGTAAGTACTTTACGTAATAATATTATTAGATCTGAATTTGTTTATATTAATATCGGTGTAGTTAAAGATTACAAGTAGGTACATATCAACTTTCAACTGTTGTTTTTTTAGTTTTGAATGTGAAAAATTGCATTTTTAATAAGCACGTGTGTAAGTACAACTACTTGTCTGCTTGTGTCTTGGCTTGACACAATTATTAGTGCACTTGGTACTTAAGTTAAGGCAGGTAAGTTTGTGTTTTACCGTTGCTGGTTGCTGAGTGTTGATCTGCTGATATTAATCACAAGTACTTTTTATACTTGGTTTTAGTTACTCTGTTATGCATATTTATGATAATATGATGATTGACAGCTGAAGCTTAAAGTTAGGAACGCTTCACGCTTGGCTTGGGGTCGTTATGGTTGATGTTCATATCCAAATATTGTGAACTGGAACGGACTGCCGTCAGCCTTAATTCTTATAAATAATTAATTTGACTAAATAAGACAAAATTTGTTTGTTCTCTTTGTTTATAGTTGGATATTGCGTGACCACTATGAATCAATGAATATGACCAGCAACCAGCCGTCAGTCACCTTTTAAACTAATTCACCATTAGTCATGATGTAAATTCGTAACGCGGAAGCTTTCGTCATTCGTCCAGCGGACAATTCTGTCTCACCTACAAAGCTGTAGAATTCCTACTACTCACAGTCAGTCATACAGAGTCAACAGTGAACTATTCCATAAAACAAAACTACATCCTAAACAACTAAACTTAACAAGTATAGCACTTTAACCTTAACCATCTGATATGTGTATCGTGCGTCAGAGTTGGCAGTCAAAAGTGCTATTAATAGTCGTCAAAAACTTCCAGGATCGTAGGTAATATATCAATAGGAAAAAACAGCTACCGACTTTGAGCATTTGACTGATTGATTGATTGATTGATTTGATTGATTTAACTTTATTAACGTGTTATTTAAACCAATTTGGCGCAAAGCCATTCTTCCATTGGTAACACTACAATAATATTAGTTAACCAATGATCAAGTTATTGGGTAACATAATTATTCTTAATGTTATAATTAAAGCAATAAGGGCAACTATTTAACAAGTTGATTAATGGCTACATTTACATAATATGTGTATATCTTTAAGGCTATTTAAGTAAGGCTCTCTCCCTCCAAGATTTTGTACTTTCTAGAGACTACTGTTATGTTATATAAATATTGTTACGAGAATTTAGGCACCACTGTGCGATATCACATTTGAATTTGTCAATATTAACATCTAAATTTCTTAATGCTACAGGTACAAGGTTCCAAATTTTAGTTGCAATGAATACCCCAGATTTTTGAAAAAATGAGGTTTCTTTTTTTGGTCTGCCTAGCAAAGTGATTAACTTATTCCTACTATTATCCTCATATGAGAATAGTGAGTGTAACTCTGACACAGATTTAAATTTGAGCATTTTAAACATAAAGAGAGAGCTGTAGTAATTTACACGTTCATTTACAGTTGGGTGGTTTCGATTCCAAGATTGAAGGTTCGTGTAAATAATACAGTTTAAGTAACTATCAACGTCAATCATATACTTAGCTTTTGACTATGAAGTTTTATCCCTTGAAACCAATTAGCTATAATAATTAGTAATTAGAATATATTACATTGACCGGTTGGTGGTACTGCCAACTGTGTTGCAGTTGTCAAAGAATTCCACTATTAGCTGAGTGTTGACTGACTAGACTAACGATTATGACTGTATACAGTGTCTATCATCTGATTATGACAGAACAATGAAAGTTGACTAGTGACTTATTTCTGTATTTTTAGTATTTTTATAGTAATGACCACTGCAGTTCACAGAAATAGGAAATGATATATAGATAGGTGACGTAGCGTTGAACGTTTATAGTTTATTTATGAGTCAAGCAATACTTTCAACTTTTGTTGGTGTATGAAGTGTGATCCTTCTTCCTTCTTAATGTTCGATGTGGATTGAGCCACCTCCGTATAAATAGAGATTCAGACTCGAAATTTGACATTCAACTTGAAACTGTTTTAGTGTTCACATTAAACTTTTAATTCTTCTGATTGAGAAATTTTAATATTTTGAAAACTACTATTTGTGCTTTTTAGTGAATTTTGAGTCAATTTCGGTCATTTGTTAACTTCGAAGTTTCTACTCCATTATTTTTCAACATGTCTAACTACGTCGACAGCGATGCAGCCGTAAGTTGATTTTTAGTTCATATCATTTCAGTTTCAAATAATTGATAATATAATACAGTTACTGATTAATTTAATTATGTTGATTTTATTTTCAAAATTTGATTAATTTTTCATAACTAATTGTCGTGTTGTGTTAGTTGTGATTACTGATACTGATGCTGGATTAATTCCCCATTAGCCATCAACATCAATTTTGTAATTAATTAATTCTAAAATAATTAACTGCACTAATAATGTTTTCGTTTTTTTCTTGTATTTTCCAGACGAACGAGGCAATCGTACTGGCAGCACTTCCAGCCATCGTGACTTTAGTGATGAAAATCGCTGGCGATATGAAGTCGTTCAATGGTCCGTATTTGAATTCTCTCCTCATCATGATTGGTCTCAACTACGCTGCACTTTTCTTCAACAAAAATGCGAGCTGGAGCAATCAAGCGATGCAGGTTTGCATTTTTTTTACCAAAAATCGTTTAATTAATCCGTATCAAACGCAGAACTAATTTTTTTGAGGCTGACTGACCTGGAATTATTACCGATCGTCGGTCTCTCCTCTCCTCGGGTTTCCGTTAATTTTGAATTTAGTTTTTTGTAATGTGAAAAACCAATGTGAAATGTATTTTAGACACAAATAGTAATTTTGAATTTTTTTTTATTAATTTACAGACTCGACTCGCGATGGATGTGTGTGCGGCTCTCGGGACGATCATGATCGGAAATCTAAACTTCCCCCTCAATGGGCCTCCAGAGCCCAAGAGCTACAATGAATGTTTCATGACTTTCGCTGGAGTTGTGAGCATCGTGGCTACAGTGAGAGCGGCTATCTGGGCTTTGGCTATTGGTCAAAATATCATCAATAACTAGTAAATTAAATTAATAATTATTGTCTCCACACATTTTTTTATCCAACTCTTTACATTCAAAATTTCTTCACTACTTCTGCACGCAGAAGAAGCCGTACTCAAAATTTTAAAAGTAATATTACTTTCCTCCATTTTAATTTTAATGAACTTGAAGCTTGCGAAAAGAATATAAAAAGACTATTTAAGACTCAAGACTGAAATCTGAATCTCTCAACTTTATCCATTACTTAAAAACACACAATACGACACAATATGCCTTCAGTTACTTAATACAGTAAATATTTAATAATTTATTATGTAAAGTACCTATATATATATTTAATCTATTCATTAATACAGCTACGCAGCTTAACGCGTTAATTTATTTTGTAATATTTTTTAAGCATTAGTAAAAATACGGTAATTTAATATACAATAAATCGTACGATTATTTAAATAAAAACAACTTTTAACAATATAGTTAACTTGAATTGAGATCTGCATTCTGTATTTGAGACGTGACCTCCTATTGACAGGGTGCATTTATATTTAGAATTTGGAGCGCCAAGAAATAGTCAGTGAGTATCGGTCGTCGGTCGAGTGTCGAGTGTAGCAATTTATTTTTTTATTAACTTCCGAGATGTTTCTTGACTTTTAACTTTTAGTCATATCAATTCTTTACGATGCCCCGAGGTACTATACAGTACATGTATGTATTTAAATATCTTTATTCTCATCTCAGATTTTCCACTTTAGTTTCAATGGTTTTCGGCTCAAACTTCTACTACTACTCCAGATAAAAAACCATGACCTTCATTTTTATTTCTTGAATTACACTTTTGGCCTGACGATTAGAGATACATATTGGTCTAGAAGATTCCTACTTACATATTATAGAGCATTGTATTTCTTTGGGGGGGGGGGAATCCATAATATATTCCATACAAACTAAAATAGGTTGTCGAAACCATCATCGCATCGATCCGATGCCGATGCCGATGCCTTCGATCTTCGATGTCGACCGTCAATTTCATGTACCTATTTCAGTTGGAGCCATTAACACGTATTTATTCAAACTATCAAAATAAATGCACTCTACAATACAGAGTCAAAAACACCAAGACGAAATCAACATATAGAAATAATACAAAATAAACTCCTAACGTCATAAATACATGCCTACCGATACCGACCGGAACCTATGTAGATAGGTCCCTACGTATTAAAAGTTGAAAGCTACAAAATATTCTATCTACATTTTCTGTTATGTTCTGTATATGTTCTGCATTATGTAAGTTTTGTCCTTAAAAGTTTTCTTGAAACGATGCAATATTTTGATTCGACTTATTTGCGTAGGTACATCGTTTTTACATGGGATGTAGAAGCGTATTTTGTGTTTGCGTAATATAGAGAAAAAATCGTTGACCACATAAAAATCACATTACTGTCGCTTGTCGCGTCAACATGACTGTCAATAGGAAGCACAAATCACAACCACAACACCCAGAGCAGCTCTTTTTCTTTACGATTTTGCTTGCATTTTGCATACTGGAAATAGCCAAACCTATCAACCATATTTTCCACCCTTCGTCAAAATCCCAATTTGCATTGTCTCCATTATCTCAAACAAAATGCACCAAGTGAATAGACTGACCAAGAAAAAATTATAGTGTAAAAATATGAAATTATAGCTATAAAATAAAATTGAAAATTTGTATACTTTACTTATACTAGGCTAAAAAATTTTACAACTACAAAAAATGGTAATACGTCATAAAATTTTCATGTCAAATTTCAAGTATATTCTCGATAGGATTAGGAACATGAGCTACTTAGGTACTAGGGGCATACATAATAGTATTCATAGTAAAAGTGCATAAGTATTATAATTTTCTGCCTTCCCTGCCTCCGCCCCTACATTCATCGTTGAGTTCCCTTGCTATACTGTGGAATTTTCAAAATTCTCATTACTACTGATGCTATAGTATAAAAATATACAACTTTAAAAAAAATAACAAAACTAACTGGAAAACGAGCTATTACCGAAGCCGAACATGCATTACTCACTGCTACATCATACACTGCAAAACATCATAGGGGAGCGTGCATAAATTACGTGATACGTTTTGGGGGATTACAGTGTCAAGCTGCCAGGGCTGGACGAATGAATTGCTTTCAGGCAGCAATTTGTTTCCATATAAAAACCACAAATTTGATTTTATTGATGGTTTTATTTGGTAAAGCAAAATGTTGTATTTCCATGTTTTTAGAAAAGTTTAAAATGTCCTTTTTACTTGATTCAGAAAACTGCTCAATGTTCTATTTACATGTTTTGAGAAAAGTGGAAAATGTTTTATTTCCATGTTTTTGTAATGTGAGAAAAAATTTATTTTGCATTTTTTTTAAAGTCAAAATATTCTTTTTACATATTTTTGAAAACTGCAAAATATTCCATATCCATGTTTTTTGAAAATTCAAGCAGCGGGGGCTGTCTGCGCTGGTCACATTTTCTGCTGCTTATATCCTTTTAAATGGGCGTACATTCCAAAAACAAAAAAGTGGGGGGGAGAACTCAATATCTCTCATTTTTGTACCAGGTAATTTATGCAAGCTCCCTATACGTACATGTGCATAATATGTAAATTCCCTCCCTCAGCCATTAGCACACAAAAACATCAAACATCAAAGAAAGAAGAAGTGTACAAAAAAATGAAGAGACAAATAAATTGCACTTTTACTTTTTTGCAAAAAAAAAAGTATTAACTAAAACGTTAAACTCCCCGCCCAAGAAAAAAAATAACATAAAGAACCACAAACAAGTAAAGGCGGGGAACGGGACAAAGAACTCAAAAAAGAAGAACAAGCGAAGGGAAATTTTGTAAGAAATAAATTTATGCATGTGCCTATATACAGATGAAATGTTGAGAGAGTCAACAAGAGAAAGTTATTTAGTTTTTTTTTCGTCTTCTTTTTCTCCTTCTTCATAATAATTTTTGCACAATAATTTTATTGTGTGGGCTACGGCTACGGCTCCACACATATGTTCCCTGTGTGTGTGTTTTTGAGTTGAACTGACAAACTACTAATCGTAAGGACTCTGTGTGTGTTATTGTTTGTGGTAGTAAATAAATAAAAGTTTACATGTAGGAAAAGCAAATATTGTTGTTGTTGTTGTTATTGTTACAATACACAGAGACAAAATATAAAATATATGCAGTGTGTCTGTTTGACGTCAGGCCCCGTCATAGGTTTTTTTTGGTATTAAAGTTAAGCGTCGCCCAAATGGCACAGGGTACATACTATACTATATCGTCTATGAAGAACCAAAATGACCTATTTCCAGTTTATGCTACAATTAAAATGAGCTATGAACAAAACAAACAAGTACAGTCAATAAGATACATGTTTACAATTCTAATCACGAGTTTCTAAAATGAGCAAATTGTTCTATTTTTACATATTTTTGAAAAGGTCAAAATGTTCTGTAAAATGTGCTATTTACATGCTTTTTGAAAAGTGCAAAATGTTGTAATTCCATGTGTTTTGAAAAGTGTAAAATGTTGTAATTCCATGTTTTTGAAAAGTGTAAAATTTTCTAATTCCATGTATCTATTTGAAAAGTGAAAAATAATCTATTTAATGATTTTTCTAAAGTGCAAAATATTCTAGTGAAGTATTTTTTTAAAGTGTGAAACGTCCTATTTCCATGTTTTTGAAAAGTTCAAAATATCCTATTTACATGTTTTTGAAAAGTGCAAAATATCATATTTACATGTTTTTGAAAAGTGCAAAATATTCTATTTAAGTATTTTTGAAAAGTGCAAAATATTCTAATTACTTGGTTTTTTGAAAAATGCACAAGAGTCTATTTACGTGCTTAAATGAACATGTTATTTCAATTTTTTTTTGTAGATAGTGCATTTTGTTTTTAAATAAAAATGAATGTGGGTCATTTTGGTTCTTCACAGACGATATAGAAACACATACATAAGTACCTTATAGGTACATACATAGTGCTAGTAAAGCTGTCGGGTTCGGTCTCGGTTTCGGGTTCGGTCCATGTTGTAGGTATAGGAAGTTTGTGAGACTAGTTTTAGTTAATACAGTGTAGTAGTTCTGTCATGTAGAGAGGAAATCCAGATAAAGCACCCGGAGCCGGAGTCCGCGGGACTCACAATAAAGATACAGCCTTCCAAAATAAAAATCCAACTTTTAGATCACTTCACTACACAAATAACGATAATACAGCTACTACAAGGGAAAGGGAGAGAGAAAGTGAAAGTGAAGAAAAGGGAGAAAGGTTGACTCATAAAATTCTGTCAGAACATGGCATTCATCCTATTTATGACACATGGTCCAAGTGTAAGAGCCAAATTTATTTCTTTTTCACCTAATCCTCTCTCCCTTCCACCCATACAGATGCGCTCACACAGATCCAGATGAGACACACACACACAGCCAGGCATTCTGGAGAGAAAAAAATGCAAGAAATAAACATGGGAGAGACTTCTTCACTTTTCCTTCGTCCCTTTCACAGTTTAACTTTTACCAGTAGCTGTAGTCTGAAAATAAAATACTGTGCAAAAATGTGTGAAAGTTGCCCATTCGTAGAACGTTAATCATACCAAAATACAAACAGGCAAAATGTATATGATTTTCAATGAGTTCTGTTATTTACGATATTTTAATATGTATAATTATTACATGTCTACTGGTACTGGCGTACTGGTGCTGAGAGAGTTTCTGAGTGAGTTTTGTGACGACACCAAGAATGATATGGTAATTATATGGAAACTATTCACCATACTAACACTGCCACTGCACTGCACTGCACTGCGCGTCGCATGTACCTATACCGTATTTCCTGTAATAGTAGTATGAAGAGTTTTTCGCCAAAACGGTTAAAGCCCATCAAAGCAAATTCTTACAGGAACAACGAATAATGAATAAAAGGTGACAGGCTAATTTTGCAAAATGTTCTATTTATATGTTTTTGAAAAGTGCAAAATATTCCATTTACATGTTTTTGAAAAGTGCAAAATAATCCGTTTACATTTTTTTGAAAAGTGCAAAATGTTTTATTTACATTGTGTTTTAAAGGTGCTAAATGTTTTTTTTTCATGTTTTAAAAATGTGCAAAAAAAATATTATTTGCATGTTTTTGAAAGGGCAAAATATTTTAATTACATGCTTATTGAAAATTCAAGTAGCGGGGGCTGCCTACGCTGGTCTCATAATCCGGCCCTGCACTGAAACAAATTTTGCAAGAACAATGAATAATGTATAAAAGGTGACAAAGGTTATTTTTTGCAACTCAGTTTTTTTCCACAGGTACGGCTACTGACGAAGCGGTATTACAAGCAGTTTCATAAATCTGGACTGACTCTGGAATTTTTTAGAAAATTTTTCAAAATTGTAATTTGTGGACTTTTTCCGTTTTGCCTCAAAATCAATAACTTAACATGGAGGAAAAAGTCCGTGGGATGAAATTTTAATCGTAACGATTGAAACCAAACTTTTTTTTAACTTTTAAACTATTTCTTGCATAAAAATGTGCGCACGAGAATTGTCTTCTACAAACTACGAAAACACTGGAAAACGGAATTTAAATCAGAAATGCAGGTTTTATGTGGACTTGTTCCATTTTGCCAAGTAACTCTTCATATGTTCATGCATGGCAATTATTCCCTCCATATCTCGTATATCTGTTATAGTATACATGGCTGTGCATAAAGCCCCGAGAATAAATCCGAATTGGGAATAAAGTAAATACACAAGAATGAAATGAAGTTTGGAATTGGCAATGACAGCCTTTGAAAATGAAAATAGAATGTTTAATATATCTCTTCTGGAAAATACATATTATGTGTAACCCACTTACGGCCAAATGCCAACAGGAACACTATGCCAGGACCAGGACCAGGACCAGAAAAACACGTACAATTTACAGTATAATATGTCAAGTCAAAACACGTATGTACGTAGCTCAATACAAATGTAGTCAATTCCCAGCTAATCCCGGGTACATATTGTTGGAGGTAGCGATGCGGAAGCTACCGAGTATTTATAGTATAGAATTAATTGAAGTATTTGAGTCATGCAATTGAGTAATTTTGTAAATTAAATTGTAATGTTTAGATTTAGCAATGCGGAAATTATCAATGAAAGATGATGACATTATTTACCAACTAGTCTAGACATTTAAGCATGATGAAATCAAGGAAATAAGTTAATGAATTTTAATTGTTTAATGTATAAATATTTGATTTATTTCGGAACGCGGAAACAAAACAATTAGTACTTTTTAAGGACGGTTTGAGAGCATTGTAAAGCACTTCCACGTCAAATCTTAAACCGTGAACTAGTACCTACCTTATCTTGAATAGTTAGTCATTCATTTTGTGTATCAGTTTAGACCGTTAATAAAAATAATTTATTAACACATTTGTACCAAACAAATCAAGTGTCACTTCATCTTCATTTATTACACTCCCATCCAACAGTCACTAGTATACACCATTATCACTAAACCCAATATGGTGGCCATAAGCGTACCCAGATATTAGTATTGCGCAATTTAGAAAAAGCAATCAAGTTTCAATTTTTTTCAATTTTCAAGTCTAAAAATAAAATCACCAAAATCTAATATTGCTTTCCTCGAGGAAGAGGGTGAGATACCGATCAGCACAGAGTAAAGTACGAAGAAATCAGTATCCACCATCAGTGAAAATTGTGTAGAACATTTTTGACTACGGAGGAGTGTAGCACGCTTTACCATAACAGTAGTAGCAGACAGAAATTAACAAGAAGCAAAATCCTTTATCTAATAGTAAAGTGCGCAACTGAGTAGACATAACCTACCCCATCCTACCTAGCTTAAAGTGCCAAAAGTACAGAACGCAAATAACACGCTTGAACGAAGGCGAAGTCGACACTCAAGGTTGCTGAATAACAAAAGGAACTGACAAATACAACAAGAAATAACCGGTCCAGGTACACGGCAAAGGAACTGACGTCGGCAGTCTGGATCCAACATACACTCTCACGAGGTATGTAAACACCTTAAGGTACTGAAAGCTTTCAAATTTTTAGAAGGAGAAGTC
Organism: Dicyrtomina minuta; assembly: GCA_949802685.1. Classification (NCBI taxonomy): domain Eukaryota; kingdom Metazoa; phylum Arthropoda; class Collembola; order Symphypleona; family Dicyrtomidae; genus Dicyrtomina; species Dicyrtomina minuta. Next base: position 73,357,400 of record OX461810.1, read on the forward strand.
TCATGAGCATATGCTGACTACCGAGTAGGGATTAAGACAGTATATAAATCGATTTAAGTTGAGATAGTAAATTCCATAGACAAAAGGCGATAAAGCACGCACTCATAGAAGTACATAAGTAAATAGTACAGTTCATTGTCATATCAATTACAGAGAGAAGGGAATTTAGCTTAAGTAAGCACAAGTAACTATCCAACTACACGCATAAAGCACTATATAGAAGCAATTCACTTTTATGATAGGCGCGTAAGTACGAGTAGGTACAAACAGATACATAGAGCACATACCAATAATATTTTCGAGCAGGAAAAGGTATAGTCAACAGAGCTGTAGAATATACAGGCACCCGGCATAGTACAACGTCAAGCTATAGGAAATAGTTAAAGGAAAATGTCAATAAGCAACATACCATGGGGAAACATGGAGAGATATTTCGACCCAGAGATAGACGATATGCAGGATCATTTAAATCATTTTAATTTAATAACAGCAGTAATGGACATAAATGACGACAAGGAAAAATGTAAGCTATTCAGGGGCACATTAATGGGAGCAGCTAGAGACTGGCATGAGAATGTTAAAATTACGAACAACTGGCAGCAGATGGAATCAGAGTTCCAAAAGGTCTTTCGGCGGAGCAGAGCACACAGTAGAGTACCACAGAATGCACAGTGGCGAGCGGAGAGGAGAACGGCAGGCAGGAAATCAATGACAGACACACCAAAACCAAAGCCAGCTAGAAATCCTACTCTCTCCACTCAGGCCATGATGTCTATGGAGGGTGAAGGCACACCAAACACCACCATGAATTATGAAGGTTTAGATTACCCCGTATTAATTGACACAGGAGCGACAATTACTCTTATTAGTGAGGAAATAGTTAGACCAGAAAACATTTACCCACTTTATGATTTTGCAGTAGAAGGGTTAGGAGGGATTAGGCAGTCACCAATAGGGAGAACTGATTTGACTCTCATAAAAAATGGAGATAAAATCAAAATTGTAGCGTTCGTTTTAGCCAACGTTTCACCACCAATTATTTTAGGGATGAACTTCATAAAGAAATACGATGCTATTTTAGACTGCGCACTTTTAAAATGTATACCGAGGAAGTTGGATATTAAATCATTTGACTTTGAAATTTAAGGCCCTACCTACGCAAAATTCATAGCTCCAGTAATGTATAATAATAATAAAGCCAGAATAGCCGAGACCACAATGCTAGAGCCACGATCAGCAACTATGGTAAAATTACAATATCCATACGACGACCATCCAGAATTATTATTAGAGCCCAAGGCGGAGGTATATGGTAAGCAGAGATTATTCATAGCAAGAGGATTAATAAAGAAAAGTAGCCCAGAAGTTTTAGTATTTAATCCATCAGAGAAGCCCAAGAAAATATTTAGGGGAGCAGTAGTAGGTGCATACGAGGACGGTTATACTATCATACACGGAAAGAGAGCTAATTTAAATCATAATAAATCCAACGAAGAAGAAATACCACCACCAGCGGACTTTAAATTATTGACATCAGAACAGCTTAACAAATTACATATAAATCCAGATTTAGATGACGAACAAAAAGAGCAGGTCAAGAAATTATGCTTAGAATTTTCAGACGTTTTTGCATGGTCAATTAATGAGGTAAAAGCAGCAAAATTACCACCAATGAGAATTAACACAGGAGACAGCCCACCCCAAAGTAGCCCACCCTATAGAGGATCTCCACAGGAAATGGAGGAAATAGCTAGACAAGTTGACGAGCTCATAGAAGGAGATATTTTAGAGGAGGCCCACAGCCCATGGGCATCCCCAGTATTTTTAGTGAAAAAGAAAGGAGGCAGTTTTAGAATGGTAGCAAATTATCAGAAGTTGAACGCAGTAACTATAGGAGACACATGGACATTGCCAAGAATAGATGATATTTTACATGCACTCAGAAATGCATCATTTTTTAGCCCGGTAGATTTATACGCAGGCTTTCATCAAGGTCTCATACACCCAGACGACAGAGATAAGACAACAATTATAACACCAAACGGAACATATAGATATAAACGAATGAGTTTTGGTATGAAAACCTGTCCTTCTTTTTTCCAATTTTTAATGGACACAGCTTTGTGTGGCCTAAAATGGAAATACGTTTTAGTTTTCATAGATGACATAATAGTACACGCACCCACCTTTCCAGAGCACCAACAGCGATTGAGATGGTTATTTAATAGGCTTAGGAGATATAGACTCTCATTGAATCCAGAGAAGTCACATTTTGCATTTACTAGAATAAGTTGTTTAGGCTTCATAGTAGACGCCAATGGAATTTACCCAGACGAGGAAAAAGTAAAAGCAGTCAGAGATTTTCCACGACCACAGAATGTGCATGAAACTAGAATTTTAATAGGACTCACATCATACTATAGAAAGTTTATTCCAAATTATGCAAAAATAGCCAAACCACTAACAGAATTATGGAAAAAGAATGCTAAGTATGAATGGACTAAGGAAATGGAGGAAGCATATCAAACACTCAAAACGGCATTAATTACAGCACCAGTTTTACATCATTTTAGAGAAGATTTACCCTGTATAGTATCCACAGACGCATCATATCAAGGTTTAGGAGCAATACTTAGTCAAGAGGTAGACGGCCAAGAAGTACCAATTATGTATGCTAGTAGATCACTCACTAAAGCAGAAGCCAACTACCCAGCAGGGCATTTAGAATTATTAGGAGCTGTATTTGCATGTAGGAAATTTAGAGAATATTTATATGGTAGGAAATTTACAATTATCACTGACCATTCAGCACTCCAGTATTTATCACCCAAGAAACAAGACCAAACATGTAGACTAACGAAATTTCTCATTAAATTAGGAGATTACGAGTATGATATTAAATACAAGCCAGGGAAAAAGCACACAAATGTAGACGCATTAAGTAGGCACCCGACAACTATAGCTACAGCTGAGGACGAGGAAAAGGACAACTATGTAGATGCATACGTAGGACACATAGTAGTAGAATGTAAATTAACGCAGGTAGCTGAGAAAGAAGAAGGTTGGGAAGACCAGTCACATCCAATACCAGCAGGCTTAGAATTAATAAGACAACAAGCAGAGGACGAGGAATTACAAAATTTTATAAGTAGAAAAAAGGGAAGTTGTGAGAGAAATAAAGAGGGAATTTGGGTATACCATACTATACATACACGATGGCCCAGAATTTTAATCCCTAAGGGATTAAGAATTTATATCCTCAAAGCATACCATATAGATAATTTGGCGGCGCATCAAGGAGTACTTAGAACAGAGAGAAGAATAACACCCAAATATTATTGGCCTAATATGCAGCAGGACATAAAATGGTTTGTAAGTACATGCGATCATTGTCAGGCAAGAAAGCATTCCACACAGCGTAAAATAGGATTAATGGTACCCATCACACCTGAACACATGTTTCATACAATAGGATTGGATCTTTTAGGCCCATTTCCCGAGTCATTAAAAGGAAATAAATATATTATAGTTTGCACTGAATACTTTACGCGATATGCAATTACACAGGCCATACCAAATAGAAAGGCAGAGAATATAGCGGAATTTTTAGTACATAAAATAATATGTGAGCATGGAGCATTTAAAAATTTAATAACAGATAACGCAGCAGAATTAAAAGGAAATTTAATACAGGAAGTAATACTACAGTTAAATGCAAGGCATAGGTCCACGGCAGCTACATACCATCAAGGCAACGCACTCACAGAAAGAACAAATCAGACTTTAACTACAATGTTAAGTATGTACGTAGATAAAATGCATTCAGATTGGGACGAGATTTTACCTTACATTACATTTGCATTTAATACTGCAGTAAATAAAAGTACAGGGTTTACACCATTCGAATTACTTCATGCTAGAGAGCCAATAATGCCCATCGACACATTTTTCGGATCACAAGCATATTCTAGGAATCCAACGATTAATGAAATTTTTAAAGACAGACAGAAAGCAGTTATTGAATTAGAAAAGGCGCATGCTAAGGCAAAAGAAGCATACGACAAGCATAGAAGAGATATTAAATTCAAAGTAGGCGACACAGTAAGATTAGGGATGAAGGTTAGAATTATAGGAATGGCAGAAAAATTCATAATAAAATACTTTGGTCCGTGCATAGTAACTTCAGATCAGGACAGGTATGGGAATGTCAATATCAAGCCCATTCACCCAGATTATCAAGGCATAAAAATCCCTACATACGCACATTGTTCACAGCTAAAAAAGATAGTAATTAGGTCAGAGGAGGAATGGAGGACACACAAAATACCCTTTGACTTTGACGAATTTAATAAAGTACCACAATTGCCCGAAAGAATTGGACTTTCAAGGAGAGGAAAGAGGAATCAAAACAAAAAAGACAAACAAGCAGAGGCAGAGCAAGTAAGGAAGCCAGGGCAAGCAAGAAAAATAAGAATAGTAAAGGCGAAGAACGATGAGGAAATTAATCAACAACAACTAAGTAAAAATGCAGATTCGAGCATTCCAGTACAGACGGATGGACAATCCATAACATCAACACGGCCAAGGCGAAATATACAGAGACCAGCGAGATACATAGCAGCTCAAATTATTCCCCCACTGCACTTGACACACAAAGGCACTCTCAGAGTCGCTGGCGATAGCCCTTTTGTCAATCAATAGCATAAACTACTCACTGTCCTATTTTTTACGCATAAAAATACCAAATTCAAGTTTAACTAATTTCGTGTCATTTTTAATTTTTTAAATGGACCCGGATAACATTTATACGAGTTCGGACGGTTACGATACGGACGAAGAGAGAGAGGAAGTGAGGAAACGAATTCGAACAGAAAACCAAGGCAAAAGGAGACTGGAGGCGATTAAGAGGGAAATGAAGGCGCTTAAGAAAGAGGCAAGAGAGATAGAACAGCAATTAGAGGACTTGCCAGTGCCATCCATAATACGAAAAATGGGGAAGGGGAACGGAGAGCCTATCCATCATCAGTGTGAAATGAAAAGGGAACTAACGTGGTGTCATAACTTAAAGGCACCAGCACCATGGTTCCAGCAGTGTGACATACCAAGGCACGAAAGACTTTACTACCTGGGGACGGCAGCACAACTTGGAGCTTTCATTAGTGCGGACGGAAAGAAATGCGGATTCGACCCAGAAGTTTCTTTCGAGTACAAGTATTGTTTTCACTCACGTTCACGGATTCGAGGACATTGGGAGCACGGGGATCTTAATACTCTACAAGCGGATGCAGATTACACAGTCAGGATGTGGAGACATCGAGCCAAATAACACCGAAAATGGAGTACTTAGTGGCCCACGGACATCCATCAGGCTTAAGCTGTTTCTTTTGCGAAGACACCATGAGACGCTATGCAAATAGAAACGACTTCATACGGAAACACTTGGGGAGCGGTTTTCGATTCAGAGGAGATTGGGATCCCGAGCTTATCGACGAGGCCGGTCAGTTTCGCAGTGCCATGGAATATCATGGAAAGTTACTACCATCCATTCTGAGAATGCAGCTAGAAAAAGATTTGCAAGAGAAAGAGGGACTGGATACGGACATGCAACAGTCAGAGGGACCAGAGACCCCACCAGCAGAACCATCGGACAACGAAGAGCAGTCAGAATAACAGATAATTAAAATCATTTGAGTATTTATTTTTACAATTATTTATTCAAAATTTTTTTTAATTTAAAAAACTTACCCGACCCGGGGTTTAAGGAATATGCATGGGTCGCATATTAAATCGGGTAGGAGGAATGTTGGAGGTAGCGATGCGGAAGCTACCGAGTATTTATAGTATAGAATTAATTGAAGTATTTGAGTCATGCAATTGAGTAATTTTGTAAATTAAATTGTAATGTTTAGATTTAGCAATGCGGAAATTATCAATGAAAGATGATGACATTATTTACCAACTAGTCTAGACATTTAAGCATGATGAAATCAAGGAAATAAGTTAATGAATTTTAATTGTTTAATGTATAAATATTTGATTTATTTCGGAACGCGGAAACAAAACAATTAGTACTTTTTAAGGACGGTTTGAGAGCATTGTAAAGCACTTCCACGTCAAATCTTAAACCGTGAACTAGTACCTACCTTATCTTGAATAGTTAGTCATTCATTTTGTGTATCAGTTTAGACCGTTAATAAAAATAATTTATTAACACATTTGTACCAAACAAATCAAGTGTCACTTCATCTTCATTTATTACACTCCCATCCAACAGTCACTAGTATACACCATTATCACTAAACCCAATAATATTGTCTGAGTCTATACTGTTTATCCCTATACGCTGTCTGTCTGCCGTCTCCAGCCACATCCACTGCACTGTCTCTCTTTCCCCTTAATCTTAATTTTGGGCCCTTCTCTTACATTAACTTTTCGAGTCTGTCATTGGATTGTCTTTTCCTTCGGTTTTTCAGCTTCTCAGCTTTTTTGGCTTCTTTAGAGTTTTCCGCTTTGGCTTCGGCTTCGGCTTCCGCGGCATTTTATTTCATTTTCACTCATAACCCTCTGCTATTTTATGGATGTACCTACCTTGGTACTTTACTAAACGTGGCACTGTAATGCTTTCATTACATGCAGCGATCGTCCACAAATGACGTCATCGATGGGGTCAATGGATCTACTTATGGCTACAGGGCCGGACGAAGGAATTGGTTTTAGGGAGCAATTTGTTTCCATACAAAAACCACCATGTTGATATTATTGATGGTTTTCTTTGGTGAAGCAAAATGTTGTATTTACATGTTTTAGAAAAGTTTAAAATGTTCTTTTTACTTGATTCTGAAACGTGCAAAATGTTCTATTTACATGTTTTTAGAAAAGTTTAAAATGTTCTTTTTACTTGATTCTGAAACTTGCAAATTTTTGTATTTACATGTTTTAGAAAAGTTTAAAATGTTCTTTTTACTTGATTCTGAAACGTGCAAAATGTTCTATTTACATGTTTTTGAGAAAAGTGGAAAATGTTTTATTTTCCACATGTTTTTGAAATGCACAAAATCTTTAATTTGTATGTTTGTGAAAACTCAAAATAGTCTATTTACATATTTTATAAAAGTGTAAAATGTTCCATTTACATTTTTTTTGAAAATTCAGGCAGTGGCCCACGGGGGCTGTCTGCGTTGGCCGCATTATCCCGCCCTGCATTTCTCTATAAAGAAAGGACTAAAAAAGTAATCAATAAATATTTTTAATTTTTAAGAAATTATACATATTTGTTTTTTAAATTTTACAAGAGTTTCAATGATACATTGATTTTAATGAGTTTCGATGTTGTATATGTATCACTTGTCTTATTGCTTGAAGAATTGCAAAATGTTGGTAAAAATTATTTATGTAGGTCGAAAGAAAGACACGTTTAAAAAAAATGTTAATCGTGGGAATCATACAGTGCGGTTATAAATTTAAGAAAAAATTAGTAGCTCCTATTATTCTTGTCGTATTTTGATTTTTATCAGTAATTTACAGTTGTGCTGCACAGTACACCCTTGAACCGTTATACAATGATTACTATATGCGCCCCCCTGCCCTATCTGCTATATACATACATATCAGTGATATCAGATAGCTCTCTTTGTTCCTACTAATTTGAAATCGATGACGTCCATCGTCAGGATGAGGATGACGGCCCATATGCTCATATTTCCATATAGTTCCGTATTCCGTAAGTACAGAGCGGAATAAGACGGGATTAAATCTATTATCTCCTTCGCATCCTTCTTGATGAGATCGGCTCCAGTTACATGCTACATATCGTCTATGAAGAACCAAAATGACCCATTTCCAATTTATGCTAGAATTAAAATGAGCTATGTAAAAAAAAACACAGTAAATAAAATGCATGCTTACAATGCTAATCACGAGTTTGTAAAATGATCAAATTGTTCTATTTACATGTTTTTCAAAAAGGTCAAAATGTTCTATTTAAGTGTTTTTTAAAAGTTTAAAATATTCTACTTACACGTTCTTAAAAATTGCAAAATGTTCTATCAAAATGTTTTTTTGAAAGGTGCAAAATATTCTATTTACATGCTTTTTGAAAAGTGCAAACTGTTATATTTACATATTTTTGAAATGGCCAAAATGTTGTATTTAAGTGTTTCTTGGAAGTGCAAAATACCCTATTTAAATTTTTTTTTGAAAAGTGCAAAATATTCTATTTGCATGATTTTTGAAAAATGCACAAGGTTCTATTCCCATGCATTGATGAACACATTATTTTAATTTTGTCTGTTGATAATGCATTTTGTCTGAAACTAAAAATGGATATGGGTCATTTTGGCTCTTCACAGACGATATAGTTTCCGTTTTCGGTTTCGGCTTCGACAACCCCTGCGCCCCTGCCAAAGCCATAGCTAATTTCCATAATGCCCAACAGTTCACAGACCTAAAACTACTCTGTAACCTGTACATAGCACTGCACATAAGTCTTCTATCTTGTACAATGTAACATACACCTCTCGTATCCAAAAAAGCTGGGTGAGTTTCATACTCCTACAACAACAACAACAACAACAACAACAACAAAAACAACACGATATACAATAAGCCCTTAATTCCCATTATCCAAGATTTGTATCTCAAAATATTATCAAGTGCCTCCCTTGGTACCTATGTACTACTATCCCCACAATGAGCATCTTAATACCTGCTCGTTCCTCTACACAATTGTGAATTAACCTACAAACACAAACTACTAACGATAAGTACAAAGAAATATTATGGATATTATGGTGAGTGAAGAATCGAAATGGCCCATATCCAATTTAAGCTAGAACTAAAATGAGGGATGTTTAAAGTAAAACAAACTAATTGCGATAGAATGTAATGTCTAAAATGGTAATAAGGAATCATCCATAAATGATGTCACGGGAATAGGGTCAATGGGTCTAGTTGGATTTGGAAATTGATGACATCTCATGTTAAAGATAGCCATGTGCGCAATTGTTGGGCCGGTGACAGGGGGGTAATCACAATATAGGGTTCTAGAAATGTGAATATTTCGATGACATCATTTATGGACGACTCCTAACGAGTAAAGAAAAGGTAAAAATGTTCCATTCGCATGTATTTAGGATCACGATGTTTTAATATTATTGTTTTTTTTGAAAAATGTAAAACGTTCTATTTAAATGTTTTTAAAAAGTGCAAAATGTTTTATTTGCATGTTTTTGGAAAGAGTAGTAAGTTTTATATCCAACTTTTTGAAAAGTGCAAAATGTTCCATTTACATGCTTTTAGGATGACGATCTTGTAATTCTTTGAATGTTTTTGAAAAGTACGAAATGTTCCATTTACATGTTTTTAGAATCATGATAAATTTTTTTCATATTTTTTGAAATACGTAAAAATTTTCCATTCCAACCTTTTTTTGAAACTGCAAAATGTTCTACTTTACAAGCTTTTTAGGATAATACTATTTTAGATACTTCTTTTTAAATAGTTAGTGCATTTTGTATTTAGCAAAAAATAGTTCATTTGGGTAATTTTGAATCTTCCCTTCCTATACGGTACAAGCCATGAAAAAAAATGAAAATATTACATAATTATCTCTATACATCTCTGTATATTTGTAGCGGGTGAAATAGAAATGTGAGTAGAGTACAACTATGGCATTCAAGTCAAGACGTTGTTGTTGTTGTTTTTGTGTCCTACGAGAGAATAATACAGCCTCCTAAGCCCTGAGAGTGCCATGCCAGAGCAGGATACAAAGGGGAAAGACAGGAGACAGGATAGCAACACAAGAGGAGCGAGGATAACAAAGTCATTTATCATATTGGGCGGCAATCTTTTCAGTTACTTTTCACCAGTCTCTCACACCGAAACGAGGGCCGGGCCCAGAGGACCAACGCCAAAGCGCTGCTCCCATAGCCTCACCATTCCAAAATAACATCCATTAACAGCATTATACACTCACGAGCATTTATTACACAGGCACTCCACTAATGACACTAATATTCCAGGGAGAAGGCGTGGCTTATTAATATTGGAGAATTTTATTTTTGAATTCGATTTTTTTAGGTCCCGGGTATGGGTGGGCTTGACTCGTATATATCGTCTGTGAAGAACCAAAATTACCCATATCCATTTTGAGCTAAAAACAATGTCCACTATCTACACAAATATTCAAATATATCTTGAAAGAATTTAAATAGAACATTTTGCACTTTTCAAAAAAATGTAATTACAGAATTTTACACTTTTCGAAAACATGGAATTAGAAAAATTTTGCACCTTTTCAAAAACGTGTAAGTTGGACATTTTGCACCTTTTCAAAAACATGGAATTAGAAGATTTTGCACCTTTTCAAAAACATGGAATTAGAAAATTTTGCAACTTTTCAAAATCATTTAAATAGGATATTTTACATTGTTGAAAAACATGAAAATAGAACATTTTACGTTTTTCAAAAACTTGTAATTAACATTTTACGCATATTTTTATTTTTGTTTCTATGACATAGCCCATTTTGATTGTAGCTTAAATTGGAAATGGGTCATTTTGGTTCTTCACAGACGATATGTATCTACGTACTTAAGGATCGTTCATAAATGATGTCATCGGTAGGGAAGGTGGGTCTGGTCAGAAATTAGTGATATGTCATGTTAAAAGATATAGCCGTTTACGGAATGTTAAAGTGATGACATAGAGTGGTGGTGCTGGGCAATGGTCCTGCAAAAGTTATTATTTGAGTGACATCATTTATAGACCATCCTTTTATATTATGGCTGCAGCATGAACTATACGAACCTTGACCCTCGCCCTGATAGTATCTGAAACGGTGTATGCTGATATTATAGAATGAGACGGGAGTATTTATAAATTATAGGCTGGGAAAATCCGAAAGTGGCATAATACGTAGTACATAGGTAATTACCACAAAATGAGCCATGGGATTATTACAGGGTCCAGAGGATTACAATTACAATCAAATCTACAACGTACAACATACTGATATAGAATGCAGATATGTTCTAAACTACAGTGACAGCATTAAATACACGATGCTATAGTATAAAGTCTCATTGTAATCTCCTGTCCGTATCCATGTGTTTGAGTTGGGTATTTTTGGTAGCAGTTAAAATTACCTTTTTGGAAGGTTTTTGAAAACGTGTATGTAGTATCTTCAGTGAAGTATCATAACGGAACGGGCCATACCCAATTTAAGCGGAAAATGTTTTTGCATATTTTTGAAAATTTGAAAACGTTCTATTTTTCTAGTATTTGTATATTTTCAAAAAAGTTAAAAATGCCCCATTTACTTAGTTTTGAAAACCGGGAAATTTTGTTTTACAAGGTTTTTGAGTTCTATATGCGTTATTTACTTGCTTTTTGAAAAGTGTAAACTGTTTTATCTACTTGCTTTTTGAAAAGTGTAAACTGTTTTATCTACTTCCTTTTTGAAAAGTGCAAAATATTTTATCTACTTGCTTTTTGAAAAGTGTAAAATGTTTTATCTACTTGCTTTTTGAAAAGTGTAAAATGTTTTATCTACTTCCTTTTTAAAAAGTGCAAAATATTTTATCTACTTGCTTCTGGAAAAGTGTAAAATATTTTATCTACTTACTTTTTGAAAAGTGTAAAATGTTTTATCTACTTCCTTTTTGAAAAATGTAAAATGTTTTATTTACTTCCTTTTTGAAAAATGTAAAATATTTTATCTACTTGCTTTTTGAAAAGTGCAAATGCTTTATCTACTTGCTTCTGGAAAAGTGGAAAAGTGTAAAATGTTTTATCCACTTGTTTTTTAAAAAGTGCAAATTGTTTTATTTACTTGCTTTTTGAAAAGTGCAAAATGCTCTATTTAGATGTATTTGAAAATTTCTAAAATATTCAATTTCAATATTTCTGAAATCTGCAAAATATAATATGTTCACTGTTCGAGTGTTTTTATTTCAAAAATTTTGATTTTGAAACTTTTAATGTTAGAAAAAAAGCTATCAATCACACACTGTAAAACTGTGATCTGTCATCGATGAAAAAGACGAAGAGCATAGCGACAAAACTGACATGAGTGATGAGTGATGAGTAACTATGCTGATGACTCTCCAAATTCGAATTACAAACGTGTGTTTTAATTTAACAGTAAAACGTATTTATTCAAATCTGAACGAAGGAATAATATTGGAACGTGACAAAATTATGATTACATAGGATTGCATATCATTGGCTATTAGGCTATTAGGGATCGTCCATATATGACGTCATCCTCTAGATTCTAGATGGGTGGGTCAGTCCTATTCCTAAAAACATCTACATTTTATGCCAATTTAAAAGGTGGCTGGATTTATCACAAAAACGCAATGTTATCCATGACGTTACTTGTGGACGATCCCTGATGACGCACCTTAACGTAATTTAATAAAATACCGCGCGATGTCGAGATTCTTCGGATAATCTTAAACTTGCATCTAAAAATAATTCCCATAATAACATGCGTTCTCCAGAGACCAGACTCCATAGGTCTATATGCCCGGTCTCTTAGGAATATTACACGCATGGATTGAAATGAAATGGATTCTGATAAAGAAGAAGAAAAAAAGACACATGAAAGATGAAATGATCCCTTTTGATGGATGGTGTGACGTCTCGTGCCTTCACACTTTTCAAAATACAGGACTGAACTTCATAACCCTCACCACCCCAAGTGTCAAATCACGTCAAATCAATTCTCGACACACACACACACACCGAATGAAACATGTGGATTGGATTTCGTTCGAATATCTTTTAAGATTTCCATGTAGATTTCATCGACTTGGATTTCGATTTCGATTTCGATTTCAAAGAATTATAAATTATAAATCAAACTTCCCTCCTACCACTGCACTGAGATAAGGTGCGGGTGCCGGTGAGTCTCAAAATAATCTTCACATATCGTCGGTGAAGAACCAAAATGACCCATATCCAATTTAAGCTAGAATCAAAATGAGCTATGTCATACAAACAAATTGAGAAACATGCCTAAAATGTTAATTACGAGTTTTTGAAAAGTGTAAAATGTCCTATTTACATGTTTTAAAAAAGTGTAAAATGTTCTATTTACATGTTTAAAAAAAGTATAAAATGTTCTATTTACATGTTTAAAAAAAGTATAAAATGTTCTATTTACATGTTTAAAAAAAGTGTAAAATGTTCTACTTACATGTTTAAAAAAAGTATAAAATGTTCTATTTACATGTTTTAAAAAAGTGTAAAATATTCTATTTACATATTTTTGAAAACTTCATATTGTACCATGTAAATGCTTACAAGACATATTTCAGTATTTTTGTCGATAGTTGATATTGGTTTTAGCTAAAAATGGATATGGGTCATTTTGGTTCTTCACCGACGATATTATTATGAACATTGACGCAGCACGAGCTGTCAATCCTCTTTAGAGAGGCCTACAAAATCCCACCTCATTTTTTAGATTTGTTGCGCCCTGCCCCTACCTGTCTCGTGTCTGTCCTCTCGTCGCCTTCGTCTATACTTGAAGAGTTGTTTAGCAAAACGGGATAAGTCCACCTAAAACATGCAGCTCTGATTTAAATTCCGTTTTCCAGTGTTTTCGTAGTTTGTCCAAGACAATAATTGCCGTGCGTAATTTTTTATGCAAGAAAAAGTTTAAAGTTAAAAAAAAGTTTGGTTTCAATCGTTACGATTAAAATTTCATCCCACGGACTTTTTCCTCCATGTTAAGTTATTGATTTTGAGGCAAAACGGAAAAAGTCCACAAATTAAAATTTTGCAAAATTTTCTAAAAATTCCAAAGTCAGTCCAGATTTATGAAACTGCTTGTAATAACGCTTCGTCAGTTGCAGTACCTGTAGAAAAAAAAACTGACGATGAGTTCAAACAAATAATCCACTCAACGTAGGTAGGGTAGGTAGCATAGTTAGTTATGGAAAAATGTATGAAATGAATTCCAGATCAAATTTCAACGACGAAAAGAATATCACTTCATATTCGTATTCGTAAGGCTTCCACGTCTGTCTAATACTGATTTTCTGTCCTGTGAGTGAGATTGTGAGATAGACTGGGCGAGAAAATGAAATGAAATTGTGCGGGAGAGCAGATGTAAAGATTCACATGAAGATGGGATCCATTAGCATTGAGCATTATTTACATTAGGCTTTCAGCATTGCACTATATGCACTGGAACTGGAACTCGTCGGTCGTCGTCGTCGTCAGAGTCAGAGTCATTTCCTTTCATGGCAGTACACTGTACAAGCATCATAGGCATATAGGGGAAGGGGAAATGTCATACATAGTTTCATATGGAAGTCCCAAATAAAATAATACGCTGTTGAAAAACATACATGCCTATATACCTATAACATACACAGTGCATCCTTATATGCAATATAGAATATAAGTTGGAAAACAAAATCCTGAAATTTTATTTTGTCTAAAATCATAACCTATACTATGTGGTCGGTTATCTTAATAATCATGACCGGACGAAGGAATTGGTTTTAGGGAGCAATTTGTTTCCATACAAAAACCACCATTTTGATTTTATTCATGGTTTTCTTTGATAAACCAAAATGTTGTATTTACATGTTTGTGAAAAGTCCAAAATGTTCTTTTTACTTGATTCAGAAAAATGCAAAATGTTCTATTTACATGTTTTGAGAAAAGTGCAAAATGTTTTATTTCCATGTTTTAGAAATGTACAAAAATATTTCATTTTTATGTTTTTGAAAAGTGTAAAATGTTTTATTTACACGTTTTTGAAATGTACAAAAATATTTCATTTTTATGTTTTTGAAAAGTGTAAAATGTTTTATTTACACGTTTTTGAAATGTACAAAAATATTTCATTTTTATGTTTTTGAAAAAAGTAAAATGTTTTATTTACACGTTTTTGAAATGTACAAAAATATTTCATTTTTATGTTTTTGAAAAAAGTAAAATGTTTTATTTACACGTTTTTGAAATGTACAACATGCTCCATTTACATGTGTTTTGAAAATTCAGGCAGCGGTGGCTGCCGGCTCTGGTTGCATTATTTAGCCCTGGAAGAATATGCCTCTGAATTGCAGTATTTGAAAAGACACTTTAACTTAAGAACAAAACAGCCAGACCTTTGTAGGTACCTAGGTACTATATACCTAGGTATATGTGTTAGTGTCGGAAATTCTGCTTAAGGGATCGTCCACAAATGATGTCACGGGTAGGGTCGCAATTGTTCTACTTGGCCAGTGATAACATCCCATGTTAAAGACAGTCGTTTACGCAATGGCTAAGCTCATGACAGGGGAGTCATATAGGGTCCTAAAAATGTGGATATTTCAATGACATCATTTATGGACGATCCATAATTATTAGAATTCCAGATTTGGAAGAAAATAATAAAAAGGCTAATAATAATATTACTGGACTGGTACTGGTACTAGAACTGGAACTGGTGGAACCTGAAAATTTTAACTTACAGAGCTCTACAGTGCGCGTACCTTTTAGCCTTTGTGCTTATACAGTGAATCACTGAGCTGGGAGACGGAGACGAAGTAATATTTTACAGAGCTTCGAAGATCCCTTCAATTCCCTCCCAGACTCACTCACCATCACCCGCGCTCTAAGCCCTAAGCCACCACCATCATCATCATATATTATCCACGACAAATGAGAAAAAAAGGAACCCAAACCAAACCTCAAGACTCAACCAAAACCGAAACCAAAACCAAAGAACGACAGAAAACGAAAAAAAGAACCCAACACCCAAAATTATATCCAAAAAATCAAAGCGACCCGGACCAGGAAGGACCAGGACCGGCTTTGCTCCTATTACAAATTACATCACACTACTTTACGTATTATGTACATACTCAATTACCTGAGGTACCCAAAAGCCTCAAGCCTCATGTGCATATATGTGTAACGCACATATAAGCAGTTGCGCCTGATAAAGCCATCTCAATATAGGTACATAAGTATATATGCACTGAAATACTGGCTCGCTGAATGTGAGATATACCCGGACCCGGGCCCGGACACCAGTCCCTACAGAACATATGTGCCTTACATTGCATTGTGTGCCTTTCCTTAATTTTGACACTGACTTTTTTAACTTTGTAAAAGAAGAAGAAGGCGTGATCATTTGTCGCCCTCCAACGCAGCACGTGACACGAATTGTTAATCATTTTGTAGCCCAACCAAAACCACCAAATCCAGGGCTGGATAATGCGGCCAGCGCAAGCAGCAGCCCCTGCTACTTGAATTTTCCAAAAGCATGTAAATGGAACATTGAGCAGTTTTCAAAAATATGCAAAACGAATATTTTGACTTTTCAAAAACATGCAAAATAAATTATTTGGTACAATTCAAAAACATGGAAATAAAACGTTTTCCACTTTTCTCAAAACATGTAAATAGAACATTTTGGAATTTTCTAAAACATGAAAATAGAACATTTTCCACTTTTCTTAGTCAAGTAAAAAGAACATTTTGGAATTTTCTAAAACATGAAAATACAACATTTTCCACTTTCCTCAAACCATGTAAATAGAACATTTTCCACTTTTCTTAGTCAAGTAAAAAGAACATTTTGCACTTTTCTAAAACATGTAAATACAACATTTTGCTTTACCAAAGAAAACCATCAATAAAATCAAAATAGTGGTTTTTGTATGAAAACAAATTGCTGCCTAAAAGTTAAAAGTAATTCTTTCGTCTGACCCTGACCAAAACTAACATCGTTACATATATTACAAGTCCATACATATAGAGGCTGAGCAGTATAATAAACATCTACTGATATATGTAGCTATACCCAACTCCACTATATAGCTATAGCTATGAGTTTGCTTATACTTAGTAAAGTCATCATCCCTACTCCCAACACACCAACACACGGTTCTATTTTCTATACAATTATACAGTTACCCATCTCTCACTATTACCATATCATCCTACGTATGCACATACTTTATTACCTGGGTTCTCTCTTATAAAAAGGCTCTTGTGTCTATACCTATATACTGTGTACTAAAGTATATTATATAGTACTATGCCTTACAATGGATTTATTCTGACCAAAAATATTGTCTCCATGACCATTTATGACAAAAGACACACGTAATCAAATTTGTATCAACTCATTTTTTTTTCCAATCAGATTTTGTAGGGACCAAATCCAACTCCAAATCAAACGTAACTAAAACCTTATAAATGGAAATGCTTTGTTATACATATAGAACCTAGAAAAGTAAAAATAGATGGATAATTTAATAGAAATAGTAAATGTCTGACTGCGGTACTGCTGGTCTACTGGTACCGGTACTGGTACCGATACCGGTACCGGCCCACCAATACCAATAAGCTAGCAGGACCATACAGATTTGTTTCTTAAGGAAGGAGAGACAGAGTCACCCACAGAATACGATGATTTCATTTCCCATTTCCCCTTCAAAGAAACTCTCAAGATCAAGAATCAAGATCACAACATAATCAAAAGACGAAAGGACTTTGAATGGAAGATTGAAAGGTTTGAAAGATATTTCCTTCAATGACAAATACACACACACTGTTCACACACAGAAGGAGACGACGCAAACTACAGGAAAACGGATTTTTCATATTACCAATATACTCTTATATGTATTTCATTTCTATGTCTTCATTCAAACTTGGAGATAAATTTTTAAGATATGAAGAGTTTTTTGGCAAAACGGGCCAAGTCCATTAAATCAAATTTTACAGGAAGTACGAACAATAAATCAAAGGTGACAGGATTGTTTTTAGAACTCAATTTGTTTCTACAGGTACTGCAACTGACTATAAGCACTATTTCAAGCAGTTTCATAAATCTGTAGACTGACTGTGGAAGTTTTTAGAAAATTTTGCAAAATTTTAATTTGTGGACTTTTTCCGTTTTGCCACAAAATCAGTAACTTAACATGGTGGAAAAAGTCCGTGGGATGAAATTTTAATCGTAACGAGTGAAACCAAACTTTTTTTGGTAATTTTAAACCTTTTCTCGTATAAAAAATGTAAGGGCGGCAATTGTATCCAACAAACTACGAAAACACTGGAAAAACAAATTGCAATTCAATTTCAAAATGTTTTATTTACATGTTTTTGAAATGTTCAAAAAATTTCTATTTATGTTTTCAAAAAGTGCAAAATATTCAATT
Organism: Dicyrtomina minuta; assembly: GCA_949802685.1. NCBI lineage: Eukaryota > Metazoa > Arthropoda > Collembola > Symphypleona > Dicyrtomidae > Dicyrtomina > Dicyrtomina minuta. The sequence continues at coordinate 73,375,576 of OX461810.1, forward strand.
TGCGTGTTTTTGAAAAGTGCAAAATATTCAATCTACATGTTTTTGAAAAGAGCAAAATATTCAATCTACATGTTTTTGAAAAGTGCAAAATCGTACATTAATGCATTAATTTAAATCATAAATGTATGTTTAAAGTGGACTTATCCCATTTTGCAAAAAATAATATATAATGGACTTGACCCGTTTTGTCAAAAAGCTAAATTTTGAATATTGTATATAAAAGGCGCTTTGGTTGAACTTTGACCTTTACCATTCAACACAGCAACGTATCTAGTTAAACAGTACATGTAACGCGCATAATCTTATTTTTGGGAAAAAATATATTCATCCCGTTTTGCCAAGAAACTCTTCATTTAAGCCTGTCTAAAGCTTTCCTGTAAAGCAAACTGGATTGCACATATAAGCATAGAAAAGTAGCTGCTGCTGGTGGTACATTTTGAATAGAGCATACACACTATTAAAATTGTAATGAGAGAGAAAACAAAGGGAATTCGTACAAAATTTGGATTTGGAATATATGCGATTGGTTAGAGCTACCATAGCACCGGTACTGGAACCGGTACCGGTGTCGTAATACTTTACCGTGCCATGAAGGTTCTGCCTCCAGTTATATGAAACTGAAACCGGTACCGAAACCCGGAAAAAATCTGGAAAAAAAAATTGGGAAGAAAGAATTGGCCAGAGGGCGAATGAAGTCAGCTGTGACTGCGGCTCTGACTCCGGCTCAGATTTAAAATGAAGATCATCTTTGGGGTTGTACAACTCTGAAGAGACTATTTTGAGCGACGTCAGAATCGCACACAAAACGAGCGCAAATAGATATAAGGGTTCGTCCATAAATGACGTCATCAAAAAGTGACCATTTTTAGGACCCCTGTCATCATCAGCTTAACCATTGCGTAAGTAAACATTGCGTGTTAAAGATACCCATCTTTAACACGGGATGTAATCAGTTCCCAAGTAGACGTCATTTATGGACGACCCCTAAATATGCTAAAAAGCAATAGATTTCGTAGCAGTCACTTGATTTTAGCCGCCGTATCCGTAGCGACATATCGTCTGTGAAGAACCAAAATGACCCATATCCATTTCTACCTAAAACCAATATCAGCTATCTACAAAAATATTCAAATATGTCTAGAGAGCATTTAAATAGATCATTTTGCACTTTTGAAAAACATGAAAATAGAACATTTTGCAACTTTTCGAAAACATGGAATTAGAACATTTTGCACCTTTTCGAAAACATGGAATTAGAAAATTTTGCACCTTTTCAAAAACATGTAACTAGAACATATAGCACCTTTTCAAAAAACATGTAAATAGGACATTATCCATTGTTGAAAAACATGTAACTAGAACATTTTACACTTTGAAACATGCTTAATGTTTCATGTTTTCCATTTTGTTTTTATGACACAGCTCATTTTGATTGTAGCTAAATTTGGATATGGGTCATTTTGGTTCTTCACAGAAGATATTTAACGTATTTGGCTTCCTTATATTTAAAACGAAGGTTTTAAAAGAGGCTGTGAAGCTTCATGCATTGAATGTTTTTCTAATACATTTATTTACTTTAGCTTCCCTATTCCCCGTGAGTACAATAATGGACGTAGACAGATCAGAATAAAAAATAAAGGAAACGGATATTGAAATGAAAATATAAAAAAGAAAAAAAAATAACGCCGGAAGAAAGGAAATCAAATTTCCGGAATTGAAATCCTTGAATTTCTTGAACTGAATTTGTAAACTAAATAAATCCATGTACGTACAGCAAAGATTTATATGGGAGATTTTTAGTAGTACTTTTAAGTCCGAATCCGAATTCTGTCAATTGAATGCATCATTTTGTTTGCCTTTCCACCGCCACCGCCACCGCCCTTGGGACTTGGAACCCTTCATTGTTTGTGACGTGGAATTTTAAATCCTCATATCTACACGTGTTTTACCGCCACTGTGTATACATGTTGAAAAATCTATAATATTATTATCTAATAATAAACCCAAAGAAATAACATGCATCTTTTGTATACTATACACTTGAACAACTAAAAATAAAATCTCACGTTCTTTCTTTGTTCTTTCTGTGTAAACTGCACAACTTATGAATTCAGCTCCCTACCCGTCACATCATTTATGGATGATTCCTAACAAACTGAAATTAGTGACTTAATACAAAAACATGAATTTATCAGAGAACTGTTATAGGAAACGGTAACGGACACCAAACCGGAACTTCCTACACAAGAATTATTATTAAATAAAAATGTGTGTGACTATAACTTGATCAAATATTTGAAGAGCACTTAAAACGCGGCCGATGAGTATGTGTAAATAACATAATATGCAGATTTGAAAATGGGACTCGCCTTTCATTCTAAGAAATTACCCATATGGCAAGCATACAACCACAATAATAGGTTTTTGAAATGAGGCAATTTTCTTCAATTTTACAAACTGTCCTGAGTACCTACCACCCCACCTAAGGGGTTCTCCATAAATGATGTCATGAAAATATACACAGATTTCTAGAACCCTATGACCCCCCCCCCCTGTGAATCAGCTTAACCATTGTGTAAATGACTATTTTTTACATGGGATCCCATGAATATCCATAAGTGTACCCATTGACCCTACTACCTGAGACATCATTTATGGACGATCCCTAATTAATAATTTATTTTACATTGCATGTAAAATCCCACGCCCACGTCCATCTGCCTGCACAGCTATATGTACATTTTATGCATTTACTTTACACACACACACACATTCAAGCGTTCCATATTAATCATTGTTTACTTATAAATCAAATAAAATCCAAGGGATCGTCCATAAATGATGTCACCAACATATTCCAATTTTTAAGGATCCTTCTGATTCCCCTGCCCTGTCACGAGCTTAAACATATGGGATGTCACCAATATTTAGGTAATATTCAGCTAGTTAGACCCATGGACCCCACCGGCACCGGAGACGTCATTGAGGTATGACCCCGTAGTGACACGGATGCGGACACGGACATGCAGATATATAATGGCGACTGGCACTGGTCGTTTCCCTCCATTGTGTACACACTTGATAGTTCATCCTGTGTAATTACACACGTACCCATCTGTTCCGGTGCTGGTACCAGTACCGGTTCCGGTAGCGGTTCTTCGCCGGTACCTCGTAGTAAGCCTCCTAGTCGTAGTAGAAATTAATGCAATGTAATAAATGTTCCTCCACGCGGCTCGCACTCATAAAAGTGTAAAATCATAAAATCTCTATGTGTATTGACTTAACGGCCGCTCAGTTCAACATTTAAATTGAACGCATATGGATTTGGTTTGACTAAAATTACTAATTAATCTTTCTCTTGTTTGATCACCATTATCCTCACGGAATTGAGAGTTCTTACGCTTCATTTCAACGAGAAGAAGAAAACTGACTCCTCTCACAGAAGCAGGGCCGGACGAAGGAAGGAATTGCTTTTAGGCAGGAATTTGTTTCCATACAAAAACTCCGATTTTGATGTTATTAATGGTTTTCTTTGGTAAAGCAAAATTTTGTATTTACATGTTTTACAAAAGTGTAAAATGTTCTTTTTACTTGATTCAGAAAAGTGCTCAATGTTGTATTTACATGTTTTGAAATGTACAAAAAAAATTTTTTTTGCATGTTTTTGAAAAGTCAAATTATTCTATTTACATATTTTTGAAAAGTGCAAAATGTTCCATTTACATGTTTTTTAAAAAGGTCAAAATGTTTTATTTCCATGTTTTTGAAATGTACAAAAAAAATTTATTTTGCATGTTTTTGAAAAGTCAAATTATTCTATTTACATATTTTTGAAAAGTGCAAAATGTTCCATTTACATGTTTTTTGAAAAGGTTAAAATGTTTTATTTACTTGCTTTTTGAAAATTGCAATATGTCCTATTTACATGTTTTTGAAATGTAGAAAAAAATTTATTTACATGTTTTTTGAAAGTCGAAATACGCTATTTACATATTTTTAAAAAATACAAAATGTTCTATTTACATGATTTTAAAAAAGTGTTAAATATTCTTTTTACATGTTTTTGAAAAGTGCAAAATGTTCCATTTACATATTTTTTGAAAATTCAAGCAGTGGGGGCTGCCTGCGATCGCCGCATTATCCTGCCCTGCACAGAAATGAACGGGTCCTTATAATATGTCTACAAGGGCATGGAAAAAGGAAGGAGTCATTCGTACATGGTGTGACAAACCACGGGGTGGGGGAGGGGGTAACTTGTGCTGATAAATTGATAATTGTGTGGAGATTGAGCAGTGGAGAAGGAGAAAGTATGAGTGACAGCCCTTCTACGGAACCGGAACGGAACCTACAGATTTCTATACGTATCTTGCTCCTCGATTTGTTGGTCTCGGTTTCGGTGTGTGAGTGGCGGATTTGGTTTCGTTCCGATTTCTCGGTATCGGTGTCGGTTTCTGCAACCGAAAAGCCTCAGAGGGAGGGAAAAACGAAGAAAGGCGAGCGAAGTTTGCTGCTGCTGTTGCTGCAACTGTGAGAGGAAAAGTGGAAATGATTGAAAGTGAAACCATTTTGCATCATTCCACTGAACTGACTGAACATATTGAAGCGAGTGCAGCGTCCGAAACCGCCACCAGCCGCCAGCCACACGGAACCCGCACTGCTGATCTGATGGTGATTGAGAGGGAGAGGGAGAAAACCAAATCAAATCAGATTCGAAACCAAAGCAACCGAAATTTATACACATGTACACTTCACCTCACCCACAATTACATTAACCGAACCGAACCGAACCGAACAGCACCAAAATTCATCACCACCGCTACGATCGACGTCGAAACACAGTCAGAGTTGCAGGAGACGAATTCCAATTCGGTAGGCTAAATATATTAGGCAGTATATTCTACACTATGTATTTTAAGGAGGAAAATCTTAACTACATGGACACGTTTTTGCAGCTTCGACTTTAGGATGCAAAACCTCATATTACCAGTACCAGCATAGATTATCAAAAGGTCCCGTATACACTTTCAGCTTATAATGAAATGCACTATCTACACAAAAGAATTGCAATATCTTGAACCTAGAAACATATTTAAATAGAACATTTTGCATTTTTTCAAAACGTGTAAATAGAACATTTTGCACTCTTCAAAAACATGTAAATAGAACATTTTGCACTTTTTTAAAACGTGTAAATAGAACATTTTGCACTCTTCAAAAACATGTAAATAGAACATTTTACACTTTTCTCAAAACATGTAAATATGTAGAACATTTTGCACTTTTCTGAATCAAGTAAGAAAAACACTTTAAGCTTTTCAAAAACATGTCAATACAACATTTTGCACCTTTTCAAAAACATGGAATTAAAACATTTTGCATCTTTTCAAACACATGGAATTAAAACATTTTGCATCTTTTCAAACACATGGAATTAAAACATTTTGCATCTTTTCAAACACATGGAATTAAAACATTTTGCATCTTTTCAAACACATGGAATTAAAACATTTTGCATCTTTTCAAACACATGGAATTAAAACATTTTGCATCTTTTCAAAAACATGGAATTAAAACATTTTGCATCTTTTCAAAAACATGGAATTAAAACATTTTGCATCTTTTCAAAAACATGTAAACAGAACATTTTGCATCTTTTCAAAAACATGTAAACAGAACATTTTGCACTTTTCAAAAAAACATGTAAATACAACGTTTTGCACCTTTCAAAAACACGCAAAGAGACCATTTTATGCTTTTTAAAAAACACGAAAGTAGAACATCTCGCACATTTAAAAAACATGTAAATAGAACAATTTGTGTCGTTCTCAAACCTCGTAAAAGTAAAATTTTGCGCGTAACTTACATTATATCTCATTTAATTATTTTTTTCAAATAGCCCATTTTAATTTTACTTTTTGTTCAATTTGGAAGTGGGCCATTTTGATTCTTCACTCACTCACTTCTTCTATACGTTGTACGTACGAAACAAATTAATTTCCCAATCTTACCAACGCAACGTGCTTACCAACCGAACAGTGCAATATGTATAGCTCACATAGCTTAACGCGCCCTCCCCATAAAATTCAGTCTACCTATACCAATGCTTTCAAATAAACACAACAAATTGAACGTGTGTTTTAACATACAGCAAAATTTGACGTTTTAATTTCTTACTTTGTTTTGTTAGTAGGTACCATACAGGTTTGGTTGGAAAACTGTCAAAAACAAAAGCATTCTCAAAATTTATTTTGGGAAACTTGTAGCAGCAAAAGAAAAACATGGGAGCAATTAACCACTACGCCCACCCACGCCTCACGCCCCACGCCCCAAGAATATCAATGCCTTTAAATTAAATACATAAGTACCTACGTACCTACGTACGAGTAATTAATATGACAAGTGTGACAGTTCACTATTGTCTATATCCACCTCCCACCTAAATGTCCAACATAGACCATCATCCATCTAATAAGGGATCGTCCGTAAATGATGTCATGGATGACATGAATATTTTATGATAAACCCACCCACCCTAACCATATCAGTAATCAGTAGAATGACAACTTTTTAACATTGCCTTGAATGGAGAGATTTTTAGGACCTTAGACAGGGCCAGATAATGCTGCCGCAGCGCACAGACAGCCCCCGCAGCTTGATTTTCAAAAAACATGTAAATGGTACATTTTGCACTTTTCAAAAAAATGACAAATAATTTTCTTTTACATTTTGGAAACATCCAAAAAAAACGTAAATTTCAAACACATGGAAATAAAACATTTTGCACTTTTCTCAAAACAGGTAGATAGAACATTTTGTGCTTTTCTAAATCAAGTAAAAATAACATTTTGACTTTTCAAAAACATGCAAATTAAAATTTTTTGTACATTTCAAAAACATGGAAATAAAACATTTTCCACTTTTCTTAAAACATGTAAATAGAACATTTTGCACTTTTCTAAAAACATGTAAATACAACATTTTGCTTTGCGAAAGAAAACCATCAATAAAATCAAAATGGTGGTTTTTGTATGGAAACAAATTGCTTTTTAAAACCAATTCCTTCGTCCGGCGTCCGCCCCTTAGACTTAGATGATGACATCATTTATGGACGATCCCTAATACACACCCAATTTTCAACTTTACATTGTGTAGATGTGAGATTTTGATTTCGATCTCGATTTCGAACCTTCTCACAGCTGAACGAAGAAGTAGGGGTAATGTCTTGTCAGATACTTTATATTGTATATAATTACGAGACCAACTGCCAATACATCCCCAATCTCCAATCTGCAATCTGCAATAAGCCCATAGGCCCAGATTCATACCGATACGGAAATAGCATCGTCGTGTATGGAATATAAATGGGGCTATTACTCCAACTGCACTATAGCGGAAGGTCTATAGTGAGTGTATCCGTAACCGTATAGCAGTACGAATAAACGAGAACGAAAACGAAGCCTATGTCTTTGATATAATTTGTGTGTGTGTGTGGGAAATAAGTAGACGGGAATAGTGAAGAAGGAAGTTATGAGAAAAGCTAACATTTGAATTACAAGTTTACATTAGACATCTCTCCATCAGTCCGGACACAAAGTCCACAGTCACAGAGTCCCATCTGCGCCCCTCCAATTGAATTTCCATGTCCAACAACCAAATCCACAACTAACGAAAACCATCCAACTTATCATATCTCTTCAAAATAGACGGCTCACAACCCTCAGCCCAACGCCCGTCTCTTTCCCTTTGCATACCGGTATCGGTATCGGTGTCGGTATCGATATCCTCTATGCATGAAGAGTTTTTCACCAAAACGGGCCAAGTCCATCAAAGCAAATTTGACAGGAACAACGATTAATGAATAAAAGTTATAAGGCTAATTTTGCAAAATGTTCTATTTACATGTTTTTGAAAAGTTCAAAATGATCGTTTACACTTTTTTTTGAAAAGTGCAAAATGTTCCATTTACATGGATTTTTAAAGGTGTTAAATGTTTTATTTTCATGTTTTTAAAATGTGCAAAATGTTCCATTCACATGTTTTTAAAAAGTGCAAAATGTCCCATTTACATGTTTTTAAAAAGTGCAAAATGATCCATTTACATGTTTTTAAAAAGTGCAAAATGTCCCATTTACATGTTTTTGAAAAGTGCAAAATGTTCCATTTACATGATTTTTTAAAGGTGTTAAATGTTTTATTTTCATGTTTTTAAAATGTGAAAACAAAAATTATTTGCATGTTTTTGAAAAGGCAAAATATTTTAATTAACATGCTTTTTGAAAATTCAGACAGTGGGGGCTACCTTTGTACGCTGGTCACATTATCCGGCCCTGCACTTAAACAAATTTTGCAAGAACAATGAATAATGTATAAAAGGTGACAAACGTTATTTTTTCCAACTCAATTTTTTCTACAGGTACTGCAACTCACGAAGCACTATTACAAGCAGTTTCATTCATCTAGACTGACTCTGCAATTTTTAGAAAATTTTGCAAAATTTTAATTTGTGGACTTTCCCCGTTTTTCCTCAAAATCAGTAACTTAACATGGAGGGAAAAGTCCATGGGATGAAATTTTAATCGTTTTGAGTGAAACAAAACTTTGTTTTAACTTTTAAACTTTTTCTTGCATACAAAAATTTACGCATAGCAATAATTGTCGTCTACAAACTACGAAAATACTGGAAAACAGAATTTAAATCGAAATGCATGTTTTAGGTGGAATTATCCCGTTTTGCCAAAAATCTCTTCATATATAGCGTTTGGAAACAATATACTATATCAACTATGAGAATATCAGATACAGAATTGACATGCAGATATATTGACTATACGACTACACGAGTGTCAATAAACACTAAACAGTGTCTCGGTTTCGATTTGGAATTTTGGAACCCTCAATATTTCAGTCCCACTATCACCATCAGTCTCTCTCCAGTTCCAGTCCCAGTGTCAGTATCTGTTTCGTAGTTTTCAGATTTTCTTATACAATAATGTCTCATGCTTTAACATACTTAGGGCGGCCATATAACGGCTCCTATCCCATGCTACGTTAAGCGAATTTCTGGAGAAATTAAAGGAAAAACATATGTCTCCCAATGTAGGAAGAAGTAATGCAGAGTGTAATGGGATTGTGTATATAATAATAATTATTGTAATTTTCTAATCCAGCGTCCCATCTGCTCCCCGTCTGTCTGCCTCGGTCACTATAGTTGTGAGTCTGCTTTGCCTGTGTGGATGGTAGATGGGAGATTGTAAGTGGGCAGAGTAGCACGTCTTGTTCGTCTCAAAGTGCGCCCATTAAAATTCTGTACTGATTATGTAACACGCATTTTAATTCCCTAATGTATGCACAAGATTAAAAATGGGGGGAGAGAGAGAGAGAGAGAAATTAAGGCGAGAGATGAAATATAACATGGGATTTCAACAACAAGTACAAATGTAATTATTAATATTATATGGGAGTGAGTGTAAAGGATCGTCCATAAATGATGTCATGGATGATATCTCGTTTTAATGATAAGCCCACAGCCTCTTACTAAACAATAGAATAACAGTATTTACTGTCTTAAATGTGAAGATGTTTTTAGGACCCGCCCACCCAGATGGTGATGACATCATTTATGGACGATCCCTAATTATATAGGCACCGGCACTGGGGCAGACGACCAGAGAGAAATTATACGCAGTAACGCAATTTAGCATATTATATAATTCAATTTCAATTAAACCTACGTACATATACGTAGGTACAAGTATATCTATTTTAATTCTACTAAAGTTATAGAAGGGATCGTTCACAAGTGATGTCATCGAAATAATTACATTTCTAGTACTCTATCATCAGCTTAGCTATTGCGTGTAATGGCCCTCCCCTCTACTTTTTATATGAGATCTCATGAGAATCCAAGATCCTACCCGTGACATCATTTATGGGCGACCCTTAAGCTGTAAAAGCAATGCGTGTAAGTAATTATGTATGAAAATAAAAATACACTACTGTGCTATATATGCAATTATGTATAATAAAATAATAAAATATACTAAATTCGATTTGGATCTGAATTTTTTGTTACAAATTTTCGTTTTCTTAGCAAAATTCGAAATTCGTTGTGCTTTATACACATAGTTTTGCGTGTTTCCAAAAAAAGTGTGAAATATTTTTATAACGACATTTAAAAAAATACAAAATCCTGTTTTTGCGTGTTTTGAAAACACGAAAAATATTTTTATATTACTTTCAGAAAAATATATCAAAATGTTCTAAATTGAACTTTGAACAGTATAAAAAAATTTAATTGTATGTTTTTGAAAATATACAAAATGTACTGATTCCATGTTTCAAAACATGTGTTAAAAACAAAACGAAATTTTCTAATTGCGCACAATTTTGAAAAGTATATAAAATATGTCAATGCTATGGTTTTTTTTAAATACAAAATAGGTTCTGGTTCTGATCTGATCAAATAATGCATGTTTCAAAAAAGTGTTAAATATTTCAATAGCATGTTTAAAAAAAAGAAACTTTTGTTCGAAAAATATTTAAGAATTTACAGCAAAATTATTTATTTTCAAAAATCCTTATGTATATACATATTCATGGTTACGGTAAACCTCTCATAGTCCCAGTCTCACAGCATACAAAACTACACATTCAAAAATTACGAAATGACTTTTTTTTCTGCTTTATAATGTTTCCAAAATATTAGGTTGACATTCGAAGAATATGAAGGGGGGGGGGAAGTACTTAATAACACAATAGACTCATACAAAACCAAAACCAGATAGTGATGTTGACATGCTTTTTATTCGTTTGATTACACTATTAATGCATTAGGGCGGGGCTCCATGTTCCGTGTACACTCTTTACCTATTGACATTTGACATTACACATTACACAAATCTCCAACACATCACTTTACCAATTCATATTTTCTCACACACGACGACCAATATCCAACCGCCAATCAGGCCAACAACGCCAACGCCAAAGCAATTAATACTCTGCTCGTACTGTATCAATCAACACAAAAAATAAAAACACTTCCTTAAGTAATAAAAGCTGTAAATAACAGATTAGAATTAGAACTGTCTAACAACTATTTTTCTACAAAAAAAACACCACCTGGCCAAAATGTGTTGCGTATTAGTTGAAAAATTGAAATATGTTGAAGAGCTTTTGGTGCAAAACGGGACAAGTCCAACCAACATGGGGCCAGACGGAGGAATTACTTTTAGGCAGCAATTTGTACCATTGAATTGCAAAACCCACCATTTTGATTTTATTGAAGGGGTTGTTTACTTAATAAAAATATGCCATTTACATGTTTTTGAAAAGTGCAAAATTTTCTATTTACATGTTTTTGAAAAGTGCAAAATGACCCATTTACATGTTTTTGAAAAGTGCAAAATGACCCATTTACATGTTTTTGAAAAGTGCATAATGTTCCATTTACATGTTTTTGAAAAGTGCAAAATTTTCTATTTACATGTTTTTGAAAAGTGCAAAATGACCCATTTACATGTTTTTGAAAAGTGCAAAATGACCCATTTACATGTTTTTGAAAAGTGCATAATGTTCCATTTACATGTTTTTGAAAAGTGCAAAATGACCCATTTACATGTTTTTGAAAAGTTCAAAATGACCCATTTACATGTTTTTGAAAAGTCCAAAATGTTCTATGTACATGTTTTGAAAAGTGCAAAATATTCTATTTACATGATTTTGAAAGGTGTGAAATATTCCATTTACATGTTTTTGAAACGTGCAAAATATTCCATTTACATGTTTTTGAAAAGTGCAAAATATTCTATTTAAGTGTTTTTGAAAATTGCAAAATATTCCATTTGCATGTTTTTGAAAAAGTGCAAAATGTTCTATTTACATGTTTTTGAAAAGGTGAAAAATGTTCTATTTACATGTTTTTGAAAAGGTGAAAAATGTTCTATTAACATGTTTTTGAAAAGGTGCAAAATGTTCTATTTACATGTTTTTGAAAAAGTGCAAAATGTTCTATTTACATGTTTTTGAAAAGTGCAAAATGTTCCATTTACATGTTTTTGAAAAGGTGAAAAATATTCTATTTACATGTTTTTGAAAAGGTGCAAAATGTTCCATTTACATGTTTTTGAAAAGGTGCCAAATGTTCTAATTCCATGTGTTTGAAAATTAAGTAAACAAACTACGAAAACACTGGAAAATCAAATTTAAATCAGAGCTGCATGTTTAAAGTGGGCTTATCCCATTTTGCAAAAATCATTTAATGGACTTGACCCGTTTTGCCAAAAAATGAAATTTTGGCAATTTTTAAAAAATTGCTTGGGTTCCGCCAGCAACGTAGAAGTAACGCAGTGCACTCAAAAATGATTGTTTCCATTTTCCATATTCTTAGAGAGTAGAATAAAATAAAAATGTAGAGAAAGTAGTGAAAAAAGGATACGTCGTTGTTATCATTGTTATGGATGTGAACCAAGTGGAAGGAAAGTAAAAGAAAGTAGTACATTGACGACTTTTAGTTAGAAACGCAACATGGAAAAAATGGATATTCGGTGAAAAATGTGGAGAATGTGGGTCAGACACCTGAGAGTTCTCTCAAATAAAATTCATTATTCTCGTACATGTAGAATTATAGAAAAAAAAATGTAAACTTTATGAAAATGATACTTTAGAGAGGCGATGATCATAATACAGACAGAAATATGTGACTCACTGCGTGTGTCTGTGTGTTTAAATGGGCCTCCATATAATTTCCTGTTGATGCTGGTACTGGCACTGGTAATGGTACTGGTAATATGGGATATGTCAACAGTTGTTATACATACATAGCTACATGTGCTTCCCACATATTTCATTTTTAAACTGTACGCATGTACTATCATACAATGATATATTTAAATCGAATTTCGTATTTCTGTAATACTTTTTCGCCTACTTTCAGGAACTTTCATAAATTATGTACAGTATGGAGCATATCTATTGGGACAGTTGCGGTGGCAAACTTTGACCTCGAATAGAATGGAAACTATTAAAGCACATATCACCATTTTTTCACACAATGTAGTCTAATGTGCTGCAAATAGGAAAACATGTGTTTAGAGTTGTAAAACCAATATGCGCTGCTAAAAATAAATTATTAGTTCAAAAGTATCCAAAAACAGTGAGCAAAAGTATTGGGACAGGGAAAGTAAGAAAGAGTTTACTACACAATTTTTGCCTTAAAGTTACAAACTAAAATAAAATGATATTTTAACTTAAGTAAGTACTGTTTAGGACCCCTTTTTGCTTTAATCACTGCTTCTATCTGCATTGGAATTAATTTTATTAATCTACTTGAGACAGCTAGGACAATTGCGTCATAATCCTAGGTAATTTTATTATTTAGGTCATGTTTTCCTTAGATGTGGAGCCCAAATTTTCCAACACCCTACACCTACCGTCTACGATGCCATTTATGGATTCCAAATACGTCGAAACATTTAGAGTTACCCCAGATCGGGGGGAAATGCGATTATCACTGTCCGAGGAAAGAGATACATGGTTAGAAAGGTGAAAGCAAGTCCTAAATTAAGGGGACCAAAGTTGATTAGCCAGTTGGAAAGTGAAGCCAGAATGCAGGTTAGTTGACTTACTCTTGGTAGATTCCTGAAAAATGGCGGATTCGAAAGTTTTATAGCTATTGAAAAGCATGTGACATCCAAGCAAAATCAGATGACCTAAATAATAAAATTACCTAGGATTATGACGCAATTGTCCTAGCTGTCTCAAGTAGATTAATAAAATTAATTCCAATGCAGATAGAAGCAGTGATTAAAGCAAAAAGGGGTCCTAAACAGTACTTACTTAAGTTAAAATATCATTTTATTTTAGTTTGTAACTTTAAGGCAAAAATTGTGTAGTAAACTCTTTCTTACTTTCCCTGTCCCAATACTTTTGCTCACTGTTTTTGGATACTTTTGAACTAATAATTTATTTTTAGCAGCGCATATTGGTTTTACAACTCTAAACACATGTTTTCCTATTTGCAGCACATTAGACTACATTGTGTGAAAAAATGGTGATATGTGCTTTAATAGTTTCCATTCTATTCGAGGTCAAAGTTTGCCACCGCAACTGTCCCAATAGATATGCTCCATACTGTAGATACTAGTTATATTACATTCTGTAACTTTTGAAAAGTTTGATTTTAGGGAATTTTCCCGAATCAAAAAATGTGCAATTAGAACATTTTGCACCTTTTGGAAATCACGTTAATAGAATATTTTGCACTTTTTGAAAACACGTAATTAGAACAGTTTGCGCCTTTTGCAAAGCAGGTACCTAATTAGAATATTTTGCACTTTTTGGAAACACGTTATATTAGAACAGTTTGCACCTTTTGCAAAACATGTAATTAGAATATTTTGCACTTTTCAAATCACGTATTTAGAAACAATTTCGAAATTTGCAAAGCAGGTAAATATAATATATTTCACCTTTTTAAAAACACATAATTACAACAGTTTGCACCTTTTCCAAAGCAAGTAGGTAAATAGAATATTGTGCACCGTTTTAAAAACACGTAAATAGAACAATGTGTGAATTTTTCAAAGCAGGTAATTAAAATATTTTGCTACTTTTGGAAAAACGTAATTATAGAAAAATTTGTCATTTTGAAAAACAGGTAATTAAAACATTAAAAGCCAAATCGTATATGTTTCAGTTGAAATTATACTAAAAATAGATACTGTTTAGCTTTCAGCCAGCAGCATTGTAAAGAGATAAGAATTTGCATTTCCTTCTACACCGACTACAAGTGCTTACGCAATATTGTAATTTTTACACATTATTTTTATACTCCAACTGTAACAATGCTCCAACAACTGAGCATTTCTCAATACCTGTGCTACAGTATTCGAGTCTACGACTGATTAATAATTCTGCAAATAGCAGTCCTCAATTATAGATTAATACATGTAGACGTAGACGGATATATACACAGAATCAAAACATGAGAGATTTATGGGTCTATATACTTATTGTTAAATTATTCGTAGAAAAAATTACAATTCAAGACATATGTGGATATGCCATTTTGCATTTGTCTATAGCCTGGTCTCTGAACCATCGTAGCGTCGTAGCGGTATACACACCTATGGGAAAGAAACAAAAGGAAATACAACTAATAATGAATGACAAGGTTATATACCTACCTACATTTACTAATGGGGTCGTCCATAGTTAATGTCATCGAAATGTTCACTCCCCCCCCCGGTCATCAGCTATTAACTATCTTTAACATGGGATGTCATCAGTATCCAAATCCAACTAGACCCATTGACCCTAATGACCCTACCCGTGACACCATTTATGGATGATCCCTAACATTCTAGATATGGGAGCAATTTCCCCGAATTCCGAATTCAAATCTTCTATTATTTCTATTTCTAACACACACACTACATACTAGAAAAAAAATATTCCACTTGAAGATGAAATCCAAATGGTTTCCCCTTCCGTCCAAAACATTCTCCTGAGTAATGCTGAAGATATAGGTGAATATTTTTTTTACCTATTTCTTTTATTTGTTTGAGCAGCGGAAGGGATCATCCGTAAATGATGTCATATGGATAGGGCCCATATCATGTCCATCCATCCTATGTTAAAGATATCTATTTGCACACTGCGGCACTGTCTAAGCTCATGAAAGGGTCCTAGAAATGTAAATATTTCCAAGACATCATTTATGGACGACCCCCAAATTTTGCGTGAAACAAAAGAGAAAGTAATACGTAAGAAAGGAAAAACTGACTCACATAATATATTTTATATATTTCCCCACTTTCTTTATGCGGCTGCTATAAATAAGAATATTCTTACAAAGAGTTGTATGCGTTATAACATAACCATAGCTACTAAGGGGCAATGCATAAATAGTGTTTCAAACATTAAAAATTATACACCACCCACCCCTTCCCCAACTCACAATAGTAAGCAACCAAACCAAGTTCACACATTAAAAGCCACATTTTTATCCGGGCCGGATAATGCGTCCAGTGAAGGCAGCCTCCGCTGCTTGAATTTTCTCAAACCATGTAAATAGAACATTTTGCACTTTTCAAAAATATGTAAAAACGAATATTTTGACTTTTAAAAAACATGCAAAATAATTTTTTTGTACATTTCAAAAACATGTAAATAAAACATTTTCCACATTTCTCAAAACATGTAAATAGAACATTTTACACCTTTTTGAATCAAGTAAAAAAACATTTTGCACTTTTCTAAAACATGTAAATACAACATTTTGCTGTACCAAAGAAAACCATAAATAAAATCAAAATTTTGGTTTTTGTATGAAAACAAATTGATACCTCAAAGCAATTCCTTCACCCAGCCCTGATTTTTATAAATAGGCCCGATAAAATGTACCAATTTTTTCCAAGAAAACTTTTGGACGTAATTTATTGACTGCCCCTTATTACCAGTACCAGGAACTAGGAACAGAGTTAGTTAGAGAGGAATTTTATGTGAGTGTATATTAGAGAGCACGAGTGCGAGTGCTAGTGGAGTGTTGGTGGAGCACATTTTATTTTGTTAGGGGCATTATTTCTTAGAGCATCTCTCCCTCTCTCCCCTGCACTTCTTTTCTCGTCCGCATAAACTCATAAAAATCTACGGACACAAAAAAAAATAAAAATGTAAAAACAAAAAAAAAAGTGACGCATTGACATTCTGGAGGTTTCTTCTGGGTTCGTCTTGTGGATAAAAGGGAAAGGGAGGTATAAGTATCAAAATAAAATTATTCGATTGCCTCGTAAATTTCTTGAAATTCTTTTGAAACAGTCAAAGAATGGAAGAAATGAAGGGGGGAGGGGTAGGCCATTTCTATTGGATAGAAAAAGGTGAACCTGCAGGGTAATATTTCGAAATGCATGTACCTACTATAGGTAATAGGTAATTTGACAACATATCGATTTTAAAAAGTAGAGAAAATATTTCGGAATGCAAGTAGAATCACTTCTGAAAAGCTGCATAATAATATAGTGGGTAATATAGTCAAATATTCTATTACCAAGTTTTAAAGCAAAATTTTAAAAAAAAATCTCTAATTAAAATTTAACTTTGTAATTGGCAATATATTTTAGGTTTTAATTTAACTTTTATTGAACTTTTATAAAATACATCAAACGAATTTAATTACACATGGCATCTTACTTTGAAAAAGCTTCCAAATATAATAAATTAATTGCGTGAAAAATTGGGAATGTTCTTGAAATGTGTGAATGTAAAAATTGGAAAAAAAAATTCTAATTACAAGTTTTCTAAATTATGCAAAATGCTGTAATTGCTCATTTTTAAATGGATCAAAATGTTTTAACCACGCGTTTTGAAAACTATGCAAAATGTTGTAGTTGCACGTTTGAAAATAGATCAAAATATTTTAACTACACGTTTTGAAAACTATGCAAAATGTTGTAACAGCAAGTTTTTAAATGGATCAAAATGTTTTAACCACGCGTTTTTAAAACTATGCAAAATGTTGTAACAGCAAGTTTTTAAATGGATCAAAATGTTTTAACCACGCGTTTTTAAAACTATGCAAAATGTTGTAACAGCAAGTTTTTAAATGGATCAAAATGTTTTAACTACACGTTTTGAAAAATATGCAAAATGTTGTAACAGCAAGTTTTTAAATGGATCAAAATATTTTAACTACACGTTTTGAAAACTATGCAAAATGTTGTAACAGCAAGTTTTTAAATGGATCAAAATGTTTTAACCACGCGTTTTGAAAACTATGCAAAATGTTGTAACAGCAAGTTTTTAAATGGATCAAAATGTTTTAACTACAAGTTTTTAAAACTATGCAAAATGTTGTGATTGTACGTTTTTAAATGGTTCAAAATGTTTCAATTCCAAGTTTTTGAAAGACACAATATTTTATAGTAGGTACTTTTATTATTAGATGTTTTCGCAAAGGTTCGAAATGTGTTAAGTAAATATCTTTGAAACTATGCAAAATGTTATAGTTTTGCACGTTTTTAAATGGTTTAAAATGCACTAACTACATGCTTAATAAAAGACCCTAGTGTAAGGGAGCGTCTATAAATGATTTCATCGACAGTGTCAGTGGGCCTAATTAGGTATTAATGACATGTTAAAGGTAGTCATTTTTACGGAATGGTTAAGCTGATTACAGGGCAGGCAGGCTATAGGATCCTATGTTTTGATGATGTCATTTGTGAACGATCCCTAATGGATCCCTTTGGTAAGCATTCAGTAAGTACGAAGGCAATAACTGCGTGTCTTTTAGTAATGTTACAATGACAAAGTATGAACAAAAATTTTGTTAATTAATAGCATAAATAAAAAACGCCTTGAATAAAATTTTAGCATCTTTATACTTTTAAATCTCAATAAACTCAAATTCCACGACCAACATATAGTCAACAGCCAACAACCATAATACAACGATTCACGCTTCACGATTACGATAAAAAAACTCTAATCAACTATTGGCCTGTACATGCATAAAAAACTGCGTATGAATTTATTAATACACAAAAAAAAATACACATGAGACGTGAGTGAGTGAGGAATCAAAACCATCCATTCACATTTTAGGCTGAAATTAAAAGGAGCTAACTCAAAAGAAACTGAATGAGATAGATGCATAGTTAAATGATAAATTGCAACTTTTTGAAAAGTGGAAAAAAAAATCTATTTGCGGGATTTTTAAAACCTGTAAAATGTTTTATTTAAATATTTTTGAAACCTGCAGTGTAGAATGATCTATTTGAATATTTTTGAAAAGTAGTACAAAATGTGTTATTTACGCGTTTTTGAAAATTGCAAAATATTCAATTTACATGTATTTAAAAAGAGCAAAATATTCTTTTTACATGTTTTTTTGAAAATTTCAAAATATTCTATTTAGATATTTCTGAAAAGTACAAAATTATCGATCTGCATATTTTTGAAAAGTACAAAAAATGTTTTATTTACACGTTTTTGAAAAGTGCAAAGTGTTCTATTTGCATGCTTTTTAAACTTTTAAAATGTTTAAATCACACGTACTTGAAATGTTCCAAACGCTTTATTTACATATTTGTAAGATCCTATTATATTTCAAGCTAAAAATTGATGTGGGTAATTTTGATTCTTCACAGACGATTCACGCGACATATCCCCCTTTGATATAATTAATGGCTTTACATAAAGACTAATGCTACGGTCTTGCTATACATCGACATCTACGCAAACAATTAATAATTATTATGACGCTGTAAAAAAAAGTGCGTGGTGTGAATGTGAATGTCAAGACTCCAGAATTTAAGAATGCTAACGTAAGAAGAGCTCAACCAACGCAACGCATTAATTACACACAGCAGCAGCAGCATTAACCGTCTGGCCGGAACTGCGTAAACACTTAAAAATATTTAATAATTATTACAACACATTTCTTCATTCAAATTCAAATCGTACATTCTACGCTACACTGTTTAATACGCACCCACTTAAGTTGACAGCATTTGCACTGTACTGTACTGTTCGGCATAAACATAAGAAAAAGTAAATACAAAATTTGGAAATAGGGGAGCATGCATAAATTACGTGGTACGTCATGAGAAGGGGGAGGGGTTCAAGCTGCCTATTCTTTTACATGGGCGTACATACCAAAAAGGAAGGATGGGGGGGGGCTCAAAATTTCCGTTTTTTGTACCGTAATTTATGCACGCTCCCTAATATAAAAATTATTATTATTATTAAATGCCTATAGCTGTGACGTGTGCACTGTGCATTATTGTTTTTATTTTGTAAGTATCTAGGGATCGTCCATAAATGATGTCATCATCCATAGATGGATAGATGGGTTGTAAAAACCTCTATTAATTTAAGTCATTTCTAAAACAAGTTGTGTTTCTATTGTTATAAGGTGGGTGGGTTTCTCACAAAAACGCAATGTTATACATGACATCATTTATGGAGAATCCCTTACATGTCCCAGGATAGGCTAGCTAGAGGCAACAAAGCCGCACACATTGTCGACGCCTATTAGTAAACACTATGCGTCTGTCGTTTTCGGTTTCGGTTTCATTAATTCTAAATGCGCTGGAAGACAAAATTGGGGATGCTAATTACAGGTTAAAGGATAGACACCCTCCAAAAGAGAGGCATTAGTAACGTAACGTGTATTTAACGACGACGACCTCCGGCCCCGGCTTCGGTCTGTATAGTTCCAGCCAATAAGCCAATAAGCGGCATGAGGCTGGAATTTCAAAAACAAAGTTTAGCCCACTAAATTATTAGTACAATTTAGTAGACGGAATTATTACAAAAATTACCCCCCACCAAACAAAATAAACTCCAAGCCACATTAAAATATACCACACTGACCCTAATTTGCATGCCATGGGATGGAGCAGGTACAGTACGGATTAGGGATGCAGTTGGGATTTTTAGTCAAATAAATTTTAAAACATGTAATTTACTCCCAGGTTAATAATATCAGAACTCAGTGCCAGTACCAGTTAGTACCGTCAAACTTCCCTTAGAGCGCTCATTTATTAAGTATCTATTTAGATTAAGGTGGAAATCGAAGTGTGAGTGAAGAAGCAAAAGGACCCATTTCAAATTTTAGCTAGAATCAAAATGAGCTATGTCAAAAAATAATACTAAAAACGATATATTCCGTTAGGACGAAAGTTACTGTAGGAGGTTTGACATAAGTGCAAAAAGTTTATTTGAGTGTTGTTTTAAATGTGTAAAATGTTCTATTTGCATGTTTTTTAAAGTGCAAAATGTTTTATATACATGTTTTTTTTAAGTGCAAAATGCTCAATTTGAATGTTTTTGAAAAGCGTAATAGGTTCTATTTACATGTTTTTGAAACTTACAAAATATTCTATTTGCATGTTTTTGAAAAGTGCAAAATATTCTATTTACATGTTTTGAGAAAAGTACAAAATGTTCCTTTTACTTGATTCAGAAAAGTGCGAAATGTTCTATTTACTTACTTTCAAAAACTGTAAAATGTTGTATTTACTTGTTTTTTTAAATAGCAAATGTGCTATTTACATGATTTTTTTTGAAGCGCAAAATGTTTAATTTTGTTTTGCAGATAAAAATGGATATGGGTGATTTTGATTCTTTTCATACAATACGTGAACTCAAAGTGTACGCGTACTTTTTGCATCTCCAACAGACAACCGATGCGATGGGTGAAAAGACTGTTTTGAAAATGAAACGTGGCGAGGCGTAGATCGATGTTCCATTATACAGAGTTTTACGGTATTTTTAATTTCCGACTTTGAGACTTGTTTCAAACTTTGAGGCGGACGGACGACGCTTGGAGTTTTGCTGAAGTTGAATAGAATAATGACAAGAAATTTCTTCATAGTTTTTTTTTCTTTTTTTACTAATTTCTACTTTCTACGTTTCTACAGTGTATATATTAGTATTCCAGACTAATCTCTATTAGGTGAGGGGTAATCCATAAATGACGTAATTAGCCTACTTGATTGTAGGACATGAACATGAACAGCGTGGGTGCGGGGTGAGGAGTTGAACAAAACAAAAAAGCTAGAGAAAAATTTAAATCGAAATTGAGCCACTGATAACACAGTAGTATGTAGATCTAATTGTGCATGAAGTCAATTATGGGCGACCCCCTGCCTTATGTAAAGTTACTCAGTCTAATAGCATTATATGGAGTTTTTACTGGGAGGAAAATGAAGGCAATGGGTTAATTAGGAAAGGAAAGATGGGGATGGGACGACGACGACGAAGCCTGGAGATAATTTAGTTAAGATTCACTTTTTTTTCAGTATAAAGACAGAATTTGTAATTAGGTATATGCATAGCGTGCTATGGGACTTGTAAGCCATATTGTTTAGTAATGTTCTATAGAGATGTACATATTATGTGATTATATTATTCTAATTTTTAAATCTTTCCTTATTGTTAACTACATGCAATTATGCGATTAGATTTCGCTTTCCTTTCTCCTTTTATTCTACATACACAAATTATGCTCCTGCTATCAAGGGGCTGTGTCTGACTTCATGCGCTATTATTTTTTTTACTACTTTAGTTTTTAGTTATTTGCATGCAAAAAGTTTGTAGACTTAAATTGTTAATTCAGGAAATACAAACTTTTCCAGCAAAAAAAGGGTTCTGGAATCGGGGTTTCTAAGCGCAGATTTAAGCACAGTATTTTGTATTATTATTTATTTATTTAAAAACTAGTTTTTTGAAACTACTTTTTTAAAACTACTGTTTTGATAATACACTTTTTAAAACTACTGTTTTGATAATACACTTTTTAATTTCCCTCCAGTTTGAAAATCAACTTTTTAGTACACATATTTTTTGAAAATCCACAGCTTAGAAAACCCACTTTTTTAAAACTACTTTTCTGAAAATCCACATTTTTTAAAACTACATTTCTAAAAATCCACTTTTTAAAAACTACTTTTCCGAAAATCCACATTTTTAAAACTACTCTTCTGAAAATCCACTTTTTTAAACACAAATTTTTGTAAAATAAACTTTAAAAAGTCCCACCTTGTTAAACATCTACTTTGTAGCAAACAAATGTTCTGAAAATCCACCTTTTGTAAAACCTCTTTTCTGAAAAACTACTTTTTGTAAAACCTTTTTTTTAAATTCACATTTTTAAAAACAAATATTTGGAAAATACAATTTTTGAAGTTCAACCTTGTTGAAAATCGACTTTTTAGAAATTTTTTGTTCTCAAAATCCACTTTTTGTAAAGCCACTTTTCTGAAAAACTAGTTTTTGTAGAACTACTTTCTTGAAAATTTGCCAGTTTTAGAAAACCTATTTTGTTAAATATCCAAATTTTAGAAAACCACTTCAATAATATTAATAACATTCATAAAGTTATAATGGTCCATAAATGATGTCGCTCAAATTGCCCACTTGTCCACTGTCTGGATTTAAACTCACTTAAATTTCATCACTTCAGCATTACGTGATGGGCTATCTTTAACATGGAAGGTCACCAATACCTGACTAGACCCAGTGACCCTACCAATGACATCATTTATGGACGACCCCAATAGCAGAACCAGAAACAGAAAACGAGACACACCCATCCATCGTATCCTCATCCACCACAATCCACACAGACAGAACTCAACTGCTTTTGATTGCTGACGACTGACGATATACAATTTACACACAGTCATATAGTCATATAGCCGCCTGGTCTGATGACTGGTACTATACTTGTAGTTGTAGTTGTAGTCCTATGCTCTGATTTAGAATTTTGGTTGGATTTCTGCTCTTGAACCGAACCACATAAGGATGGTCCACAAATGATGTCACTACAATTATCACTCGTTTACGACCCAGCCATCCCCATGTCATCACTTTTACACTACTTAAACAGCTACCTTTAGCATGGCATGCCATCAATACCCAACTAGACCTACTGACCCTACTGGTGAAGTAATTTATGGACGATCCCAAAGGTTTTTGACTGGAGCTCTGACTGGACTCACTACATCGATCGCCCAGCCACTGAGCTCGGCCTCGCGGCCTCGTCTTCTTGTTCTTCACTACACTTTTCCTAATGTCCTATAATTTTGGACTGTTGCTTTCAGTCGTCTCCTGCGCTCCATTGGGACATAAGATCATTACTCGTAACTTTTTTCCCCAGTTTCTTCTAATTTCTACCCCTTTTTTTAATCCCGCCATTTACACTATACTACACTCCAAAGCGAAGCCGAAGAACTATTATATGAAAAAACCTACCACTAAAAATAGAAGCATAAGAAAGTACACTGCTCTAAAGCTAAAAAGACGTATGTACTAGAGCTAAGTCGATGTAGATGTCTGGATTTGTATTCTTCTGCTATGGAGCTATGCAGCTGGATTTTCGCTCTGCTTCTGGAACGTGGGTCTTCGGCTTCGGCTTCCGTGGTAATTGACGTGATGGGAAATGGGTATGGGAAATCGTACACAAATACAGAATGAAAAAAAAACTAATGTGAAGGCTCGAAATGACTCATATTCATTTTTAGCTACTAGCAAAATGAATCAGCAAAATGTACTACCTACAAAAACAAAAAAATAAAATAAAATTTTTACTTTGTGAAAGCTGAATGTAAATAGAGTTTTTTACAATTTCGAAATACATTTAAAAACGTAAATACGGAACATTTTGCGCCTTTTAAAAAACATACAAATAGAACATTTTGCACTTTTAAAAAGCACGCAAATAAAACATTTTGCACCTTTTAAAAAGCATGCAAATGGAGCATTTTGTACATTTAAAAAAACATGCTAATAAAACTTTTTGCACCTTTTAAAAAAACATACAAATCGAATTATTTTGCACTTTTGAAGAACAAGCAAATAAAACATTTTGCAAATTTTAAAAAACATGCAAATAAAAAATTATGCACCTTTTAAAACGTGCAAATTGAATATTTTGCACTTTTAAAAAACAAGTAAATAAAACATTTTGCACCTTTAAAAAAACATGCAAATTGAATATTTTGCACTTTTTAAAAAACAAGCAGATAAAACATTTTGCACCTTTTAAAAAACTCTCAAATAAAACATTTTGCACTGTCGCACAAAATTCGTTTATCACATTTCACGATTTCAATATTTTTTGTTTTTGACATAGCTCATTTTAATTCTAGCTTAAGTTGGATATGGAAATGGCTCATTTTGGTTCTTCCCAGGGGAAAAGCATTATCTTTATATGTACTAATATGTATTTCTATTAGTAATTTCTATTTCTCAATACGTATATAGGCAGGAACTATAACATTGGGGAGACGAAAACGAGGACACAAGTTTTCTCTCCACGGTTCCACACCTTAATGATAATTGCCACCTTATGCCTTATGTTAGTAACCTTCCCATTTTATATGCATATTATATTACTCTATACAGATTGTATTTAATATCACACCGCACGTGTAGTAGGCAACATTATTCGAATGCCTATAGAAAATAATATAGCACACGACATGCTGTGTTCTAAATCCTTTTTTTTTCAGTTATTTCCCGCCTAATTACACTGACTGGGAGTCGCGTAGTTGAGTTGATGAGGAGACGGGGACATTGAACGGAAAACGGAAATATGAAAAAAAAAAATTCTAAAGGAAACGAGACGTTAATCCGAATCCGAATCCGAATCGTCAGCTCGTATGCCGATGCCGATAATAAACGTAAAGAGCCGGGACCGGGACCGGGATTTACAGATTGCAATTATTAGATTTACGAATAATAATTTACGAATAATTTACCATTCAACGTGTCGTCTGTATTGCTGCTGTATATGTATTTTTCTTATAAATTCTGTCTCTCTCGGGACACGGGTTCTTTTATTGCGCGAGTACAAAAGCGGGACTGGTGACTTTTCTTTTGACATCATTTGCAGAGAGTTGTGAGCAATTAGAGATACGGGTAGTGGGATCGTCCACAAATGATGTCATAGGTAGGGTCAATGGGTCCACTTGATTACTGATAAAGATATCCATTTATGCAATGTTTAAGCTGATGACAGGAGGGTCATAGGGTCCTAAATATTGGAGTGTTTAGATGACGTCATTTATGGACGATCCCTTGGAAATTGGCAAAGTACCCGTCGCCTCTCATACTAAATATAAATGCCCATGTCGTTCTCGTTCTCGTTCTCGTAAGTATGTATGAATACAGCTTTTACAATTCAAAAAAAAATGATTAATATAGATACTTATTTATGGAGAAATATCAGCTATGCAAGCTGCATATTTGATGTAGGGATCGTCCATAAATGATGTCATCGGTAGGGTTCGTGGGTTTATCTGAATACTGACGACATCCCATGTTAAAGATGATCGCCATTTTTGTCATTTGTGCAATACTTAAGCTGATGACAGGGGGGTCATAGGATCCTAAAAATTAAGATTTTTTGATGACTTCATTTATGGACGATCCCATGCATTAATTCGAGGAAATAAAAAATATTCGAAAACAACTTTCAATTTTAAATCAAAAACCAAACAAGTAAAAGAATATCAAAATCAGAGACCAATTCACAACCACGTAACGTTTCAAAAACTGGAGCTGGATCTGAAAGTAAAAAAAAATTTAAGAATAAAAGCGCTTTTTTCGTTTGGGAGGGCCCATTAATGATGTCATACAAATTATTCTTTTTTTTTCTACCCACCCACTCCCATGTCATCACATTACAAGATTGTGAAAATGGAAAACGCCGATCTTTAAAATGTCATCAACATAATACCAACTAGGACCACCCACCCACCTTACCAATGACATCACTTATGGGCGATCCCTTTTGGATTCTAATTCGGAGATAGGAGATAGTGCAAGATCAGTAGAGTGTGTGATGGGAGTTGAGAATACATAAGCGCGGGTGATGTGATATCTGGATGCTACATGTGATCTTTGGATGTTTTTGGTATTTCGGTCCAGCCGCATAGATCTGTTCTGCTTTTTACTGTGGTAGAGTGGCTCATGGCTCTCGGCCCTCGCTGTATCATCTCATGCCACATACTATTTTTGGTTCTGCTCTGATATTTTTCTACTCATGCATCTCGTACGTAATTCTCTTACAAATCTCTCAGAGATCATAATCATAACCCTATCAGAGGGATTTAGAGGCAAAACCAAAGCCATATGTATCACCATAATGAAACGACAAGGGCTGACTGCCTCCGACTGTACAAGACACTTTCCCACTTTTCACTTTCTCAAAACCAAAATGTTAAAGACCAGCCAGTTTTTGCCGGTGACCTGTGGCCAGTCCCAGTGGCCGTCTTGGTTGGATTTTATTTAAAGACGGCTCTTTACTAAATTCTTTAACTGCTCTGTATCTATGGTCTGTGGTGATATATCCAATGAAAGACACAAGGCAGATCACGCATTATCAGGCTCCATTAGATTGGTTGTGTACACTGTGCTGTAGTACCCCGCACCTAAATTTTTGGTAGCTTCGCGAAGTAATTAGTAACAAGTTCAGAAATCTCAAAACTGTTTAAGTGTAGCTAATAATAGGTCCAGATCGTCAACGACAACGACATCAAGATCGAAATCGAGATCGACCGGCCCACTTATCTAAACGACGGGATTGAAAATAAAAGAAGTAAAAAATCAAAACGAATTAAATTTGACTGCTTAAACTTCTACTTAACTTCATTCCGATCGGAATCGGACTTTTCACTTACCATTCCACACACTGTATATATCTGTAGTATGGATGTAGCGCGGTAGCCATTCATAGACAAACCATTGTAAGTGAAGAGTCAAAATGATTTATCTACATCTAGAAGTGAAGCTAGACTTAGAATGAATGGTGTCAAAAGCCACAACATATATAAAATGCGCAAAATGCTAAAATAATTACAATTATACGAGTTTGTTGAAAGTGTAAAATATCTTAATTGAATGATTTTTGAAAAGTGCAAAATGTCACGTTTACATACATTTTTGAAAAGTGCAAAATGTCCTATTTACAAGCTTCTGAAAAGTGCAAAATGCTTTATTTACGTGTTTTTGAAAAGTGCAAAATGTTTTATTCACGTTTTTGAACAATCCAAAATGTTCCATTTACATGTTTTTGAATAGCGCAAAATATTCAATTTGTAATTTTTCGAAAAAAGTAAAAGGTTTCATCTACATGCTTCTTGAATTACGGAAAAAGTTCTATTTACATGCTTTTGTGATCATCATATTTTAATGCTTTAGCAGGTAGTGAATTTTATTAATTTTTAGCTAATCGTAAAAGTTATATGGATATTGGCTATTTTGACTCTTCACTCACGATATACACACATACTGTTAGTATAAAATACTAGTATTTAGGATACACACGACTACCTATGTCCGTACAAGTACAATCTGCGTAAGTAGGGAGCTTGCAAAAATAACGTTATGGATTTAAGTGGGGGGGGAGTAGAGGTCAAGTTGCCCTATCCTTTTACATGTGCGTACATACCAATACAGGGGGGGGGGTTAGGGGTCAAAATTAACGATTTTTTCATAACGTTATTGTTGCAATCTCCCGCAAGAGCCATAACCATATCCCTTTTAGTCTCCCATGAAAATACATAATAATATATATATAAGTCAAAATTTTTGACAATTTAATAAATTCATACATTTTCGTTTCCTACACCATTTTGTACACTTCACTTCACTCTCACACTTCCGCACTTTACATTCAAAGCTATAGGAAACAAGAGCGAACGAAACCAAGGGAAAATTGGTAAAAAATGAGAAACCTTTCAGAAACTTAACCAACGACACAGTTCAAAAGTTCCAGAATCATAATCCAAAGCCGCCAAAGAACCTACAACTATAGAAAACTAACGTAAGGAGAAGTAACTATGGCTACGGATACTTTGGACTTTGGATACTTCTTGAAACCAACTTTTGGAACCATGTAAATTTCTAAATTGCGTAGAGGTACTTTCTCCACAGTTTCTATATTTGTATTTCTTTATTTCTTGAAAAAAAAAAGAAGTTGCACACTTTACACACTGCTGCTGTAGCTGTACAAATAGTGTAACAGTACAATAAGCCCAGGAGCGGAGAAATAAATTCGAATTTGAATTTAAATTGAGTGAAGAATTTTGAAAATTTAAAATCTCCACACTCTCGATCATGATCATACATAATATATCATTCTGTGTGAGGATTTTTTTTCTTCTTTTTTTTTTATTCGTTTTGAATTGGAGGTCATAATGTCGTCCTGGTCCTGCTGGTAAGATGCTCAGAGATACATGGGATCGTCCATAAATGATGTAACTCAAATTGTCTCTCTTTTTGGACCCACCTACCAATCTTTTTGGACTGCATAAATTGCTACCTTCAACATGGGATGTCATCCAAACCGAATCCGAAATTGACCCTATCCATGACATCATTTATGGACGATCCCTATCTTCATATTATGTGGGGGTTATTGTAAGGAGAAGAAGAAGAATTGAAATAGAAAGGATGATGGATGGATAAGAGAAGGATGAGATGGTGAGATGCATGTCATGTTTTGTGCGTATAAAAAATAAAGAATGGAAAAGTAAAGTTGCTTTTAACGAACAAAAAAAGTAAAAAAAAAAAAAAAGAAAGAAAGGAAAAAGGGGGAAAAAGGGAAGAAATTGCAATAAAAATTTTCTTTGTAATTTTTATAGCTCTCAAAAGTCATATGTATATTAGGTATAAAAGTTGTGCGTAGGTGCCCATGGTCTATGCATTTACTACCATAGTACCAGTACATATATGAAATATGAGGGGGTTAGGGATCGTCCATAAATGGCGTCAAGGGTAAGGTCATTTTGGGTCTCCTTGGATACTGACATACTGATGACATCCTCATGCCCATGTTCAAGACAGCCATTTACGCAATGGCTATAAGATGATGACAAAGGGGTCACAGGATCATTAAAATAGGATGAGGTATTTCGATGACATCATTTATGGACAATCCCATACAGTTTGTGATATATGAATGTTGCATTTATCCATATATGAAAGTGAACGGGATTAAATCTAGTAGGGTAGGTACATAAATAATCTATATTTCTGAAGACAAATTCAAAATTACCGCCTTTTTAAAACTCAAATTTTACACGTGCTACTGACGTTATTCATTCACAACTTTTTTAAATGGCAAAATGTATTTTTGCACCTTTATGAAAATTCAAAACATGGAATTTTGTATCTTTTTGAAATTTCTAAATTAACTAATTATTTTTACACATTTTTATAAGTGTAAAATACGCTACATTTTTAAAAGTTTAAAACAAGCTATTTACACAATAAAGAAAGTGTTCAACATTGAAAACGCTACTACATTTTTTGTAAAGTGCGCGCGTTAAAATGCGCTATTTAAACATTTGAAAGTTGTAAAAACAGGCTATTTGCTTAAATATAAAAGTGATAAACACGCTTTTTTTAAATTTTGAAGGTTCAAAACATGGAATTTTGTACCTTTTTGAAATTTCTCAAAATTAGCCAATTATTTTCACTTTTTTAAAAGTGTAAAATAAGCTATTTAAACATTTTGAAAGTGCAAAATACGATAAATTTCATCATTTTAAAAGTGTAGTGTACAGTATTTAGACGTTTTTTGAAAGTGCAAAACATCCTATTTACACCAAATAAAACACCTTTCATAATTCAATGAAATAGGAAATAAAACCTAAAATTTTGTATGCTAATAAGGTTATAGCCGTGTAATAAAGTAAAATAATTTTCGAGAAATGTTAGAAATAAATTATAATGCTAGCTAAGTACCGACCTACGTAGATACATATATAGACCCGTTTGCAATTTAACTTGTAAATTCAAAAAGAGCTACTGCATCTCATTCGAAGAGTCAAACCAACTCAAAGATTCAAATTGAAACATCAACATTACGAGGAAAGATAAATACAGATGCAAAATAAAAGAGAAGCAAGTAGCAAAGTTTAAAGCAAAACTTACTGAGCACACAGAACATAGACAAAGATCTTAAATTCTGTGTCTTGATCTTTCCATAATTTTGTTTCGCTTTCAGAAAAAAAAACTTAAATAAAATAAAAACCTTCCCAAAAAAAAAAAGAAAAAATCTTAACCCAAACATTACATGTAAAAATGAGAGTAGAAGTTAGAGTCCACTTGAAGAAGAAGTAGACGACGGAGAAGGGGGCACAAAAAAAAAGGGAAGTCATAAAAATAGTTGACATAGCTCAGAGGATCTCTGAATCCTTGAATTTTGAATTTGAATGGAATATATGGATCTCCTTGTGAGTCTTGAAATGTTGAGTGAGTCAGTTTCCCCTGCAGTTCCTTTTTCTTCTTCTTTCTTTATTCAATTCACAATTTTTTTTTCTTTTTTTTTTGTGTGGACAAGATCATCATCATGAGAAAAGAAAGAAAGGAATAGAAGATCCACATCATTTCCATGTCCGTGCCCCCATGTCCCATGTCCTGTAGCTTGTCGCAGTGTAGAAAGTACAAGTTTACACAGCCAAGTTCAACTATATACGCGTCTACTATAGGATTTATACCAAGTTTAAATTGAAGCTGCAAAATAAGCCATTTTTATGGGATGCGTTCTTATAATTCATATAGTTCAGAGGATGCTATCTAAAATCAACGATGCAAAAATTTGAAATTGCACTTCAAAAATAGGCATATGTATATAGCTTATTTTGCACCCTTAAGGAAGTTCAAATAAGGCATTTTGCACTTCTAAAATACAAAATAAAGGTCATACTGCGCATTTTAAAAAGCACAAATAGGGCATTTTGCACTTCGAAAACACTGTAAATATTTCTTTTTGCGCCTTCCAAAAAGTAAAAATTACCATTTACCATATTACCAATTACTAAAAATCATAAAAAAAGAATTTTGCGCCACAAAAATGTTCCAAATAAGACGTTTTGCACTTATAAAAAGCCGCATATAGTTCATTTCGCGCCTTCCATAAAGGTGCACATAGGGAATTTTGCATTTCTAAAAACTACAAATAGTTCATTTTTCACCTTACGTACAAATAGGCCATTTATAAATTACTAAAAATCATAAAAAAGAATTTTGCGCCACAAAAATGTTCCAAATAAGACATTTTGAGCCTTCCAAAAAGGTTCAAATGGGGCATTGTGCACTTCTAAAACACTATAAAGACCACATTTTGCGCCTTTTAAAACTTACAAATAGGCCACTTTGCACATACTAAAAATTATAAAAAGGAAATCTGGCGCCACAAAAAAGGTCCAAATAAGACATTTTGCACTTACTAAAAACTATAAAAAGGAAATCTGGCGCCACAAAAAAGGTCCAAATAAGACATTTTGCACTTACTAAAAACTATAAAAAGGAAATCTGGCGCCACAAAAAAGGTCCAAATAAGACATTTTGCACTTACTAAAAACTATAAAAAGGAAATCTGGCGCCACAAAAAAGGTCCAAATAAGACATTTTGCACTTACTAAAAACTATAAAAAGGAAATCTGGCGCCACAAAAAAGGTCCAAATAAGACATTTTGCACTTACTAAAAACTATAAAAAGGAAATCTGGCGCCACAAAAAAGGTCCAAATAAGACATTTTGCACTTACTAAAAACTATAAAAAGGAAATCTCGCGCCACAAAAAAGGTCCAAATAAGACATTTTGCACTTACTAAAAACTATAAAAAGGAAATCTGGCGCCACAAAAAAGGTCCAAATAAGACATTTTGCACTTACTAAAAACTATAAAAAGGAAATATGGCGCCACAAAAAAGGTTCAAATAAGACATTTTGCACTTACTAAAAACTATAAAAAGGAAATCTGGCGCCACAAAAATGGTCCAAATAAGACATTTTGCACTTACTAAAAACTATAAAAAGGAAATCTGGCGCCACAAAAAAGGTCCAAATAAGACATTTTGCACTTACTAAAAACTATAAAAAGGAAATATGGCGCCACAAAAAAGGTCCAAATAAGACATTTTGCACTTACTAAAAACTATAAAAAGGAAATCTGGCGCCACAAAAATGGTCCAAATAAGACATTTTGCACGTATAAGAAGCCGCATTTTGCGCCTTTCAAAAGATGCAAACTGGCATTTTGCACTTGTGAGCAAACATGAAAAATTTTGTTTTGAGCGTCAAAAAAATCCGAAAATCACATACTCTGATCTTGCTTGATACTTAAAAGTTAGTTTTCTGATATTCTTAAAACATTCTTTTTTAAAACACAGCAAAATCTATAAGACCTTTAAGAATGTTAGATAACCCGTTTTGATCTTAGGAAATGCCTACCTCGTCTCTATACCAGATTGCAATGGCTTGTTTCCCTATCATCTATCGCCTATCCTCATATGTGATACGCATCTACGTATGCAGGTTCTATGGAAATATATTCCTCGACTGATGAATACAAAGTACGTTTATATGTTTTTATAATATGAAATAATGCAATCATATAATTTAATATAAAATGTCGATTTTCACTTCCACATACCTACCTCCACTCCTATACATCCCTATCTAACCTATAGACACTTTTCTCCCATTTTTATTACAAGTTCATGTGAGTGAACATTTGAACATAGCCCCAATTTTTTAAGAAGCTCTACTCACACTAGACTATACCATGTCCCGGTCCCGGTCCCGGAATGTCTATCTATAAATTATGTATATGCAATTCTACCCGTCTATATTTCATTTCGAAGGGCACACTCTTTTACGCGACATCCTTCTACATTGACATCTTTATGTACATGTATAGGAATAATAGGGCACGAGTCAGTGAAAGGGAAGCATAATAGAATAGGCGACAGCTACATGTCGTGTAAAACAGACCCTGTATAGATATACGTATGGAACCGTCCATAAATGATGTCATGGCTGGGGTCAGGGGGGGGGGTCTAATCAGGTATTGCTGACACCCCATATTAAAGATAGCCCACTATGAACTGTTAAAGTGGTGACACAGGGGGGGGGAGGTGTGTTCTAAAAGAGGGGTAATTTTCGTGACATCAATTATGCACTGCCCCTATATGTTGATATTAGGAGAAGGAAACCTTGATTTTCACTCTAAATCCACTTTTCGAGCATTTCCCACAACTATTACAGAAACAAGTCCTCCGGCCTCACCATGTACAACCAAAAGAATGAACACTTTTCATTTCTACAGTCTACATACAGACACACACAACGCCAACGAAAATGCCAAATAACAGGTACCGTAATTAAGCTCCCGGGGAGAGTTACGATAGACTTTGCTATAGACACGGGAGTTATGAGGAATAAAAGTATTTGAAATCAAAATACTCTCCATTTGATTCAATGCTATAGACCCCGGCTCGGGAGATATGAGAGACCCTGGGAGTTATTAGAAGCTTAGTTAGTCCTGTAGATAATTTCCAACGTTTTTAAAAAAACAGAGTTTACAAACAGCAGGAAGTTTTGAAAATTCATCATATAACCTTATGCATTAATTAATAATATCTTTACAGTCTTTGACTTTCTCCAAAATATGTGTATAGTACATTGTGACCTTCTACACAGGGCCGGACGAAGGAATTACTTTTAGGCAGGAATATTTTTCCATACAAAAACCACTGTTTTGATTTTATTGATGGTTTTCTTTAGTAGAGCAAAATGTTGTATTTACATGTTTTAGAAAAGTGCAAAATGTTCTTTTTAATTGATTCAGACAAGTGCAAAATGTTCTATATACATGTTTTGAGAAAAGTGGAAAATGTTTTATTTCTATGTTTTTGAAATGTACAAAAAAATTTATTTGCATGTTTTTGAAAAGTCAAAATATTCATTTTGCATATTTTTGAAAAGTGCAAAATGTTCCATTTACATGTTTTTGGGAAATTCAGCAGGCAGGCAGCGGGGGCTGCCTACGCTGGTCGCATTATACTACCTGCTACTATATATACTGTGCATTGTGCTTTATAACCCGCCTATAACCCATATATTAACCTGGTAGTGTAACAGATACAAAAATACCCATTAAAATTAAATCTATTCAGAAATGCCACATTATTTATAATTTTCCAGCATTTCAGCTAAACTTTCTCCATTTAATTTCCTACGCACTTCCTTGAAGAAAACTAAAACAGTTTTTACAACCTATTTTACAGATAGGACTGTGACTGTGTTAATGTCTACAATAAAATTGTGTGTGAAGAGTTTTTTGGCAAAACGGGCCCATCAAAGCAAATTTCACAGGAACAACGAATGACGAATAAAAGGTGACAGGATTATTTTTTTCCAACTCAATTGGTTTCTACAGGTACCGTAACTGACGAAGCGTTATTACAAGCAGTTTCATAAATCTAGACTGACTCTGGAATTTTTAGAAAATTTTGCAAAATTTGAATTCGTGGACTTTTTCCGTTTTGCCTCAAAATGCATAACTTAACGTGGAGGGAAAAGTCCGTGGGATGAAATTTTAATCGTTTTGAGGGAAAACCAACTTTGTTTTTAAATTTTAAACTTTTTCTCGCATTAAAAATTTACGCATGGTAATTGTCTTCTACAAACTACGAAAACACTGGAAAACGGAATTCAAATCAGAAATGCATCTTTTAGGTGGACTTTATCCCGCTTTGCAAAAAACTCTTCACACAGACTCAGTCGCAGCCCAAGCACTAGAAAATTACAACCTTTGTGTAGATGACACTTTGTTATGAGAGTACATGCATCTCTGGGGCTTACAATAATGTTATTTGCATCTGTAATCTGTAGTGGGAGTGGGGCTCAGTGTATATGTGTGCATATTGCGAGAAAAGCAAGTGCGCTACAAGAAGTTATTGTTGCTCACTCTAGCTGCCTGGCTAAAGGGATGATGTAGAAACTATATGGGACTGGAACCGGTACCCAGGGCCGGATAATGCGGCCAGCGCAGGCAGCCCCCGCTGCCTGAATTTTCAAAAAACATGTAAATGAAACATTTTGAACTTTTCAAAAACAGGCAAATAAATTATTTTGTACATTTCAAAAATATGCAAATAAATTTGTTTTCTACATTTCAAAAACATGGAAATAAAAAATTTTCTACTTTTCTCAAAACATGTAAATAGAACATTTTACACCTTTTTGAATCAAGTAAGAAGAACATTTTGCACTTTTCTAAAAAATGTAAATACAACATTTTGCTTTACAAATAAAACCATCAATAAAATCAAAATAGTGGTTTTTGTGTGGAAACAAATTGCTGCCTAAAACCAATTCCTTCGTCCGGCCCTGCCGGTACCGGCACCGCACCGTCAACGGGACCGGCTTTGTTAAACAATGGAGAAATAAAGTGTGCTGAAGACTCGAGACTCTTGAAGAGAGAGAGATGCTCAAGAAGAAGAAGATGCTGTTCTCTGTGTTCCGGGGACAAAAGAAATAAGTAAGATGCATGGCCACGGCGGCCATGGGTAGCATTGCTGTGGTTGCGTGGCTTATTGTGTGTCGCTCGTCGTCCACGTCCCACGCTCTGCGGCTCCCTACGTATTTTTGTCTTTTGTGTGTAAACATGAAGAGAAGCAGCGTCTTCTACAGCGTGTCATCTCGTCCCTCTCGATCTTCTTGAAAATTCCATAAATTATTATGAGATTTTCTCAGGGGACTCACTCTCTCCAAATAACCGGACAACAACAGGAACGGAGAACAAGAATTCAGTAGACAGTCTCTTCACACATAGCCCCACCGTCTGCTGTCTAGTCTTACGCTATGTTTTCTAATACATAAAACCATACAGTATATGGTACTGGTGACTCGTAGTTGTAGTCGTATGCCTGCTGAATGCCCAATAAAATAAAATAGAGTACAATTCAATGCGTAATCATAAGCCACACTAAGAACTTACAGAGCTATACTCCATTTATTTGTACAGACAACCATGAAGTAAGACATGAGTTGGTTGTTGGTGGGGACAAAGCAGTTCGTTTTAGTTTTCGTTTACAGAGCATTTGGGAATCAGGAGCGGAACATGGGATATAAAGCTATGTGACAGGTCAGGCGGAGCAGAACATGTCCCATAATAATATCATCATAATTTAGCATCATAATCAGCGGCGTACATTGCGTATTGTGTGGGACACTGGGCGAAGAAAGGAGACATTAAAATTTATATTTTTCGAAATCGAAATCGAAGCAACACCTGTGATTATTGCTATTGTCTGATGCAAAGTTATTACCAATGTTAAAAATGTACAATGACATTGTACAATAAACTGGTTTTTTTAAATTACTTAATTTTTTTGTATTTTACTGCTATTTAATTTTAAAAATTTGTAAGTCGTTTTGAACGTTGGAACTAAATAAACTGTTCGATGATACTGCTTCGAAGGTAGGGTAGCCACTCGTCCCCTAACAATTGGTACCTTGGTGTGGTTCGTCCCCCAGGAATTGATACCTTAGTGTAATTCGTACCCTAACAATTGATACCTTAGTGTAATTCGTACCCTAACAATTGATACCTTGGTGTAATTCGTAGCTTAAAAATTGATACCTTGGCGTAATTTGTACCCTAAAAATTGATACCTTGGCGTAATTTGTACCCTAACAATTGATAACTTGGTGTAATTCGTGCCCTAAAAATTAGTACCCTAATTTAATTTGCATCCTAACAATTAAATAGTACCTTAGTTAAATTGGTTAACTAACAATTGGTACCCTGGTGTAATTCGTACCTTAACAATTGATATCTTGGTGTAATTAGTACCCTAATTTAATTTGCATCCTAAAAATTATATGATACCTTTGTTAAATTGGTTTACTAACAATTGGTACGTTGGTGTAATTCTTACCCTAGCAATTGGTACCTAGGTGTAATTCGTACCCTAACAATTACTACCCTAATTTAATTTGCATCCTAACAATTATATAGTACCTAGTTAAATTCGTACCTTAACAATTGGTACCCTGGTGTAATTAGTACCCACACAATTAGTACCCTAATTTAATTTGCATCCTAACAATTATATAGTACCTAGTTAAATTCGTACCTTAACAATTGGTACCCTGGTGTAATTAGTACCCTAAAAATTGGTACCTAGGTGCAATTCGCACCCTAACAATTAAAACTTTGGTGTAATTTTTACCCTTGAAATTGGTATTTTTGTGTAAACCGCCCCTAAAGATTAGTACCCTGGTTTAATTCGTACCCACACAATTAGTACCCTAGTTTAATTTTTTCCATAATAATTGGTACCGGGGTGCAATTCGTACCCGAACAATTAATGGACGCCCTTGTGGAGTGCGTTCAATATATACATAAATCTAATACTCTCATATATGGAATAGCTTTGCTGTAATTTTGTAATATATACATACCTAAAATTGCACAGCTAAAATTGATTAACAGCGTCTTATAAATAAATTAATAGATATAACCTCTAATAAACGCAGTGCGTGGATAGCAGTATATAAGGCATAAGGATAGTTTCATGCCGTTTCGTATAGTTTCACCCTCATAATAATTATTAATAGGCTGGAACGGAGAGTATAATTTATGATTAAGTGAGCTAAAATCTTCTCAATTCCGAGTCCGACTACTACACGGTTTCGGATCCGGATCTCGATCTCGACACAAAGCAACCCACCGGAAGGAAGGATCCATATTAAACAATGAGTGGATCTCTCTACGCACAAAATATATTCTTTAATCTTTATTATGTGCATACCATTTTTCGTATACCCTATATCCGCTGGTGGCAGAGACAGAAGGCCTACGAACGCATAGCACAGCTGACCTCCTACTTCTCAAAATACCTACATTTAGAATTACCTACTCACGACCCACACGTAGGAAATATAAATCACCGTTTTTCTACGGGTTGTATCCGGGTCCAGTCTAACTAACACGGCCGGGATACATGTGCACTATTGTAGTACAGAAACTCTTAAATTAGGGGCTACTAGGAGCTACATACGGTAAGGAATGAATGAACATGAAAACGTGAAAAAGGAAATCCTATAATATAAATTACGTAGAAATTAAAATCAAATTATATTGGAATCGGACATGACTTTAATTTGGTTTTCCCCAGTGTCTCATCTCTATATCTCTTCATTAATTCTATTTTACAAATTCCAAGTTTCGGCTTTTGGGTCGTTAATCGCCTCAAGTTTCCATGTTAATGGAACATTCCATCCACTTAAACTAACTCCTGTACTTCCATAATAAACCACAATAAATCAAGTATTGAACCTTCAATAATATATCTTGATTGCTTTGCTCAGATTTTATAGTAAGTACTTTGAAAAATTATATCGTCTGTGAAGAACCAAAATGACCTAGGACCTAGATCCTTTTTAGCTTCAAAAAAAATGCACTATCTACAGAAAAAATTAAAATCACACGTTCATGAAAGTATGTAAATAGAACCTTGTGCATTTTTCAAAAAACAAGTAAGTAAATACAATATTGGGCACTTTCAGAAACCATGTAAATAGAATACTTTGCACTTTGTAAAAGCATATAAATATGACATTTTACACTTTTAAAAAGCACTTAAATAGAACATTTTGTCCTTTTCAAAAATATGTAAATAGGACATTTTGCACTTTTAAAAAGCACTTAAATAGAACATTTTGTCCTTTTCAAAAATATGTAAATAGGACATTTTGAACTTTTCAAAAAACAAGTAAATACAATATTGAGCACTTTCATAAAACATTCAAATAGAATATTTTGCACTTTTCAAAAAGCATGTAAATAGGATATTTTACACTTTTTAAAAGAACCTAAATAGAACATTTTGTCCTTTTCAAAAATATGTAAATAGGAAATTTTCCACTTTTCAAAAATCATGTAAATAGGACATTTTACACTTTTTAAAAAGCACTTAAATAAAACATTTTGTCCTTTTCAAAAATATGTAAATAGGACATTTGTTACCTTGGTAAAAACATGAAAATAGAACAATTTGCTCATTTTAGAAACTCACGATTAGCATTGTATCTTTTGACATAGCTCATTTTAATTCTAGAATAAATTGGAAATGGGTCATTTTGGTTCTTCCCCGACGATATGTTTGCTCCCTCAGAAATCAAAATAGTGTTTTTTTTGTGACTGAACTGAGATTACAAAATTAATTTATGTTGATTAACATATCACATGTAATTAACCTAAAGTAGAGTGCCATTGCCATAGTAGTGCCAGTGCCAGTGCATGTGGCTTGAGTGAGTAGTAGTCTGTCCTATAAAACATAAAACGGGAAGTGAACTGTGGCAGTGTGGCATTTCGATTGGATTCCAAATTCGATAAAGAGCCCTATATATCCCTACTACAACTCATAGGCAGACGGAGCGCTACACCTACCCACCTACATAAATGCACTTACCTACGTCATAATAAAACATAACCCAGCACACTTAATTTTATTACTTGTGGAGAACACACACTCATAGAAGAAGGAGAGAGCGTGGAACGCGTGCGGAAGCATTTATTATTCAACTCATAAATCCTGCCATCCCATAAATTAGCCTGACACTTACTTATGATTAGGCCATAGCCAGCCAGAGCCAGAGATACATACATAACGTACATCCCACCCAAGGTACTTACTTATGTACATACATAAAATAAATTCAAAAAATCCCATTATTACATAACAATATTACTCCAAGCCACACCATAACTATTTAATTTAATATGCAATCTACACAGGTAATCACAATTCATTACTATTCAAAAGAATTTTTGATGTCATTTCCATAATTCCAATTCAACTATTTTTACACATCATAAGCCAACAAAAACAAACAAACAACCGGACTAAAATATTAACATTCTTTCTATAGAATTTGTTTTGGGTATATTTCGATTTAAAAATTCCTCAACCTGCAACAGATCGTTTATTTTCATTACAAAACTCATAAATACATTTTTAATACTAACTATAGTAACTATACCCTTTCTTTACAGCACTTATTTGAATAATAAGTATATTAGTGGACTGGCCATACCGTTCTCCATATCGCCTGAGAAGAATCAAAATGACGCATGACCATTTTTAACTAAATACGAAAAGTGCTATCTACAAATAATATATACGAATAGCGTGCAATCCTTCAGGCATGTATATCATAATATGCATATGCATAAATACAGAATATCTGGAAATTTTGAAAAACGTGTGATTAGAATATTTTACAATTTTCGAAAAGTGTAATTAGAACATTTTGCACCTTTTAAAAAACGTTTAATTACAACATTTTACACTTTTTAAAAACGTGTAATTACAAAATTTTACACTTTCGAAAACGTGTAGTTAGAACATTTTTTACACTTTTCAAAAAGTGTAATTAGAACATTTTGCACCTTTTAAAAAACGTTTAATTACAACATTTTACACTTTTTAAAAACGTGTAATTACAAAATTTTACACTTTCGAAAACGTGTAGTTAGAACATTTTTTACACTTTTCAAAAAGTGTAATTAGAACATTTTGCACCTTTTCAAAAACGTGTAATTACAACATTTTACACTTTTTTAAAACGTGTAATTACAAAATTTTACACTTTTCAAAAACGTGTAAATATAAATACAACATATTGCACATTTTAAAAACTCATAATAATTAACATTTCACACGTCCAATTAAATTAGTGATTTTTATTAAGTAGCTGCTCTCCTTTTAATTCTATAGCGTAAATTGGATATACATAGGCCATTTTGGTTCTTCACATACGATACATACAACAGCAATAAAGAAATAGATACTGCATCGTAGAGCATTATTGTGGTTAATTTTAATAAGTATTGTGAGTTGCTACGGTTGCGTTGGCATTGGTATTGGGTATTGATATGGTAATGTTAATGGTGGGTGGTTTGGTCACGATATGTCAGGCAGGCCCGGATCCAGGGGGTGGCATCCGGGCAGTTGCCTACCCCGAAAGTTATTAATTTGTTGTAGATAAGACGGGAAAATTCAAAAAAACACAATAATTTGGTGTATTTTTTGCATTTGCCCACCCCGAAAAAAATTCCTAGATCCGGGCCTGATGTCAGGTAGGGTTGGTTGTTATGGGTTGGTCTGGCCCTGGTTGTACTAATAATGCAATGTGCACTCATGTCCCCCTCTGAATTCTGAATGAAAATATGAATTGACAATTGACCCGGGTGTTAATCTCCTCTCGCATAGTTAACCTGCATAGGGGTGAGACTCGCTATGTCCAATAACACAAAGAACGAGGAATGGAAATGAACAATAAGAAATCCAGGTGAGCGTGAAGTCATGGTGCATTATATAGAAGACTATCACTATTAACAAATCTGAGAATTCGAAGCTCAAGCCGATGCCGAAGCCAAAGCCGAACCCCCTCCTAATACAAAATGCACAGGTTACCACATGATCTCACACTACACTTGAACAATAATACAAAAACTCAAGTCTTCAGATCAGTATTATTCATGACTTGTACCTTTTGTAGTGCTAACACACACACACACACACACACACACAATCACAAAACGAAGAACTTTTTCAATTTCTACAAGTTGAAGCTCTTTCATTCAAGTTGATAATAAAGTTGAAAGTCTACCGCAACGCTTGAATGGAGGTGGAAAGTGGAAATGGAAACGCTACACGGCTACGCTACAATCTACGGTCTAGCGCTGGCTGGTGCTCTGGCATCCCTTAAATAAAGGTATAACAAAACATATTATGGTAATATTACAAGGCTTAAAACACCTTCCATCTCACATATGGGAAGAAAGTAAATGTAAACAATCAACATCAACAGATACACACCAGCAACCAGTCTACATTACTATATAATTACTAGCAGGGCCGGACGAAGGAATTGCTTTTAGGCGGCGCAATTTGTTTCCATACAAAAACTACCATTTTCATTTGATTGATGGTTTTCTTTGGTAAAGCAAAATGTTTTATTTACATTGTTTAAAAAAGTGCGAAATGTTCTTTTTAATTGATTCAGAAAAGTGCGAAATGTTCTATTTACATGTTTTGAGAAAAGTGGAAAATGTTTTATTTCCATGTTTTTGAAATGTTCAAAATGTTCTATTTACATGTTTTGAGAAACGTGGAAAATGTTCTATTTACATGTTTTGAGAAAATCGGAAAATGTTTTATTTCCATGTTTTTGAAATGTTCAAAATGTTCTATTTACATGTTTTGAGAAACATGGAAAATGTTCTATTTACATGTTTTGAGAAACATGGAAAATGTTCTATTTCCATGTTTTGAGAAAATCGGAAAATGTTTTATTTCCATGTTTTTGAAATGTTCAAAATGTTCTATTTACATGTTTTGAGAAACGTGGAAAATGTTCTATTTACATGTTTTGAGAAAATCGGAAAATGTTTTATTTCCATGTTTTTGAAATGTTCAAAATGTTCTATTTACATGTTTTGAGAAACGTGGAAAATGTTTTACTTACATGTTTTTGAAAAGTGTAAAATGTTCTGTTTCCATGTTTTTGAAATGCACAAAAAGTTTTATTTTGCATGTTTTTGTAAGGCAAAATATTCTTTTTACATATTTTTTTAAAACTAAAAAAAGGTTCCATTTACATGGTTTTTGAAAATCCAAGCAGCGAAGGCTGCCAGATAATGCGGCCCTGGCCGCATTATCCGGCCCTGGTTACTAGTAGGTAGTAGGTAGTTAGATACCCGAAACATAATTGTCTAAAAAAACCTAACGGCAATTTTTGGGTTCATTGGTATGTATGGTACTTGAAATTGAAAATTGAAAAAATTTAAGGTAGTATTTACAATCCTCATAAACATATGAGTGTAACTTCAAACTTGAAAATGAAAACTACAGTATATGCACAAGATATTAAAATTGTATGATATTTCTTACTTTATGACGAATATGTTATGACATATATGGCATGGCATGGTCGGTCTCGGTCTCGGTCATGGCATTTATTTTGTTGACTTTAAGGCTTACTGTCTGCTAGACCCATGAAATAAAATTCAGTTCGAATTCGAATTCGAAGTCTACCTGCAATCTCAACAGTAACAGTGGACATAGGCCAAAAAGGTAGCCGACGCGATACCTCTTCTTGACTCTTGAGACTATGAAACCTATATATTTAAGCTAACTAAAAACTACTGAATCTACTGCTGTGTCTTTGAATGAATCTTCAATTTTCAAGTGTCTGTCTAGTAAAAGAGTAAAAGTCAAGCCTATATAATAGAATGTAAAAATTTATTTCTCAATTTTTTGTTCCCTATTAATATAGTGTCTGGGGGTCCAACTATTATCCCTTGTCACCCGCACGACCCGTGTCAATGTCAAATATCCATGGACTAAGTATCCTACAATTACATAAGAAAAAACCACACACACAGGTAACAAAGTGAAAAGATCTTGAATCAAGATCTTGACATCGACATAAATTCATATGAAAGGTTTTAAATTCATAATAATTCTATACATTTTGTAGCATAGTATTTCAATTTCAACTGACTGATTGGACAACACACAGAGATAGATTATCCCACGACCCGTTGTCATCGCCTGTCGCCTGTCTGTCAACAAATATCGAAACTTAAGCGAAAAATACGCCTAACAAGTAATAGTAAGAACAACCAAAGGATCACCCACGTAGGCGTGGGACTTTGAACTTTGACCTTTGTCTTCGCTACATCGAAAACCGAAACAGCTCTATACTTAGCTTTGGAGTGCCAGGGCCGGATAAAGCAGCCAGGCCAGCGCATAGGCAGCCTCCGCTGCTTGAATTTTCAAAAAATATATAAATAGAACATTTCACAGTTTTCAAAAATATGTAAAAAAAAATATTTTGACTTTTCAAAAAGATGAAAAAACCTTTTTTAGCACATTTCAAAAACATGGAAATAAAAGATTTTCCACATTTTTCCAAACATGTAAATAGAATATTTTGCACTTTTCAAAAATATATAAAAAGAATATTTTGACTTTTCAAAAACATGCAAAATAAATTTTTTAGCACATTTCAAAAACATGGAAATAAAACATTTCCCACTTTTTTTTAAACATGTAATTAGAAAATTTTGCACTTTTCTGAACGAAGTAAAAAGAACATTTTGCACTTTTCTGAAATATGTAAATACAACATTTTGGTTTCCTAAATAAAACCATAAATAAAATCAAAATAATGGTTTTTGCATGGAAACAAATTGCTGTCTAAAAGCAATTTCTTATTTCTTCCGGCCCTGTGGAGTGCTTTGGAATGGAATTATTATTGACGAATTACAAACGAATAGTACTGAATTTTTTACCTATTAATTTTCCAATTTCCATTTTTAATGCCTTTTTGCTACAACTGATATAAAAATGGTTATTGGTTTTAGTTATTTTTTTATGTAGGTAATTTCGAAGTAAAGGTAGGTAGGTACATACCTCAAGAAACTTAAGAGACCGTGACGGAAACAGACTTA
Source organism: Dicyrtomina minuta (assembly GCA_949802685.1). Classification (NCBI taxonomy): domain Eukaryota; kingdom Metazoa; phylum Arthropoda; class Collembola; order Symphypleona; family Dicyrtomidae; genus Dicyrtomina; species Dicyrtomina minuta. Next base: position 73,420,412 of record OX461810.1, read on the forward strand.
ACAACTTAACGGACACTACATAGCAAAAGCTTTTTATTTAGTTGACTGGACGCACAGTGTGTGTGTGCGTGCATTGATGCGTTGCCAATACAACCGCAATACAATCCGAGGATCATGACGAATGCCGAATGGAGGTTTACTACTAAATACATATTGGTGCATATTTTTTGTTTGCTTATTTTTATGTTTGTACTTGGGACTTGGAAAGTGGCCTATAGCTATAGACATAGGAGATACTAATGTAATTGAAACGTGAAAAAATAATGGTCAAATCTATAAAAATTTAATGTCAGTCCTACGCACACGCAGTCTGCCTTAAAGAAGCATACAAAAATAGGAAAACGGAAAACGGAGTTTCCCTTCCCTCCCACTGGTTTGGTAGGAACTAATATTGACAATGAAATTAATTTAAAATGTAATTTCTCTGTATGTATATCACCTGTGAAGAATCAAAATGAAACATATCCATTTGTAGCTAAAAACAATACACACTATCTACAAAAATATTGAAATAGGTCTTAAAATCATTTAAATAGAATATTTTGCACCTTTTCAAAAAACATGTAAATAGAACATTTTGCACTTTTCAAAAGCATGTAAATAGAGCATTTTACGCTTTTCAAAAACATGTAAATAGAACATTTTACACTTTTCAAAAGCATGTAAATAGAACATTTTACACTTTTCAAAAAACATGTAAATAGAACATTTTACACTTTTCAAAAAAAATGTAAATAGAGCATTTTACACTTTTCAAAAAACATGTAAATAGAACATTTTACACTTTTCAAAAAACATGTAAATAGAGCGTTTTGCACTTTTTAAAAACATGGAATTAGAACATTTTACACTTTTGAAAAGAATGTAAATAGCCAGTTTGTACTTTTCAAAAACTCTTAGAGTTATTAACATTTTACGTATTTTTCTCATTTTATTATTATGAAATAACTCATTTTAATTCTAGCTTAAATTGGATTTAGGTAATTTTGGTTCTTCACAGACGAATATGTATGTGTCCAGCCAAGTAAGAAAAATCTTAAAGGTTGGTTATTGTAATACAAAATACAAGAAATTTCAGAATAGAAAAAACTCGGAAAGAATTTTGTGTAGCAAAGTAGAAGGTAAGCAAAGCTATTAATATTCCATTAAAATGACACACTGCCACTGCAGTCTGCAGCAGCAGTATAATGCAATTTCTATTAATTTTTCATTTTGCATCGCCATCGGCATCGGCATCCGTCAGGGGAAGTCTGCTAAATTGAGGACCTTCTTCTTCTATATTAAGATTACACGACGCAATGCCATGTTGAGACGCAACGTTACGAGACATGTAAAGTTCATCTTCAACGTTCAAGTTTTTGATGGCTACAACAAGCATAGTACAAAGTATATATTGTTGTAAAGAATGGAGTCCCTGTCATAATAAAGACTAGCGTAAGTATCTCCCCTCCTGTGAGTTACATTGCATGGGAGATAAAACAGAACAGATTACACTGTAATAAAGTTAAAGTTAACTTGAGAAACTATTACTATTTTACTACATTGGCATTGGGTCCTAAGTCCTATATTGTGAGCCTTGACTTCTTGTGTACGTAGGATATTACCAGTGTCAGTACCAGACCAACCGAAGTCAAACCCGAAATCGAAACCAGCTGACTGTGTGTGTGTGCATCGTGTATCTGCCTTTAATAATAGGATGCAGCACAACTACAACTACTCAACTACTACAGCCTAGAACCACAAACATAACCACAACCACAACCACAACCCCCCAACACTTTCATAAAAGATGACATTATTTATCAATGAGCCCCGCATCTTGTCTCCCGACACTATACTCCAGACATACGTGCAGGAACAAGACACCTTTTCCACGATGTTTTTTCCCCTTTCTTCCAAATACATATCGTCTGTGAAGAACCAAAATGACCCATTCCCAATTTAAGCTATACAATCAAAATGAGCTATGTCATAAAAACAAAATGAGAAACATGCGTAAAATGTTAATTACGAGTTTTTGAAAAGTGTAAAATGTTCTATTTTCATGTTTTTCAACAATGTAAAATGTCCTATTTAGAAGTTTTTGAAAGGGTGCAAAATGTTCTAATTCCATGTTTTTAAAATGTGTAAAATGTTCTATTTACGTCTTTTTGAAAAGGTGCAAAATGTTCTATTTACACGTTTTTGAAAACCATAAAATGTTCTAATTCCATGTTTTTGAAAAGGTGCAAAATTTTCTAATTCCATGTTTTTGAAAAGGTGCAAAATATTCTAATTTCATGTTTTCGATAAGTGTAAAATATTATATTAACTTATTTTTGAAAATTGCAAAATGTTCTATTTAAATGCTCTGAAGACACATTTGAATATTTTTGTAGATAGTTGATATTGTTTTTCAGCTAGATATGGATATGGGTTGTTTTGGTTCTTCACAGACGATTCGACGATATGCTATTGTAGGCACCTATGTAGTTTGTCTATAGTTTTGGTGGTTATTCTTCTAGACGCGCATTCCATATATAGTTCACATGATTATCATGTTCAAGTTAATCGTTTCGGTGTCGGTGTCGGTCCGATCCGAGACATGCCATGCCATATTTGATATTAATTTGTGCAGGTAGGTAGGTAGGTACGTATTAAAAACGCATGCTGTATTATGTTCTGTATGACTCTATTATCGCTGTCCTGATCCTTAAAGTAATTGGTGCTGGAGTCGGAGTCGGAGTCGGAGAGTCTGAGAGGCAACGACGGCCAATGCCTATATCTGTCTTCTTCTCTCTTATAACTCTGGAAAATTTGAAGGAGACAAACAAAAAAATATAAAGTTAAAAGGTGTAAACTCAAAATCTAAGCAAAGGGCAATTTTTATGGCCCCCTTTTTTTTGTGTGTTCGTACTCTATAAAATACTACACACAAAATACATTGTACAAATAGAAAACACAACACAATATACAGTACTGCTCCAACAACGGAACTTATAACTTATAACGTAAAACATCAAAATCGTGAACAAACGACAACGACATGGAGCGACAAGAAACGATAAGGATAAGGAATAAACCTCCCATTTATCTTAATAGCTCCACATACTGTTTTTTCATTCTATGTAATAATAATGATATCACATGTAATCTATATCTATGTTGGTATATAGGGACCTACACATGCTTTACAATGCATGTCTAGAGTTTGGAGACGCATAATCCATATAAAGTTAGAAGAGATACTTTTTAAAGCTTTTTCAAATTCAAAGCCGTCGAAAAAAAGTCAGGAACGACATCGCCATCGCCATCGCGGGGCGATCGACTTCACATCGAATTTTATTTCATTTTGAAGAGCAGCTGGAGAAACGTGTGGAGTGAGCTCAGTCATCAGTTATTATGACTTTGTTGACTCTACACAAACACACAGAGAGAGAAAAATCTTGTTTTATATTATAGGGATCTCTTCGAAACTTTTGAATCGAGTATCATCATCGTTTTGCCTGCTATCACCATCACAATTTCAGAACAAGACTACATATATATAGCCAACAACGTAAAGGTAAAGGTTAAAAAAATCGTTGTAAACGTAAACGTGGACCGGGTGATGATGACGGGACTGGTACTGGTAAAAACGTACAACTTTCAAATAAGCCAAACGTAAATAAAGGAGGATGAAGGCGGACGCGGAGGGTAAATGGTAAAGAAGATAAAACATGGAAATGAAATGAAGAATTATTATTATTACATCTCTCATATCCTGTCGCTTCACTTTGGTTGGTTGGGAGATTTTCAATTTAGGCACATAATATTTCGATAAACAAATATAATTTGAGTTTAAATGTGATTTTCATATGCGAGTTGTGTACTTGTACAATCCATCAACTACCATGCAGACACCTTCAAGCTTAACTGTTATCGACTTCAAGTTTTGAATTTTGAAAGAAGGTAAACAGTTAAAGTTGGTAGACTGATAACCAAGTATGCTCAAGTATCGTCACGCATCGACAAATATCGTCGTCATCCTCAAAGGTATCCTCCCTCCCCGTCCGTGTATTTGACTGACTACATAGAGTGCATATTATGGAAACAGTTAAATATAAAGGTACAATTCTTCGGTCTGTAAAAAAACATAAGGGAAGTCAACGGTTAAAAGATACTATCGTAAAATTTGAAACTGTCAACTGAGTGCAGAGCTGCATTTCTGTTGCATCCTGATGGGTTAAAGGAAACAGGGCTTTATAGTACATATTCATTGATGAGATATATTGTGCTGATATAAGTGACAATAAGGCATCGAATATCGAAGTGTCAATATCGATGTCATTATAACTAAAGTATGCCAATACATATATACGGTTGTATAAAGCAGCATTGAGCATACAGTTCTAACTACATATACTTCATATTGATATATATTTACATTTTGCAATAGAAGGAACACTTAAGTACACCTTTAATTGTAAAAATAAATTGGAGTTTAGAGTCCCATATTAAACCATTCGGTGCATATTCGTAACCCATCGTTTACTTTGATAATTTAGTACTTTTATGACAAGCATCGACGCTCACCAGGAGACAGATCAATGTGTCCCCTTTACAACTTTTACACTTCCCTTCACCTTCTGTTTATATATCGCTTAGAATTAATGCTACTATTTTCCAATTAAACAAAACGAATATTATAGTCTAATAAAGAACGAAGGACCGAAGACATATTATCTTTGCAACAATCAAGCCAACAATCACCACCATCCCTTAGCAATCGCTGTCATAAACTTACGACACATGAATTTAGTTACGAAAAGTACTTACTTACTACTTCCAACTTCTGCTGAACAAAGACTACAAAAACAACATGAGGTACTTAAACTATAATAATAATGTTGAATGTGTTTTGAGGTTACTTCCTATTAGTTGGATCGGACTCATCGGACCAAATACTGAGCTTGTTGAACACTGCTTATTTTATTGTCTGATGGTAGCGTCGTGATTCGTTTTCGTGTATGATCGTTGAACATTGGAGTTCATTAAAATTCAAGTATTTCGAGTGAGAACCGTTTCTGTTATTATGAATTATGAACGAAAATGATAAAACACAAATTATTGGAGACGAATTAAGTAAATGAGAAAACGAACCCCGAATTAGCGAATTCGATGATGGATAATGCAAACAACTACCAAATACTGAACTGTCGACTGTGTAGGTCATGAAAGCCGTAACCCTAACTTAGATGATTTAACTGTAAATTACAGAAAATAAAAATGAAACAGCACTCTATTATTTATACACGGGCATTTATGGATGATGAAATCTCAAATCTGCCTAAGAAAACCTGAAAACTAGGTAAAAATAAAAATATGGAGAAGAAGAGAGAAGCGCAAAGTTCGCCCAGCAAGAAACAACACGAAACTCTCACCTGAGTGCCGATTACGACGATTATCCAAGAAATAATGAAAGAACTGAAAGAAGTCTGGTCGCGGAAGAAAGAATACATTTTTTCGTAATTTGCCGTCTCGTTGGAGAAGCGCTGGTTTCAAATTTCAAATGGCAAGCTGCTGAAAATTCAATTTTCTTTGCTGCTTCCTGCTTTATTTAAGTACTGTTTAAACTGGTACAGACTACAGACAGGTGCTTCCTTATCTTTGCTCGTAAGTACGTATCCAAAATTAAGTTAAATGTTTTATTAAGTAGTAATTAAATTGAACCGAACTCTCAAATTATGAGTGAACCCACCAATGAAGCAACGCATATCTTTCTGGGGTTGTTGTTGCTGTGCTGTTTGTGCTTGGATAAGTTTTGTAATATCGTCGATCAGTAATGATACATTTTTATGTTCTGAATATTTGAAATTGGCTCAGAATCTTCCACTGACTGGGCATAAGTTTATTTAGTAGTACTTATACTGATATTTGATATTTTTAGTTAATTTTTTGTAGTTTCATAGTACTATGAACCTATCTACTATCAGCTATGGCACGCGGCACGCGGGCATGGGGTGTGGTGTGGTAATTTTGTAATTTGGTAATCAGTAATGGTTATTGTTGTTATTATTATTGTTGTTGGTAGTATGTGGTGGTGTGTGGTATTATTGTTGATGGTATTGGTGATTCTGAGAAATAGACAGTGCACTAGTGTGGTTGTGATGTAATTGTATGCTGCAGCTATTGTTCAGTTCATAGTTTGTAATCGGTAATTTCCAGAGAAATTCAATTTACAATAAAACTGTCTTTATATGGACAGTCAAGAGACTGGAAGTTCTTAGGGGGAAGGTGTGTATTGAAATTGAAATGGAACACTTGAGCATGTTAGACCATATGAACAATGAACATTATCGTGTTTTTTAATTTAATTGCACAAGTATGTGTTTCTCCCTACACAGAATTCCATTCAACATTAAAATTTACATTACATGCTCCAGCGCACAATCAATTGAAGTGTGGTTGGTTTTGGTTGTATAGTCTTGAGCATATAATCTTTATTGTGTTGTTTTTATTCTTTTCAGCTTTCAATTCTCCATAAGTGGAAGTTCTTTTGATAGTTCTGATTTTATGAGCACATGGACACGGACACGGATCGTCAATCGTCAATCGTGTAAAGGAGTCTCGTAGCCTCGATCTCGAGAGTATATATCTTCGCTTTTCCTTTTAATAGTGATATGGTATTTTCGTGGCTGCTGCTGCTGATGCTGCTTCGGGGGGACTTGAAAATCTGTAGGTGATTATTATTTCTCTCTCGTCTCGTCTCTACCTCTCAATAATAACTTACTACATAATAATAATATTATTATTATGATGTGCACATAGGTAAGTTTTATGCTGGAAATAATCGTCAATATTCTGTATGTGTCTATGAGAAAGCCCGAGTCAGGAACTATTAACTACCAACTATGAAATTAGCCTAGGAACGCGCGCCTTGTACGCTCACGTAATATGAAGGTACCTACTTATTAACTACACTTATAAAACACTTGAAATTCACTTGATGTATACATCTCTTCACTCCTTTTTTAGAACTGTCTGAGCTGAGGATGTGAATCTGGATGCGGATGGAGTTGGGGATACTGCTTGATTTTGATTCTTCAAGCCAGAATCGGAGTCGGGCATTCTGCTGTGCTGCGGTTTTGGTCCTGGAACTCTACTATATGGTGTCTGCTCTTGAAGTCTGAGAGAGTTTGAGACGGTCTTGGTTGGTCTTGACGTCTTCAGTTCTTCTTGAGTCTTGACACAAGTCTTGAGACTTTTAGGAGCTCTCTTGTGGTAATCACCTTTAATTGAGCTTCGAATTTCTTGTGTCGAGACTGTTTTCTATCCTCGTGTTGTCGATTGACGTTGGCGGTCGTCTCTCCTCAGTCAGTCTCCTCGGCGTCCTCACCACCGGCACCCGCACCCGTACCAGCACATGCTTTGATGATTTGGATTTGATTGTTGGTTAATCGTCAGCATTCATTACTGTCAATTGAAGGAGACTCTACGTTGACGTTGTTGTGGCGGCGATGAGATCTCATGATGGGCCATTCTCCGAATGCATTATTCTCCTTCGCACTCACTCAGACACACAAGTATGTACTCTATATCTTGATTCTGTGGAATAAATGAAACGTAAGGATTCAATTAAACGTCATTCTTATAAATAAAACATAGTTCATAATTTACTGAAGGGTGCAACTATAGGTATATACTGCTCTGCTACTATAGTTTCAGCCTACAGGCGTCTTCACATTTCAAATGTGACCGTTACCGTTAATAATGATGTATCCGTACTATTACTCTACTCATTAGTTTTATTTTTCAGTTTCAGCTGCAATTATTTTTTAGTGAATAAAATAATTTAAATATTTATCATCAGCGTAATATAACCTAATAATTAATTATTATACTTCCGTATTCTAAATACAATGTAGCTAGGTAATATTTTTTATGACATGCTTATTCGTCAAAAGCCAACATTGTACCGCAACGCATCAGGGCCGGACGAACGAATTGCTTTTAGGGAGCAATTTGTTTCCATACTAAAACTACCATTTTAATTTTATTGATGGTTTTCGTTGGTAAAGCAAAACTTTGTATTTTAATGTTTTAGAAAAGTGTAGTAATGTTCTTTTTATTTGATTCAGGAAATTGCAAAATGTTCTATTTGTATGTTTTGAGAAAAGTGAAATATGTTTTATTTGCATGTTTTTGAAACGTCAAAATATTCTTTTTTTACATAGTTTTGAAAACTATACAAAATGTTAAATTTACATGTTTTTTGAAAATTCAAGCAGCGGGGGCTGCTGCCTATGCTATGCGCTGCCCGCATTATCCGACCCTCCAACGCATACTCATTGCTAGTGCGTACATAGTTAATGCAAAGCCTAGCGTATTTTATTATGACATATATCGTCAGTGAAGAATTAAGTTTGACCATCTCCCTCTGGGGCTAAAATGAATTATGACCATCTCCATTCTGCTCTAAAATTAATTTTGACTATCTCCATTTTTCATTAAATACGGCTGATGAGAAATGGTAATGATAAGTTAGGGGTTTAGTAATTCAAAACTAAGTACATTAGGGGTCATCCATAAATGACGTCATAAAAATATCCCCATTTTAAGTCCCTGTGACCCTACTGTCATCAGATTAAGATTACCTGTTAGGTAAATGGGAACCTTTAGCATGCAATACCATCAATATCCAAGTAGGCTGCTTGGCCCTACATAGGACGTCATTTATGGGTGACCCCATGAATGGTTTAAAGTTGTAATAGTGGTTTATTGATAAACTAATTCCTGATCTCATGAATGATGCACTAATTTATTAATTTGATTAAATTAATTCATCAATAAATCATTATTAAAAGTTTTAAAAAATTAAAAGGTCGTCCTTTAATGACGTCATGGGTATGGCCAAGCAGCCTATTTGGATATTTAAGGTATCGCATGCTAAAGATCGCCATTTACCCAACTGGTAGTCTGATGACACGAGGGTCATATCGTCGGTGAAGAGTCATTCTGTCGCAAGTCCAATGCACAACTAAAATCATTCTGTCGCAAGTCCATTGAATTGGCAGCTACTGTCGAGGTCGCTTCCGCGTTGTCCTATGCATTAGGTGGGGATGGCATGTTACTGACTGTGTTGTACTCATGACTTACACTTAGGGTTCGTCCACAACAGACGTTATGTTATTGAATGCGTTGTCCTCATGACGTACACTTAGGGGTCGTCCACAAAAGACGTTATAAAAATTCCATTTCCAGAACATTTTGCGCTTTTGATAAACATGTAAATAGAACATTTTGCACTTTCAAAAAACATGTAAATAGAACATTTTACACTTTCAAAAAGCATGTAAATAGAATATTTTGCCCTTTTGAGAAACATGTATATATAACATTTTGCCTTCTTGAGAAACATGTAGATAGCACATTTTGCCCTTTTGAGAAACATGTAGATAGCACATTTTGCAGTTTTTGGAAATTGAATTTTTATGACGTCTTTTGTGGACGACCCCTAAGTATACGTAATGAGTACAAAACAGACAATCCAGGAACATACCCCCCCTCACCCCCCCCCCCCTCTAATGCATAATAAAACGCGGAAGCGACCTCGACAGTAGCTACTAATTCAATGGACTTGCGACAGAATGATTTTAGTTATGCACTGGACTTACAACAGAATGACTCTTCACCGACGATGTGGACTTAAAATGGGGTTACTTTGATGACGTCATTTATAGATGACCCCTACTGTACTTATTTTCGAATTTCGAAACCCGTAACTAATCATTAACATAACTTATTAGCCGTATTTCATGAAAAATGGAGATGGTCAAAACCGTTTTTAAATCAGAATGGAGATGGTCATAATTCATTTTAACCCCAAAGGGAGATGGTCAAACTTCATTCTGCACTGACGATATATTGCATGTTTTTAGTTTATTTTCAGAAATACCAAAATAGAATTTGTTGCAACAGCGCGTGTGCTATTTATGTATCGTGAATGGCAGCTAAAAAAATATCTCAATTTTCATCTTTATGCAAATACAGCCGGATACAGTAGTACAAATCATAATCCTTTCCTTCAGTTATCAAAATATCAAAATCTGTAATGACTTTAATGTATTTTGAATTTAAAATAAAATACCAACATCTGAAGTCTATAAGAATACACCATAAGCTCAGTGCAGGAGGGAATAAATTGTATAAGAACTGTTCTACAGTATAACGACAAAAAAGCAAGGTACACTTTCGAATCACTTGGAAAGTTCTATGTACAATTAATTAGGAAGGCAAACAAATTAATTATACGACACCAAAAACATTATGGTTCCCCCGGTCAGGGCCGGATAATGCGGCCAGCGCTGCTTCAATTTTTAAAAAACATGAAAATGGAAAATTTTGCAGTTTTCAAAAATATGTAAAATGAAAAAGAATATTTTGACTTTTCAAAAACATGCAAATAAAAATTCTAGTACATTTCAAAAACATGTAAATAAAAATTTTTCCACTATTCTCAAAACACGTAAATAGAACATTTCGTACTTTTCTGAATCAGGTAAAAGCAACATTTTAAACTTTTCTAAAACTTTTAAATACAACATTTTGCTTTACCAAAGAAAACGATCAATAAAATCAAAACGGTAGTTTATGTATGGAAACAAATTGCTGCCAAAAAGCATTTTCTTCGTCCGGCCCTGCCCCTGTCCCAGGCTGCGGGTGCTTGTTGGTTGAAATTGGAAGGTTGAGTTGCGAGCACTTTATTTGCCCTTTCTAAATTCTCCCACTAAAAAAGTCTACATGCCAACAAAGCACACACCTTCCTCAAAGAGATATACCTAATTAATTGGGCTCACGTCAAGTCAAACGTGGCCTCTATACAGTCAAACCTCGGTTTAATGGCTTCCCCAATAGTGGCGAACTCGATTTAATGGCAAATTTTAAAATCCCCGTCAAAATCCTTATGCTTTATATAGTAAAATATTCCGATATAGTGGCTTTCGATTTAGTGGCGAACTCGATGTAATGGCGAATAAAATATGTCCTCTGAAAGCCCTATACCATGATGCTATCTGCCTTTATAGTGGCCAACGATATGTAGAAACTTTAGACTCCATCTAGGTAGTATAGTTTACAGTGCATCCCACATGTTTATACTGCCGGTTTGAAAATTACCTTTCATATTTGACTGTATATTTCTTTTTTTGCTTATTTTTGTGTTGCATGTCAGTAGTGGCAGTTTACATTATGTATTTAGCGGTCATTCACTATTAAATATATAGTGGCCATTGGCCATTATAAGAATAGTGGCCATTGGCCACTATACGATTAGTGGCCTAACTTTATAGTGGCCAAAATTCGACCGTCCCTTCAGAAGCCACTAAATCGAGGTTTTACTGTATTGCCTCTTGTTCTTATTTTCTTATTTCCCTTTTTGATTTGATTGTTTTTGCAGTTTGTTTGACGTGACGTTCGGAGTTCGGAGAGGACTTTAAACCTCAAGGATTAAAATTCAAGATAAAATATACAAACAAAAGCATAAGCATTAGTCATCAGCATCAGCATCGCAGTCTTACAACTCTGTAGTCACCACCAGCCACCAGCACTAACACGAGAGAGTTCTACTTCTCTCTACGAATCGTCGATCAGATCAAAAACGGGAACAGGAGCTGAGTACACTAATACATACACCTAATGGAAGGAGGAAAGAATAAAAGAAACCGAGAGACCGAAGCCGAAACCGAACCGAAACCCACTCCGACAAACTTAAATTCAAAACTTCCTCAACATAGCAAAACATAGGCAGGATTTCCAGGAAACGCACCACAGTCCTTTCGTAGGAAAAGACGAGAGAACCGCACGACTTAACATTTAAAATACTACATTAATCCAATGCTCTCAAGAGTATAGTATAAGATCTCTGGCTCTGATCCTGGTTCTGATGCTGATTCTGATTCTGATTCTGAAGCCGATCTTGAATTCTGATCCTGATGTCTTCTTAGATATGCATGGCTTATGGCCAGAATAACAAGAAAACTAAAATCACAAGAAAATCAACTAAAATCCACAAAATAAATACGGAAACAAAACAAAAACAAAACTCTCTCCAGCCAGGCCCAGACCCAGAACCAGGCTCAAGAACATCTTAAAGAAAATGTTGTGTAGGAAAAGCTCCTGTGACTGTGACGTTTTCCCTTGTTATCCTCCTTCTAAGTATATGAGCTATGTTTCAATTTCAATATACCATATATCATCTATACATTATACAGTTCTTCTAAAATCCCACTACTTCCTGCATTTAATTATATACGAAAAATATGAAATGTGAAATTTGGAGGAATGCGCATCGGGCAACGTGCTAAAATTCCTTGTTCTTCGTTAGTTCTAACAATTAGTTTGGCCTTTCATTTTGGACGAGCTTTTTGGGTTTTGTGGGATTGAAACAGAATTTTGAGAAATCTCTTCTTTTACTTCACCAAAGACACCAAAACCAAAGCCAACCAAATCCGAAACCAAAACTGGGAGAGACTTAAAACCTAAAAACGAAGCTGACTGGCGTGGCTACAGAGTCTATACAGTATAATAATAATGTAGCCATCGTCTTGAAAACTACGTCTTGAGGACGAACATGAAGATACTTGAGAAGTAGACGATGAGAAAGTAGAAACTAAAAGTGGGCAGGGCCGGATGCCGGGTAATAAGGCCAGCTCAGGCAGCCCTCGCTTGTTTGAATTTTCTCGAAACATGTAAATGGAACATTTTGCATTTTTCAAAAATATGTAAATAGAATATTTTGACTTTTCAAAAACATGCAAAATACATTTTTTAGCACATTTCAAAAACATGGAAATAAAACATTTTCCACCTTTCTCAAAACATGTAAATAGAACATTTTGCACTTTTCTGAATCAAGTAAAAAGAACATTTCGAAGTTTTCTAAAACATGTAAATGCAACATTTTGCTAACCAAATAAAACCATCAATAAAATCGAAATGGTGGTTTTTGTATGGGAACAAATTGCTGCCTAAAACCAATTCCTTCGTCCGGTCCGGCCCTGAAAGTGGGTATACATAAAGAAGAAAGAACAAGTACTGAGCTGCTCTCAGAAATCAAGGAGCCAACTCTTGGACTCCGACTCCAATGGAAGCAAAATCCTATATTGCTCGGAGCAGACATTTCATTTTCATTTCATGGGACGAAGGAGATGGCGATGACGATGACGATGAGTAACCCAAACTGGAAACCAAATCCAAATCGGAGCTCAAGTGGACCCGAGTGAATACATATATACATAATAAATATGTCCTCCGTCTCGGTCTTGGTTTCGGTCTCGGTTTAGGTTCTTGTTCCCGTTGTCGTTGTCGTTCTCGGTCTGCCTCCGTGTATATTCAAACCTCTGTAAGGACGATATATATGACATGATATGATTGTGCTGCTTTGACTTAACTGCTGGAACTGGATCTACAGAACTGGAACTGGAACTATTGATATAGAAAACTAAGTGAGCTCTATAGCAGTACCAGTAGTGGGTCTCCTATATGTATAACTTCTACTACGACAGAGTTACAACTTTTAGTTTTGTGAATAATTCGCTCTTGAAAGTTATCGCGGTCGTATCCTCATCGTCCTCGTCCTAAACCGCCGCCGCCACCGCCGTCGTCCCTCGTTCTCGTTCTCGTTCCGCTCAACTTATATACAATCCTAAATTTTCTCCAACTTCCTTTCTTTCCTTGTATACTTATGCACAGTAATACTAGATTTCCCAAAATATATGTACAACTAATACAATTCTTTATCTCTGTAACTCTTCTGTACTGGCCCCTCCTCCCTCGTCCACGTCCACGTCTTGTCTCCACGTATTTAGATGAGTACTGCATTTTGTATAGTTGAAATGTCCTGAGTTCTCGTGCGACCCCATGCAAAATATGAAATGTCGGTTTAATATTTTTATGAAAATAGTTCTAAGGCTTGTACTGATAGATATTGCTACTGCTAACGTGGTCTAATTATTTTTTGAACCTGTTAATTGCAAATTGTTCACTTTAGCTTTTTACCACGGTACCGGTGCCGGTACCGGTACACTGATATAGATAGAGTTTAGCTACCGCTACAGCACATATATTGTTTGTGAAGAACCAAAATGACCCAAATCCATTTTTAGCTACAAATAATACCAGCTATCTACAAAAATATTCAAATATGCCTTGAAAGCATTTCAATAGAACATTTTGCACTTTTCAAAAAAATGGAATTAGAACATTTTGCACCTTTTCAAAAACATGGAATTAGAACATCTTGCACCTTTTCGAAAACATGTAATTAGAGCATTTTACACTTTTCAGAAACATAGAATTAAAACATTTTGCACCTTTTAGAAAACATGGAATTAGAACATTTTACGCTTTTCGAAAACATGGAATTAGAACATTTTGCACCTTTTCGAAAACATGGAATTACAACATTTTGCACTTTTTCAAAAACATGAAATTAGAACATTTTGCACCTTGTCAAAAACATGTAAGTATGACATTATAAATTGTTGTAAAACATGAAAATAGAACATTTTACCCTTTTCAAAAGCTTGTAATTAACATTTGATGCATGTTTCTCATTTTGTTTTTCTGACATAGCTCATTTTGATTCTATATGAAATTGGATATGGGTCACTTTGGTTCTTCACAGACGATATCAGCTTTTGCGATGAGGATGTCTTCTAAGGGAATCCCTCCCCACTTTCCCGTCCGTGTCACAACCCGACAACTTTACAACGAATATACAACTATACAACGGCTGATATCTATAACATTCCAGCTTTTCTTCCCCAATCCACCAAATGCACTTTCACTCACAGACACACACAAACAGACGCACATCAAAAACTATCTTCCTTTATTTGTGACTCCTGCGGGTGGACTCTGAATGTGACCGCCAAACCTTACTATTTACTACGAACTGGAATTTTCCATAGAAGTTATCTGCCCAAAGAAGTGAAACTGCGAATGTATAAACTGGGTCCTACGCCTACGGGGCCTTACTTTTTAGCATCCGAATTTTTTAAAAATTTAATATTCGGACCAGACAAGAGATCGGACCAGATTTTCCTAGATTGTTTCGATCACTAGTAGATAGAAAAGTACCTATACATCCCTAATAATATTTACTTGTGTTGTAATGTAGCGGGAATTCTGAACGCCTCCTGCCTCCAGTTACTATAGAAATGGAGACTTGGTCGGGATCGCGAACCAGGTCTTTATTACTGGCAGAATAGTATTTTTGAGTAGCAGTGTAGTTTATATAGTAAAGAGTTGATCAGGGCCGGACGACGGACGAAAGAATTGGTTTTAGGCAGCAATTTGTTTCCATACAAAAACCAACATTTTGAATTCATTGATGGTTTTCTTCGGTAAAACAAAATGTTGTATTTACATGTTTTTAGAAAAGTGCAAAATGTTCTTTGTACTTGATTCAGAAAAGTGGAAAATGTTCTATTTACATCTTTTTAAAAAGTGGAAAATGTTCTATTTACATCTTTTTAAAAAGTGGAAAATGTTCTATTTACATCTTTTTAAAAAGTGGAAAATGTTCTATTTACATCTTTTTAAAAAGTGTAAAATGTTCTATTTACATGTTTTGAGAAAAAAGGAAAAAAATTTGTTTCCATGTTTTAAGAAAGGTGGTAAATGTTTTATTTCCATGCTTTTGAAATGTACAAAAAAAAATTTATTTTGCATGTTTTTGAAAAGTCAAAATATTTTTTTTTACATATTTTTGAAAAGTTCAAAATGTTCCATTTACATTATGTTTTTTAAAAATTCAAGCAGCGGGGGCTGCTTTCTCTGGCCACATTATCCGGTCTCGGCCCTGATCAGTAGATTTCTCAAATGTGATGTGATGAAGTTTTTATGCAATGATCCACTTTACTTTTACTTTATCCCTTGTCCCTATCTCCCTCCTTGTAAGAAATGGCCTGGACTTGAGCTGCTGGACATTAAAGGAATTCAATAGTCGTAACTTTGTGTGTGTATTGCTATATCTACACTGCAAACTGCAACTATAGCTACTGCTACACAATATTCGCATTCTTTACTATTTCCAGTTCCAGTCGACCAGTGGTAAGACTTTCTTGGTGGCTTTCGTTCTGCTTCTTGGTTTCTGCCTCCAGGAGGAACTGGTACTGGTACCGGTCCTGCTGGTCCTGGTCCCGGTACCGGTGGAACTTAAGTGAAGCGAACCAAATAATTTTGTTCTACTTTTCGTTACCTCAGCCAGGAATTCAGGAATGACTTGTATATCATATCTGTATCACTTCCTTTCACCCATCAAATACGAAAGTACCATATACCATAAGTATACTACCGATGCCGACAATGTCACCGACAAATTTCCATAACTATCTAAACTACCTACCTACCTACGTACCTATGCAAGAAATCAGATAAAAACTATTCAGATTTCGAATTATTCAGATCATTTTTTTCCCCTGCCAAACTTTTAAATTGTTTGTGCCATAAAGCGTTCAAAACTTTCATATATAGTGAATAGATATGTGCTAAGGCATTTAAATTACATGGGTATGGTTTACGGCTATGGCTACGGTGGGAGCAGTATACAAAAGTCCAAGTCCAACCGACCAAGAAAAAACCTTTTTTCAAAATATGAGGTAGGTACGTCCATTGAACAAAAAATCTACAACTTTACAACTTGACCCCTCTTTTCATCTCAACAGTAAAAGTGACCGACGACGACGACTGTCTAAAATCTGAAAGTTTCCATGCTTTAGGATGTGAAGTTGGAAAACTATGGCATAAGACGGAAATGTGTCCTGATTCTCCTGATCGTGAGGTAATCTCTTTTAACTGTGTGCATGCATATCAGTTACACATAAATTCAGTATTTAAATGTAATAAGATTTTTTAGGAAGTTATTGTTTGTGATGCAAAAAAACGACAGTTAATAAAACACATGCTTACTATGATAATGAGGAGTTTCTAAAGTGAGCAAATTGTTCTATTTACATGTTTTTTCAAAAGTTCAAAATATTCTGTTTACATGTTTTTCAAAAGTGTAAAGTATTCTATTTACATACTTGTTTTTAAAAAGTGTAAAATGTCCTATTTACATTTTTTTTGAAAGTGCAAAATATTCTATTTACATGTTTTTTGAAAAGTGCAAAATATTCTATCTACTTGTTTTTTGAAAAATACTCAAGGTTCTATATTTACACATTTTTGAAAAGGTCAGAATGTTGTATTTATGTGTTTTTTTAAATTTACAAAATGCCCTTTTTACATGATTTTCAAAATTGCGAAATGTTCTATTTACATGTTTTTTAAAAGATCAAAATATTGTGTTTACCTACATGTTTTTCAAAAGTGTGAAATATTGTACTTACATGTTTTTCAAAAGATCAAAAAAGCGCAAGGTTCTATAATTACATGCTTTCATGAACATTTTATTTTAATTTTTTCTGTGTAGATAGTGGATTTTGTTTGAAACTAAAAATGGATATGGGTCATTTTGGTTCTTTACAGACGATACATGTTACATAAAAGTATATCGTATGGGCATACAATTTAGACTTATGTCCCATATGTATTGCCTATTACAGATGTTAGTACAGTTATGGTATAGTATTTACGTAATAGTTAATTATTAAAGGACCATGTTGTGTTGTTATTATTATCATATGTTATCACAGTACACGAAATGCTACTATCTGCACAGTCCTAATTTTCATTCATTATTTTCTCTATCGCGTGTAATCACATATCATCCTTGCTTTCTTCTGAATACTTTGTAGGTTATGTAGAACCGATGCAAATATTTACCTTGACAGCGTTTGCGTTTGTACTTTGCCGGTGGTCCCGGTTCCGGACAAAGTCCCGAATTCCCAAAATATCAATAAATTCCTCACATTATTTATTTATATTGACTACTCGATCCTGCTACATAGTATATCTGTTCCAGTTCCAGTTCCAGTATCGTTCATTAAAAAAACATCGGTATAAAACACATTCATAGCCTCCACAGCGACGACGACCCCCAATAGGGGCGACATTCAGTCAGTCATATTCATATATGTATATACAATAATAAATTGTATTAAAGAAATCGACACTACTCAAATAATTAATAAGGCTACGCCAGTAGCGGATCTAGCGAAATTTCTTAAGGGGTTAGAAGGAGATGTGGCCATTTTAAATTCAACACTCCTATTTGCTTCTGAAGGGTTAGGTAGTTCCGCCCCATACACCCCCTCCCCCCTCTCACGCCCCCCTCTCCGGAGTCGCAGCTGACAAGTTTTGTTTTGGTACTAGTGGCTTTCACCCATGATATTGATCAAAACAGTGCGAGCCCTATATATTTTATTGTGTCGTCTACACGATTACTGATTACGAAAAATACTGACAGGTCTGGAAATAAATGGCTGTAGACACTTATAGAAAAACTGGAGTAAAATAGTCGTAAATAATCTTGTTGGGAAATATGAGCAAAACAAATAAATGTGTGAATGTAACGTGTTTTATCAACAGCAAATACAGATACTACTTACAGGTCGCCCAGTATCTCCAATCTTGCTAAAAATATCGTGAGTGAAGTATCAAAACTACCCATATCTCATTTAATTAAGCTAGAATTGAAATGAGCTACTTCAAAAAAAATACTAAATGAAATGGAGACACAAAATGTTATTTACTAGTTTTTGAAAAGTGTATATTGTTCGATCTAAACGTTTTTTGAAAAGTGCAAAATGTTTGATCTACACGTTTTTTGAAAAGTGCAAAATTTTTGATCTACACGTTTTTGAAAAGTGCAGAATATTCGATCTATATCTTTTTTAATGCAAAATGTTGCATCGATCTACACCTTTTCAAAAAATGCAAAATGTTTCATCTACACATTTTCGAAAAGTGCAAAATGTTCGATCTACACATTTTTGAAAATTGTAAATTGTTCGATCTACACGTTTTTTGAAAAGTGCAAAATGTTTGATCTACACGTTTTTTGAAAACTGGAAAATGTTTCATCTACACGTTTTTTGAAAAGTGCAAAATGTTTGATCTACACGTTTTTTGAAAACTGGAAAATGTTTCATCTACACGTTTTTTGAAAAGTGCAAGATTTTCAATCTACACATTTTCGAAAAGTGTAAAATATTCGATCTATACTTTTTTGAAAAGTGCAAAATATTCAATCTACACTTTTTTTAATGCACAATGTTCCATCTACACCTTTTAAAAAAAGAGTAAAATGTTCAATCTACACATTTTCGAAAAGTGCAAAATGTTCTATTTGGGTAGTGTTTTTTAAATTTTGCAAAATATTCTGTCTGTATGCTTCTAGGCTTATGATATTTTCAAATTATTCTAGTTAGATAGTAGGATAGTACCTAAAAGTACCTAGTTGGTTGTAGCTAAAAATGGATATAGTTTATTTTGAGTCTTCACTCGCCATGTGTGGCATTAGAATGTGCATTTCATACAATTAATTATGTACAAGTGAATGACACATATTATACGCAGCACACGTGTCCATTTTCTCTGACATTCAGTCCAACCATTGCGACCAGAACCGTAACTGTCAACCGTGCAGTTTTGTGAGTTGACATATTACTTATGTTTTTCTTTAGAAATCCTACTTGTATAATTATGTATGTAAGGCGTAAGGTGTAGAAATGTTCTATCTGATGGCAAGTCAAGTATTTGATTTGCTACATTGCGACCAAGACCCTAGTCAAAAGGCATGTCTGCATTCTATATGTTGGCCAGTGCCAGTGCCATTCGCAGTAAGTCAGTCAGTCAGTCAACTTGCAAAATTTCATTTTGTAGAAGTATGTGGAGGCGGGTCGTGTGACGGTGACCCGCTTCCCTTTTATTCCTTCCGATTCGGTTTTAGAGTCAGGAGTCTAAGTCGACTTATTACTTTCACCGCTTTCTACTTGTGCAACTGAACCCAAATCCACATCGACATTTTCCCATGAAAGTCAAAGCGTAAAAAAAACAGACGTCAAACCTTTTCAAAATTTATTTTGTATATAACACACGTTAGGTACATACACATTCCTATATTTCTTTGAGGCTCCATGTGTCCTTGTTGGCCATGGCCATGGCTATTATATTAGCTTTTTTTTGGGGAGGGGGGGGGGGGAGTGCATAAATTACGTCATGCAGTTTAAGGGAGGAGGGGGACGAATGTTTAGTTGTTGCGGAAAAATGAATGGGGTCAAAACGTCAAATCCACAATTTTTGAATAACGTAATTTGTGCACGCTCCCATCACCAGGGGTTTTTATTGAAAGGCACAAATGTATAGTATATGAACTTAGTGTAATTGAGGAAATAATAATATAGGAATGAGAATAGAAATGTAGAAAATAATCACACATTTTCCGGATCCAAATCCCTCACACCCACCCAAATAACAAAAAGCTATAAAAAAAAAAGTCCCACGCGTTCTCGACGGTGTATTTCCTTCCGATCGAAATCAAACAAACAAATTATGTCTATCAGGATTTGCCATTATATTTTACGAGCTATGAAGGTGTGTGTACTCAATACAATAAGGTAAAGGTAAGGGATGGTCCATAAATAATGTCACCCAAATTAGAGCACTAGCTTTTAAGAGCCACCCACCCACCTCCATTTCACCACTTTTACATTGGGTAAGCCGGTATACGGCTATATCTTTGATATGGAAAGTCATCAATGTCTATAGCTAGTCCAACTGATTTTACCGATGACATCATTTATGGACGACCCCCTAAGGTCTATATTTAGATACGTCCTACATACAATGCGGGTTATTTGGCCATTTATTCAAAGGGCAATTTATAACATGGGTCTACCCACCTATTTCATACACAATCTAATAAATGGCACAAATACTACACAAATAAAACAATACGCAGGTTTTTTACACTACTATTTTTAGTGCGAAAGCACGTATACAATATTTTAGCAAACTGAACGGGAACTGGAACTGGAAATGGGGAAATTCAAAACCCTGCAGGCTTGAAACCCAAAACTTCATTTATTACGCACACAATTTTTGTTCAGCATGCATTCATGTTCATATGTAGATGGTTGGAATTTCACACTGTTGTAATTTGGAGTGGTCTTGGCTGCTATATAATTAGGTGGTAAATGTGTTCTCTGCCCTTAAAATATACGTACAGGTTAGTAGCACCTAGTTAAAAGAATGCTATTTCAAAAAATTGTTGTTCGCACACATTTTACATACAACTTTTAAATAAATTTGAAATGAGATAATTTTCAACTTTCTGGTGTAATTTAGAACAGTTTCCAACATTTGGTATATTACCCAGTTAGAAAATGAAAGTGAGGGGAAAAATGCGCATTTGGCATTTAGTAAGTTATGCAGATTTCAAAAATGTGTATTTAGCAAATTTTGAAATTTTCAAAAATGTTTGTTTAGCAAATTTAAAAATTTTTAAAAATGTGTGTTTAGCACATTACATTTAAAAAAAAATGTGTTTAGCAAATTTAAAAAAGCTTTTCAAATGTGTGTTTAGCAAATTTAATTTTTTTTTCAAAAATGTGAGTTTTAGTAAATTTGCAACTCTTCAGAAATTTGCATTTTGCAATTTTTGAAATTTTCAGAAATGTGAGTTTTAGTAAATTTGCACCTTTTTAAAAATGTGTATTTAGCAAATTTTGAATTTCCAAAAATTTTCGTTTAGTAAATTATGAACTTTATAAACTAACATGAAATATAAACTTTTAAATTATTATCTATTTAATGTTTTTTGCAAATTTCCAATTTCAAATTCATGTAATGGATAACAAAAAAAATTCCTCTCCTCAAAAAGCCGTTTTTTAGAAGCTTTTAATAAGACAGTTTCCGGATTTTCATCATAACTTTTCTTAAAACGTATTTTTACCTTAAAACTAAATTCAATGCAAGATAATTCAAGTAAGTACGTCTTTTAGAAATACGAATTCCATGCAAATTACCTATCCTATGAAATTATGAAATAAACCCGCCCCTAATAAATAGAGTAGTAGATATCTTGTTTCGAATCTGGTCCAATTTGTCCCAATCTGTCTAACCAGTAGTACCATCAACCCTCTCGTAAATATGGTTAGGAATTATGCATGTAAATAGGCTTCCCATGCTGCTACACCGAAGACAATAGCGTTACCGTACGAGTGTCAATCGACACACACACACAAGTAAAAGTTTGTCATTCTATTTTAGCCTCAGTCGACTTTCATATTATCCACACAAACACACACACACACACAAACGCAAAATGACTTGGGGTATTTCGTGTTATTATTTTTTTCAAACATTTATATACCTATATACTCCCTACGCTACGTACATATTAGGGATAGTCCATAAATTATGTCACGCAAATTATCACTCTGATTTCAGCACCTACCCATCCCCATCTAATCACTTGAGCCATCCATTAAAGGAAACGGTTGCCTTTAGCATATTGCATGTGGTGACTATACCCACCGGAACCGACCCTAGCGATGACATCATTTATGGACGATCCCTTTTATGTGTCGTGTTGGTTTGTGACGATGGACACGTGAGAGTGTATGTGTGTGTCTGGTTGACACTCCATTATGGCCCCGCAGTACCTCAGTCGTCCCATGTAAATATCGACATTTCACACACCGTTTCCCCCTCACTCACTTTCCCCGCACACAGCCACAGGGAAACTTTCTACTTTCTCCCGTATGTCAGCCCACAGCTATTTTTACAACAAGAGTTTTATCTTCTTTTTTTTTCTTGTTGTTTTTCATTTGGTATATTATAGCGAGCATTATACCCGGCACCGGTACCGGGTCTTATAGTACCCGGTATCGGTACCGGGTAGTATGGTGCCCGGTACTGGTTTCGTATTTTTTATATCAGAATTATAAGAGCTTTCTTTTTATAGCCCTCCCCCGTTTCTTCTTTCTCTTTACTTCAAAATCCACAGCCTAATTTAGCCCACAAAAGAAGTAAGAAAGTAACAATGACAAAAATAATCCAAGACTCCTGTTTCATGTTCAGAATGAGATAATCTCTTTTTTCCTTTTCAGTCTCGTAATAATTATGTGTCATGCTAATTTTTTTTTGGTAATATCTGTAGTATATTTCTATATATGTGGATATGGCTTTATTACTACTAATTACTCTCTCTGGAAGGCTGGCTTGAAAAATAAGGAACAATACGTTTTCTGTGGATTTTTGGATTGTTTCAAGTTTGTTTTTGGAGGAAGCGGAAATAATATATTTATTGTCCTATTGCATGCACACATGTAATTTAAAACAGAGTTTTAGGTGGAGAGAACTAAGAAAGTTTGTGGAAGTCAAGTGCATCTTTCAAGGGAGAGAATACATGTTATTTAATGTACATAATATATGTATACATTATATAGGCGTATCGGGAGTGGAGCTGTTCTCATTAGAAATATGAAGGTGCACTTCTGGACTTGTGGGTGTTCACTTGTAGCCATTTCAGTTTCGGTTTTGTATTACCATATCCAATTTAAGCTGGGATATAGATGAGCTATGTCACTGATATAGCACTAATGCGATATATACGAAAAATGATAATTTAGAGTTTTCGAAAAATGCAAAATGTTCCGTTAACATGTTTTTGCAACTTGCAAAATGGTTTATTTGCATGTTTTTAAAATCTCAATTTGTTCTACTTTCATTTTGTTTATTGAAACATGTTCTTTTTTTGAAAATTGCAAAATTTTCTCTTCAAGACATGTTTTTGAAAAGTGCTAAATATCCTTTTTTAATTTTTGTTTAAAGTGCAATGTTTTTTATTTACATGTTTTTGCAATGTGCACATTGATTTATTCACTGATTTTTTAAAAGTGCAAAATGTTTCATTTGTATGTTTTTGAAAATTTCAAAATGGTTTATTTGCATGTTTTTTTAAAATTGCAAAATGTTTCATTTCAATGTTTTTGAAAATTGCAAAATTGTTTATTTGCATGTTTTTTAAAAGTGCGAAATGTTTCATTTGCATGCTTTTTAAAAGTCCAAAATGATTTATTTTCATGTTTTTTAATAGTGCAAAATACTCTATTTTAGTTTTTTAAAAAGTGCAAAATGTTCTAATAAATGAACAAGTATTGTCGTTCGTATTTCCTACGGCTTTCACACACCTTCCGTAAGAAAGTATGGAACTATATAATGCCACAGAGTATATTATGCACGCAATTACCTTCCCTTTCTACGGCATATAAGCTGTAGGCATATTATGCTTATGCTTATACTTATACTGATATATACCTTATATTATATGTACTATGTCCTGGTCCTGCCTAAAGCCCTATACCGGCCAAATTTACAGACATGTATGTAAGTTAACGATTATGTAGTAAACTTGAACGGCGGTTTGGTACTTGCTTAATGGAAGTGACGTCAGACTTGCTGCCGAACCGCAACCATTCACACGCATATTTTTTTCCCATTTATTTTCGTCTACTTTTGCACAAAGAAAAAATTAAAAAAGTGTCTCTGCAAAAATGAGACCGGAGAACGGAGGTATACACAGAGACAAAGAGAAAACAAAAACTTGTGTAGTACAGTGAAATCTCGATATAATTACATTTCAAGGGTAAGATCAATTTCGCTTGTTATGAAGGCAGATGAGTTTATATTGCCTATACCGGAACGTGATTATAGTCGCTTTAAAATATGAAATGAAAAATTAACCATAGAAATTTATAGCAATATTTGTTTCAATGGTTTTTTGCCACACGTAGTTTTATAGAATGAAGGAAAGGTAGCCATTAGCCAAGGTAGTACATTAAATGCCACGAAGCCAATATATGCGTGAGTGAAGAATCAAATCGCCCTATATCAAATGTAAGCTGGAATCAAAGTGAGCTATATCAAAAATTAATAAATGAGATATAGATGCCTAAATTGTTAACTGCGAGTTTTTGAAAAGTTCAAGTTCAATTACACTTTTTCAAAAAACGCAAAATGTTCTATTAAATGAGCATGTACTTCTTTTCGCATGTTTTTGAAATTTGCAGTGTTCTATTTCAATTTGTTTTTTGAAAAGTGAAAATTGTTTTATTTGAATTGTTTTAAAGTGTAAATTTTGTATGTTTTTGAAAAGAGGAAATGTTCTTTTTACAGGTTTTTTTTAAAGTGCAAATTGTTGTATTTACATGTTCTTTGAAAAGTGGAAAATGTTTTATTTTCATGTTTTTGAAAAGTGCAAAATGTTTTATTTTCATGTGTTTGAAAAGTGCAAAATGTTCTATTTAAAACACAGTGTCGATTTAGCATGAATCCCATTCTACAAAAGCCAGGCCGCTATATGGAGATTCCACAGTATTTTTGTATTGTGCTCTTATCTGATTCCTCCCACATTTCTCTGTCTCCTTAACGTTTGTGCGGACGCGGTATATAGTACCAATTTGGAATGAAAATGATTGCAACTCTTCAAACTTCAAAGAACTACAATAATTTCAGTTGCTTTTTTAAAGAATGAAAAAATTCCTGATAATAAAGGACATAGAAACTAT
The DNA here is from genome assembly GCA_949802685.1 of Dicyrtomina minuta. NCBI lineage: Eukaryota > Metazoa > Arthropoda > Collembola > Symphypleona > Dicyrtomidae > Dicyrtomina > Dicyrtomina minuta. The sequence goes on from OX461810.1 coordinate 73,445,893, forward strand.
CGTTTTTTTAGGAGAGCCTCGGCTTTGCAGTGCAAAAAGAGTTTTTTACTGGTTGGTTGGTTTCACTTTCGTTTCGTTGTAGACTTCGCAGTTTTTGTTTGATTATTTCCTCTTTTTTTCCACTGCTTCGTCCCGCTCCTTTGAGATGAGTTATGATACTGATTAGAGTTTGTGGGGGAATTTTAAACAGAGAACGGTGATGAAAACTGCGGGGGGTAGGTATAGTGAGTGAGCATGGGGATGGGGCATTCTACGCATTAAAAACAAAAACTTTTAGAGAGAGAGAAAAAAAATTAAAAGGAAATACGGTTACGGTTACAGTCCCGGTATTTTCTGAAGTGTCTTTCAAAACACACTGTTGCTATATCATTTAAAATAATTAAATGCCAGAAATACTATGCTACATGCAGAGGCAGGAATAAAATTCATTTACGAAAAAAAACATTTTTTGAATTTGTGTAAGAATTTGATATTTTAGCAATTTTTTTATCATGTGCTATAGGCCCACTGACCCTATATACCGATGACATCATTTATGCACGATTCCTAAAGTAAAAGTAATCTTATTACATACATACCTATAATATGCATATATTGTCTGTGAAGAACCAAAATGACCCATATCCAATTTGAGCTACAATCAAAATGTGCTATGTCATAATAACAAAATGCGAAAAATGCGTAAAATGTTAATTAGGAGTTTTTGAAAAGTGTGAAATGTTCTATTTACATGTTTTTGAAAAGTGTAAAATGTTCTGATTTCATGTTTTAGAAAATGTGCAAAATAATCTAATTCCGTGTTTTTGAAAAGGTCCAAAATGTTCTTCTAATTCAATGTTTTTGATAAGGTTCAAAATATTCTAATTGAATGTTTTTGATAAGGTTCAAAATATTCTAATTCCATGTTTTTGAAAAACGTAAAATGCTGTATTTACATATTTTTGAAAAGGACAAAATATTCTATTTAAATGCTCTCCAGACATATTTGAATATTTTATATTTTTGTAGGTAGTGGATATTGATTTTAGTTAAAAATGGATATGGGTCATTTTGGTTCTTCACAGACGATATGCATATAGATAGTATGTTAAATTTCTTCGAACGCACTTTTGACTTTATTAACTTTTTTTATTGATTCAGTGAATTTAATTTCAGTGATTTTTTAAACAAAACGAAAGTCAAGTTTCTTTTTGCTGTAAATAAAGAAAAGTGATACTGTAACTTTCTTTTTTCTTTAAAGAATTTGAAGAAAGCTAAAAAAAAACGAGTATAGTTAATGAGAAGTAAATGGTTTTTGTTTCTGAGTATTTTTCAAGTATAAAACTCTTTAAAAAAAGCAAAGTTTTAGGGAACTTGAAGACTTGAAGTTGAAATTGAAAGAAAAACAGAGAAGTCTTAAGTGACTGTTTAGAATGCACATAAGTATTAAAGTAAAATTGAAAAGTCAAACTCAAAAGTTAAATGGGCGGACTCAACTGGGTGAATGCAAAGGCATAGAGAGAGAGAAAATGTTTGAAGACTGGAATTGAAAGGGCTGAACGAGATCAAATGAAAATGAATCTTTTACATGCAATTCTCAAGTAAAAGTCATATGTATACCATCATGTGCACATCACACTCACACACTCACAAATTCCCAAAGACTTTACGTTTCGTCAGCCTTCCCATATGCAATTATCAATGTATGTACATATTGGTTCAGACATATGGAAAATTTATAATACATAATGAGCATAATATTCCCGACGTTATAGAGAATCAAAATATGTTATCTATTCTATAAGAACCTGTAATTATAACGTTATATTATATTGTATGGTAGCACGACATTACCATTAACCAATAATGCATTTTGATTGGACTAAATTTCAAAATCAACTACATATTTCCGATCCGATTTTTTGAAAGTGTCAAGTACATTTTTTTCTCACATTTTTGGAAGTGCAAAATGAACTGTGTATGTATAGGTACCGTATTTCCTGTTATAGTACACGAGGTGTACTATTACAGGAAAGGTTTAAACACAAAAATTCAGACCTCTCTGTCCAGTATACCATTGCAGGCATGTTCACTAAAACTGGCCAATGGACTGCTATATACTAGTGTGTAAAATAGACCCGATTACTATTGCAATTTTTACCACACAGACCCGTGTAAGACGTGTTGAATTTGGACCCGTGTACTATTACAGGCCCGTGGTCTATAACAGGAAATACGGTATGCACTTTTAGACTTGGCAAGTGTGAAAAACTATGCACACACTTTTTTTTAAAATGCAAAACGTACTATTTGCGCATTTTAGAAAATGCAAATATTAAAGTATTTGCACCTTTTAAAAAATAGAAAAATTAGCCTAATTTTTCATTTTAAAGTGCAAAAATTGTACTGTGTATAGTGTTGAAAATTGGTAAATAGTCTTTGTTCATTTTTTTAAACTTGCAACATGTGATATATGTACACTTTTTTGAAAATGCAAAACACGCTATATTTTGTTTTTGAAAATGGCAGAAGCAGACTATTTCCAAATTCGAATTTTATTAAAACTGTAAAATGTGATATTTACACTTTATTAAAACTGCAAAATAAAATATTTACACTTTATTAAAACTACAAAATGTAATATTTGCACTTTAATAAAACTACAAAATGTAATATTTGCACTTTAATAAAACTGCAAAATGTAATATTTGCACTTTAATAAAACTGCAAAATGTAATATTTACACTTCATTAAAACTACAAAATGTAATATTTGCACTTTAATAAAACTACAAAATGTAATATTTGCACTTTAATAAAACTGCAAAATGTAATATTTACACTTTATTAAAACTACAAAATGTAATATTTGCACTTTAATAAAACTGCAAAATGTAATATTTACACTTTATTAAAACTACAAAATGTAATATTTGCACTTTAATAAAACTGCAAAATGTAATATTTACACTTTATTAAAACTACAAAATGTAATATTTGCACTTTGATAAAACTACAAAATGTAATATTTGCACTTTAATAAAACTGCAAAATGTAATATTTACACTTTATTAAAACTACAAAATGTGTTATTTGCACTTTATAAAAACTGCAAAATGTAATATTTGCACTTTAATAAAACTGCAAAATGTAATATTTACACTTTATTAAAACTACAAAATGTAATATTTGCACTTTAATAAAACTGCAAAATGTAATATTTACACTTTATTAAAACTACAAAATGTAATATTTGCACTTTGGTAAAACTACAAAATGTAATATTTGCACTTCATGAAAACTGCGAAATGTGATATTTACACCTTTTTTAAGTAAAAAAAATGCTTTACTAGCATCCCTTTAAAGTGCCAAATGCAATATGTACATTTGTTTTGTAAAAAGCAAAAATGTATAAATTTCACTTTTCGGAAAAAGTTAAGTAGGTACTAACAAAATATCTTATATGCGACTTGTTCAGAAACTTCAATATCTTTACGTGTCACAAAATTACAGACCATTTTGGTTAATAATTACATTTCCAACTTGCATATAGTTTCAAGATGATATAGGCATATCAAATTTTGGTGTAATGTATCATTATGAATGCTAATATGCGCTTGCATCCAATATTCCATTGCAATGTCATTAACATTCAATATTCAACATCAACCACCAATCGGAAGGCGGTCTGTACTTATAGGCACTTGAGTATATTTAAGTAATGAGCATATACTACTATATACTGACAACTGACTGTGAGAAGTGAGAGTGGTGGTACTACATATGACAATGCTCTCTGATCAAAGGCTAGGAAACAAACTACGAAAGTTTACTTTTAGATTTTTCAATTTTCAAATCCCACTATATACTATGTATATATAGCTATACTGGCTATTAACTTTAAGCTTCCCAAGCAGAAACAAGGATCAACTATAAAACAAGGCTAACGCTCAAAACTTGAAAGCAATTCAAACCGCAATCGCCGACCTACTTTCAATGTCCATATCCAGAATCGAAAGACAGTCAAAAAGTGAAAGTACAAAATATTGCCATGCATTTCAAATTTCAAATTTAATTTCATTGCAAACCCATAATATTATAATTAAATTTAATAATCTCATTGGAATTTTTAATTTCAACACGTTTATATAGCAAATTGAATAGAAAAAATGTTTGTTTGAAATAATTCAAATTATATCAAATTACATCTGCCATTCTGCCATATTCTTTTTTTACCGAAACTTAAATCAGAAAGAAAACGAATCTAAATCCAATCCCAAAAATTTCTATGTGGCTACGTACATACATACCTTATTATATCGTATGTGAAGAACAAAAATGAAGTTTATCCATTTGTAGCTAAGTACAAACAATATCCACTATCTACTAATATATTGAAATGTGTCTTATGAGCATTTAAATAGAACATTTGGCACCTTTCAAAAACATGTAAATAGAACAATTTACGCTTTTCGAAAACATGTAAATAGAACATTTTGCACTTTTCAAAAAAATTTAAATAGAACATTTTGCACTTTTCAAAAAAATTTAAATAGAACATTTTGCACTTTTCAAAAACATGTAAATAAAACATTTTGCACTTTTCAAAATTATGTAAACAGAACATTTTGCACTTTTCAAAAACATGTAAATAGAACATTTTACACTTTTCAAAAACATGTAAATAGAACATTCTGCTCTTTTCAAAACATGTAAATAGAACATTCTGCTCTTTTCAAAACATGTAAATAGAACATTTTACTCATGTTTCTAATTTTGTTTTTACGACATAGCTCATTTTGATTGTAGCTTAAATTGGATATGGGTCATTTTGGTTCTTCACAGATGATGCCCAAAATCTTACCTAAATTATTCTACACATTTCTTTTGAAAATGAAGCCATCGAAAATTCCTTCAAAAATTTCATTATTGAAACCCTTATACACAGCAAATTTATAACAAGCCCTACCAAATTAAATTAGCATTATTATTATTCCTATTAACTTGAATTTATTTTTGAATACTATTCTCACAAATGCCTTCATAGTCAAAATATCATGATTAAAATCGATTTTAATTATTAAATCCAAACTTGCCATATTATTAACTTTATTTTCTATTTTATTACTACTATTCAATATTACGATTACGATTCTACGATTACGCTTCCCATGCGACATTCAGTAGTCAGTACGATTGGAATGCGGGAATGACTCACTGCGGGGAAAGAAGAAGTTCAACTCTCAAAATGCTGAGTTTCGATATTGACACAAAAGTAGACACAAAGAATTTTGAAATTATTTCAATGAAATTTTGGGAAACCCAAAACTTTTTGCATAAACTAAAAAGTCCTTCCTCCAAGCCAAGCCAAAATATACTTTGAATCAATGGCCCATCAATGGCATTCAAAATTCTCTTAACTTTTAAACAGTCTCAAAAAGCCTTTTCTTTTTTCCCGCAACTTAACCGAGACCGGGACCGGTACCGGGACAAACAGAAACCATCAGACCATTAGCCAAGTCACATAAAAATATTCTATCTAACGGCAATGGCTTACGGTAAGAAGGTAACTCTCGTAAATTTCTAAAACCAAAAACGGTAGAAAATTTTATAGACAAAATAATTCGATTTAGAAAAATCAAACGGTTTTGTTCATTTTAATGTATGGAGGGGGTCGTCCATAAGTGATTTCACCAAAAATTTTACTCTTTTTTAACACCCCCACCCACCCTCATGTCAACAATTTACATTGCGTAAAGGGCTAGCTTTAACGTATGGAATGTCATTAATACCTATGTGCCACAGATGCAAGGGATGACATCATTTATGGACGACCCCTAGGTATACTTTCTCGGGCTTTGATGTTGACCGTTATCGCGTGTTATTATTATTTGTGACGTGGAAAGCTGCGGTTTGAGTAAAAAAATCAGGAAACTATTCAGAAATTCAGAAATCATTATTGACGCTATTGTCCGCGTATTATTGTGAGATTTACCATTTACTTACAAATGTACAAAAGCATACAATTTTCTTACTTTATCCCGATTTGTTTTTTGGTATGTAAAAGGATATGCAGCTCAAATTTGTACCTTCCACTGCTAAATGTACCACGTAATTTAAGCACGCCCCTAAAACACAATATTGTGTGAAGGGAGACGGAGACAGTAATGAGAGTGTTTGTGTGGCTCGTCGTGTTCTCTTGTAGTTTACAAGGTTTCGATTCCAGACCCCCAACACACTAAGCGTCGTCATTCTTATGGCGGACAAGAAAAAAAAAAACAGAGACATTTCGTGTTCGTTTCGGGTTGAAATGTCAATGTGGCGTGAACGGTCATCATAAACCAGGACCAGGTCCCGTGGAGACATTTATTTTACTTTAAACTAATCCATATAGAACGTCTCAACAACATCCACAATTAGGGAGCGTGCATAAATTACTTATAACAAATCGGAAATTTTGAAACCCTACCCCGCACCTTTATTTTTGGTATGTACGCCCATGTAAAAGCATAGGCCGCTTGAACCCCTACCCCTCCCTCTCTTGACGTGCCACGTAATTTATGTGCGGTCCCTGAGACAGAGGCTGACTGACAGGTATATGCATATACTGTACTGTAGACCGCTAAGTATGTACATATTTAGGGCGGTAAAATGTATTTTTAAACATTAAGTGTAACAGAAGTCACGCTGCACTGTTGTCTCTTGTCTATCGGCTTAGGGATCGTCCGTAAATGATTTCGTCATCGGCAGGGTGGGTGGGTCTAGTCGGATACTGGTATTTGATGTTTGTTCAATATCTAAGCTGATGATGACGAGGGGGTCGTAGGGTACTATAATTGAGATATTTTGATGACAATATTTGTGGACGACCCATTAGACCTATGTAGGACGTATAGGAACTGAATATTGTTTAAATGTACTGCTTTAAAAAAGTAACACGCGCGCTCCCTGGACTTGTTGTTGTTGTTGTTCTCCCTACACACGCTACAGAATTGTAATGGTAATGGTAATGGTAATGGGAGGATGGGAATGGGACAGGTCACAGTAATAGTTGTGTCGACATTGTCATTTAATTAAAGGTGTAAAAAATGTACGACGAATTCCGAAGCTGTTTATTTTTGTGTATTTCTTGTCAAGAGGAAACTACAAGAAAAAGGTGGCCCGGTAGTTGAATTCAATAGCGTTTTATTTTTACACTCCTGGAAGGAACTATTAAATAGGTAGTTTATTTAAACGGTATTAGAACCACATGACTACGAACTCATCTCCATGCTATTCAACAAGCGAAACATTTTGTTTATTTTTAAATTCAAAGCTTGAGTTTAGTATGTGAAGTTGTTCAAACAGGAGGATGTTAATATAGCACGTTTTTGGACTAAGTAGTTTTGTTCAGTGGCGGAACCAAGGTGCAAAAAAGGAGGGAGAGGAGAGGTCGAGGTTGTAAGGCTTTTACTCTCAAATCCCTGGATTAGGTAATGCAAAATGAAGGATATTGACGGGCGAAAATATCCGTACTCTTGCGACTCAAATGCGTGGATTATAATTCCACCGGTGGACTTAACTCCAATAAAGCAAACGGCAAAACAACTCGCTTCTACAAAATATATTAAATTAGTTTATTTAATGTAAAAGACGAAGTAATTTTAATGTATAATTTACAGTAGTAAGTAGTAAAAATATACGGAGACTGAAAAGGACAGAGTTCTTGTTCAGAGGAGAATTGAAGTTAAAGTCAGAGAGTAATGGTTAAGGTTGAGTAATTTATAGGGATGGAATGAGATGGGCATGGCCCATGGCACACGGTTAAAATCTAACAGAAATAAACATGTAATTTTAGTATATTAGGGCTCCGGAGTCAACGTGGACTAAACTTATTACAAGTTAACAGTTAACACGACAAATCAGGAGTTTGGTTCAAGGCTGACTAGAGTCAGCCTGATAAGTAGTAACGGTAAATAATTCTAGAATTTGGTTATTAACATAAGTTGAAGGCTGAGCTATTCAAGGAACTCAGGAGTTAAATTAATGAATAGAAGTGGAGTCGACCGATGCGGCCGACTTTACATAGAATGTAGAGATTAAGGAAAACACAAATTAATTACTTTTGTAGGTAAATTAAAGTACAGATATGGGACATCTGGTCGATGCCAACTAGAAACTATGGATAAGCCGTAATATTACACTTAATATTACGATTACAACGGTAAATTATGGCATTTCGAACTACAAAATATTAACTATTGTAGAATCAAAATGACCTCAAATATTTCAGGAAAAACTACTATGAATATTGGATAAACTTCGGTTCAGTACCGAACATACTCCGGCCCTTGAACTCATGCAGGAGCATAAGTTCAACACTGATTCCATTTAACACAATTATATAATTTTAAAGGAAAATTAAACACATGAAGTTACATAGGATAACATATATATTTTGGGAGTCACTAGTACCTATGGATTACAGTTAGCAATAGTAACTAGGTATTAGGCGGAGGACAAAAATAACGGAATTTATACAACATAATATTGGATTACACAAAATGAAATAGTAAAATTAACAGGTTGAAACACAAAAGTACTGGTACTACTTAGTATTTAATTTTGATTGTTGAATTTTGAAGCACTTTCACAAACACAAATCGATGAAGGTTCAAAACTTGACAAAAAACAATTCTTGAATTTGATGACACACTTTTGATCAACACGGTTAACGGTAATGAAGGGTTACATGACACACATATTTAAGAATTATTGCAGACACATAATATTGAATTCCAGAATTATTGAACTGGATGAATAAAATACACAGAGGATTAGAGTAAACGATATGACTTACATTATATAATGAATACAGATCAAAATACTCAGGATGTTGTTACACAAAACATGAATTATTAAGTATTGCTAAGTAACTGATTACTGGTAATAAGCATATACATGTTCATAAATATCGTGATTACAAACCTGGAGAATTGAAATCCAACAAAATACACATAAGGGGAAAACACTAGCCACTTGATTTTGATTCTTCTTCGATGGTTATGGAGTTTGAAGTGGACACGGTTTGGGAATGGGATGATGGATGGTCGGAGTCTTGAGACGAGGCAGCATACAACAGAATTCGATGGTGTTCTCCAGGATGAAATGTTGAAACTCGTACAGATCCAGATCTTGATTTTGAAGGTAATTTGGGTGGCACGGGATCTGGATCTTTTTGTTTGACGGTTGGATGGAGCACAGCAGCATGACAGTAGACACTTTTTAACATTTTGGCAATTTCTTCTTCGTCATCACTGCTGGCGGAGGACTCACGTTGGTTGAGAACTAATTGTTTGTGGTTGGACCAGTCCATTTTACGTCGCACTTTATATTGGGACAAAAATGACGGTTGCACTGGAGCAGGTTGATAGTCAGTAGTCATCAGGTTGCTACTTATTTCTTGATGACATCCAGGGATGGGGCCGGACAGCACCCAACCAAGAGCTGAGTTTTGAGCGACGGGGTACCCGGGTGGGCCGATTTTTCTTCCGTCTAGCATGATGTATGCCAACATGTCAGCACCAATGAGCATGTCGACAGATCCAGGTTGGAAAAATTGAGGGTCAGCTAGATCCAGATCTTTAATTGCAGGCCATGATGAAACGCAACGCTGGAGTGGCAAATCCTTAGTGACACGGGAGAGGACGTAAACTTGAAGATCACGAATAAATTGAGGATTCACCAGGGATTGAAATTTTAATTTTATTTGATGGCGTATACTTCCGCAACTGGTTGCTCCGATCCCTGATACGCCAACACTCACGTCTTGTCTTGAAAGTCGGAGCCGTTGAGCGAGGCGCTCGGAGATCATGCTGGCATGGCACCCACTGTCCAGCAAAGCACGGCACACATGAAGATGACCACTTAGGTCATATACTTTAATAAGTGCAGTGGACAGGAGTACCTGGTGGGTGGAATCGATGGCTTGGTGAGCGCCGATGACTTCGGTGGAGGCTGGAGGCGGCGGCGGTGGTGGTGTTGGTGAAGGATCTGATGGCTCCGGCTTCTTCTCGGCGTGGAGGAGAGTGTGGTGGGACTTGCTGCAGTGCCGGCACTTAAATTTATTGGTGCACTTTTCCACACTGTGCTTGCTGCTAAAACAGTTGAAGCACAGGTGGAGGCTCTTGACATTGGTGATGCGGTCAGCTACAGACATGTTCAGGAACACTTCACACTGGTTGAGGTAGTGGTCCTGGTTGCACACTTTACATCTGGGTGGAGGGTGGACGGTGCCAGCATGAGAGGACACGGTTTTCGGTTTGGTAAATGATTTTACACTTTTGGTGGTGCTGGCACCCAAGGCACGGGCACGGGCTTCCAGATGAGTGATGGTTTCTTTGAAGGTAGGGAGGGTGGTGGTTTTGAAATTGAGTTCCCAATCCTGGCGACTCTCCGGGGTTAGTCGTTCCAGAACGAGATGGATGAGGACGGCGTCCCACTGGTTCACAGGTTGTTGGAGGACTTCAAGTGCCCTTGCACACTCTTGGGTGGTGTCGATGAGCGTCCGGAGCTGCACAGCGGAGTCGGAGGACATCGGTGGTTGGCGAGTGAGAAGTGAGAGTTGATGGAGAATAAGCTCACGGGTATTCTCATACCGCTCTTCCAAGGTTTTGAGCGCGACAGCATAATTTTGGTTGGTTGGTTGAAACGACCTGAGGAGTCGTTCTGGTTCGCCTTCCACAGCACTTTTAAGATACTGCAGCTTCTGTCCATCCGTCAAGGACGGACTGTGATGGATGGAGGCGTAAAAGAGGTCCCGGAAAGAAATCCAATCACACAGATTTCCGTTGAACTTTGGTAGGTCAAGTTTGGGAAGCTTGATTTCAATCGGTGAGGGTAGAGGAGCAGTTTTCGGAATCTCAGCAAATATTTTTTGAAGCCGGCCTTCCAGAAGGATAATAAGGGCGTACTTGGCTTCAAATGAGGTGATATATGGTTCCAAGTCAGTGCTCGCAACATTAAGGATGATTGTTGCCTCGAGAGCTTCCAGTTCCAGATTGTATCTCTTGAGATTGTTGAGGTACGAGAGTACTGTTGATGAAAGCAGAAGTTCGGTTTTGGCGTCGTGTTTGTTTACGGCAGTCTGCATGGCAGCTAAGCGGTTTTTAATTGAGGTTCGTTTACTGAGTGCATCAGCGGCGGCTGCGGCTTTGGCTTCAGACATCTTTTGTTTGAGTTTTTGGGCTTTAGGTGAGATTCCTCCAGATCCAAACTTAACCATGAAACGGATGATTCACAGTAACACAGGTGTTTTGAGGTGAGGTTGGTTGTACAGCGTACACACGGTTGGTGGTTGAAAGAAAAAGGCTGGGGTAAGTTAAAACTTCGGGATTTTTTCTTTCTTCAAAACACGGTTTTTTCACACTTCAGTCCCGGGACTACCACTATTGTTTTTCCGGTATTCAACATCCGGTTCGAAGGACCATGTTCAGTGGCGGAACCAAGGTGCAAAAAAGGAGGGAGAGGAGAGGTCGAGGTTGTAAGGCTTTTACTCTCAAATCCCTGGATTAGGTAATGCAAAATGAAGGATATTGACGGGCGAAAATATCCGTACTCTTGCGACTCAAATGCGTGGATTATAATTCCACCGGTGGACTTAACTCCAATAAAGCAAACGGCAAAACAACTCGCTTCTACAAAATATATTAAATTAGTTTATTTAATGTAAAAGACGAAGTAATTTTAATGTATAATTTACAGTAGTAAGTAGTAAAAATATACGGAGACTGAAAAGGACAGAGTTCTTGTTCAGAGGAGAATTGAAGTTAAAGTCAGAGAGTAATGGTTAAGGTTGAGTAATTTATAGGGATGGAATGAGATGGGCATGGCCCATGGCACACGGTTAAAATCTAACAGAAATAAACATGTAATTTTAGTATATTAGGGCTCCGGAGTCAACGTGGACTAAACTTATTACAAGTTAACAGTTAACACGACAAATCAGGAGTTTGGTTCAAGGCTGACTAGAGTCAGCCTGATAAGTAGTAACGGTAAATAATTCTAGAATTTGGTTATTAACATAAGTTGAAGGCTGAGCTATTCAAGGAACTCAGGAGTTAAATTAATGAATAGAAGTGGAGTCGACCGATGCGGCCGACTTTACATAGAATGTAGAGATTAAGGAAAACACAAATTAATTACTTTTGTAGGTAAATTAAAGTACAGATATGGGACATCTGGTCGATGCCAACTAGAAACTATGGATAAGCCGTAATATTACACTTAATATTACGATTACAACGGTAAATTATGGCATTTCGAACTACAAAATATTAACTATTGTAGAATCAAAATGACCTCAAATATTTCAGGAAAAACTACTATGAATATTGGATAAACTTCGGTTCAGTACCGAACAAGTTTGAAGATTCTCAAAAATACTTACTGTAAGAATCAGTATTTTGAACATTTTAAAACCTTGCAGTTGTACTATTTTGCAATTTCTTGTAACTATGCATGCATTTAAAAGAGTTTGGAATTTTTGAAACCATCCAGTTGTAACATTTTGAAAATTATGCATTTACAAAATTTTGCACATTTCAATACCACGAAATTATAATATTTTACGCTTTTTAAAATTATGCAGATATGACATCTTGCACTTTTTTGAAAATATGGAGTTATAACATTTTGCAGTTTTTGAAACCATGCAGTTATAACATTTTGCGTTTTTTGAAAATATCTAATTATACAATTTTGAACTTTTTGAAAACATCTAGTTATAACATTTTGCACTTTTTAAAACTATCCAATTATAAAATTTTCCACATTTTTGAAAACATACAGTTGTAATATTTTGCACTTTTTAAAACCTTGCTTATATAATATTTCCCACCATTTTCCAAAGCATATAGCTTAAAGCATTTGCGATTTTGAAAACCATGAACCAAGTATTTGTGTGTAGGTACCTACATGTATTTTTCCTCCAATCCTATTAACACACACGCTTTTCAATTCAATAAAAAATAGATGTTGAAAAGCAGTAGATTAAAAATTGCCAATACATGAGAGGTAAACCAATACTATAAATATTTAAAATAAATTATAAATTACAGTACATACATGACATGCAACAAAAAGAAATACATATATGAATGTTTTAGCGAGCACGTGACTGTAAAACTGGCTAACTGAGAAAGCTTGTGATATAGTTAAAGTCCAATCCAACTCATGTAAATCCACTGTCAACTGCCAACTGCCACGGTAATTTAGCTGTACAGCCGCTTGCGTTTATTTTTGTTTTATTTTTTCAAGTTTGTCTTGTTTCACTTTCCTAATCTATTTAACTATTAAAATTCCTTCCCGCTGGCAGATAGTCCGTACTCATTTCTAATACATAGCAATGTTATCACTATATAACTATAGCCAGAAAACCAGATACGTGCTTTCGCATTTAAGATATTGCCAATTTGTATATAAATGTTTCGATTTTCAATTTGCTAACCAATACCAATACGCACTGCCCTTATATGCAGTAGAAAAACAGTTAAACAAAATTTTCAGACAGAGTGTTTTGACACCTTAACTGTTTTATCATATGGCTTGTATTGATTCGTTTTACGTTATTAATAGCGATTTCAAATAACCGCTCAGTAGATCATAAATATGTCTAACATCCATAATACAACAGGGCCAGAAGCTTCATATATAACAAAGTCAAGGGTCAGTTAGTCGCAGTCATAAAACGCACACGTATTAATGCAAGCGAAATACATACTATTCCAAATTCCATTTCCCTTCACTTTCATTTTTTTAATACCAAAATTTTGTATGTAAGTTTCCATGTCAATTTTCGTACTTCGCTTTATATGACGGGTCGTATTATTGTGAGAGATATGAGAAGGGGATTACGGGAATACAAGTGCTACTGGTTCAATTAATTTGTCAATTTCATTAATTAATTGAGGTTCCATGTTTGAAGAGTTGTTTGGCAAAACGAGTCAAGTCCATTTTTTTTCAAAAATGAGATTATTTGCTTTGCGTGACCTATTCAACTAGATACTTCAGTGTGTTGAATGGAAAAGGTCAAAGTTGAGCAAACGCAATTTTTTTAAATTGCCAAAATTTGATTTTTTGCCCAAAACAGGCCAAGTCAATTAAATGATTTTTGAAAAAGTGGGGGGAGTCCACCTAAAACAAGAATTTCTGATTTAAATTTGATTTTCCAGCGTTTTCGTAGTTTGTAGAAGACAATTTCCGTGTGTAAATATTTTACACAAGAAAAGATTTAAAAGTACAAAAAAGTTTGGTTTCACTCGTTACGATTAAAATTTCATCTCACGTCCTTTTGACTCCACGTTAAGTTATTGATTTTGAGGCAAAACGGAAAAAGTCCACAAATTAAAATTTTGCAAAATTTTCTAAAAAATTCCTGAGTCTGTCCAGATTTATGAAACTGCTTGAAATAACGCTTCGTCAGTTACAGTACCTGTAGAAAAAATTGAGTTGTAAAAAATAATCTTGTCACATTTTATTCGTTATTCGTTGTTCCTGTAAAATTTGCTTTGATGGGCTTGACCCGTTTTGCCAAGAAACTCTTCATTTATAAACGAGGTGTTGTTTTACTTTTACTAATACATTGTGGTGTGGAGTGTGGACTGGATTACTGGACATTTATGAGTGCTCTCGTGCTCGTGCTTCATACGTTTTTCCTGTGTGAGCTGTAGACTGTTGGATCCGATGTGTGTGGGCCGTTTTTGTTTTTGTTTTATTGTTCTAATCACTAAACCTCCAAATCCTAATCGTGTGCTGAATCAATAGAAACAAACAAATACTGAGAAGTGTACTTGTACTTGGAGCTGAAGTACAACCAAATCCTCAAAATAATTAATTTTATATTACCTTAGTGTACATACATACTGCTTCTTAAACTGCTTGTACTACTTCAAAAAGGAATTAAGTACTCTGTTACTCTATTTAGGAGCTTAACGCTTATGTACATAGGTAGGTACGCACACTGTATTGAGTATTATCTTTTAGAGCAATTTGAGAATTGCCCTAATTACAATACTGAACAGGTTCAAAAAAATGCACTAATATTGTAAGTAAAAGTTTCGAAATTTTCCATTTTCCCTCCAAAAATGATTTTCAAAATGTTTAAAACGTACTAATTTCCAGTAGTTGCTATTTACCAACTAAAAAATATTCTGTCATTTTAAATTCTTAAAAAATTCAAAATTTTCTTTATTTATTATTATCAGAATTTTTTTTAAAGTAAAAATTAACTAATTATTTTGTAATTAACAATGATTTTTTTAATGTGCAAATTATTCGTAAAAAATTTCCTTTTTTTAAAACAACTGGTTTTAGAAAACATGCCTCAAACTTAAAAATTTTCAAAATTTTCATTTCTTTCAAAAACCTGTTTTTAAAAAATAGGCCTCAAAAATACAAATTAAAAAAATTTTTTTTTGAATAAACTGTTTTTAAAAAATAGGCCTCAAAAATACAAATTTTTAAAATTTTTATTTCTTTGAAAAAACTGGTTTTAATAAATCAGCCTCACCAATACAAATTTTCATAATTTTCATTTTTTTAAAACAACTAGTTTTAGAAAACATGCCTCAAACTTACAAATTTTCAAAATATTTATTTTTTCAAAATAACTGGTTTAAAAAAATAGGCCTCAAAAAAGTAAATTTTCAAGCCTTCAAATTTTAAAAATTCTGAAAAATCCTTAAATAAAGTTTTAGAAAACAGGCAAAGGATTAGAAAATAATATAATCCTTATAAAATATTTTCAGATTTATATAGATAAATTTATAATGGGTAGTTTTGAAATCCTAGAGTTCCAATAAACGTTCCTAAGTCTGTACATTCTGTATTATTAGCTGTAATACAAATTATTTAAATTATTTCAAAATTATGATTATTATAAAGGACCAAGAGAGACACGCTGCGCACTCTGCTTTTTAGCCTGTCACAACCCGCCTCAGTTTTATTCATAAAACAGTGTAGAAAAGCAAACAGGAAAAATCTGAAATATGGGCAAAGTTTGAGTGTCGGCCCGGTCCCGGTATTTGTAGGAGTAGCAGTACTAGTAGAACAGGGGCAGAAGTATATAGAATTTTAGGCGGCCTCTGACTCTGAATATGTACGTAGTTGTTTGAGAGAAGTGATTAAATCAAAAGCTTTCTATCTTCCCTTTTGTCCCAGTCTCACACAATGGACACTGAAAGCGATGGTTCAATTAAGAGGAGAGACAGGAGTAATTGGAACCAATTAATTGTAAGTATTCTCGCAGCATTAGTCTCCGTCCCGTCCGCACTTTCATTCTATTTTCTACGTTACTACTGCTACTACACAGAAATTAAAGACAACTCAAAATTGAAATACAATCCTCCTGATGAAAGCTACACAAGCTTCAAAAACTCTCTTGCAAAGTCTCAAAATTGGGGTAAATGAGGTTTTTTGATTTTACTGTTTTACTATGCGAGGGGGGCCGTTCACTAAAGACGTTGTGAATTTTTTTTAGAACAGACCGTTATTTAGTAGCATCCTCTATCTATCTACTCACCCACCCAACAGCGCCAATAATTCATAGAATTGATAAATTGATTAATTTATAAGCATGCTCAAGACGTCGCTTATGGACGCCCCCTTGAAAATTCCTCATTTTCTGTTACACTTCTAGTTGAACGTAACTTTATAGCGTTCAGAGAAAATAACGGGAATCCATTTTATTTCATGATTTTAGCCGCTATTCATTTTGATTGTTTTATACTGTCGCTATATGCTATGTATAAAGTAAGTTAGTAAGTTAGTATAACACAGCTGTGTTCCATGTATGACAGCGAAAGCTATAGAGCTTCGAATAACAACAGATTTTAAAACGCGAGTTTATTTAAATCCTTTTCTACAGAAATATATCGTGAGTGAAGATTCAAACTGGCCTATATGCAATTTAAACTATGTAGAACGAAAATAATGAGCTTATGTCAAAAAAGACACAAAATGAGATAAAGAATGTAGTGTGCAAAATTTGATATGTAGCTACGAGCTTTTTAAAGGTGTAAAGTATTCTATTTGCTTATTTTTTAAATGTGTCAAATTTTGTATTTTCATGTTTTTTGAAAAAAGTAAAATATTTTATTGGCGCATGTTATTGAAAATTCCGAAATATTACTGTAAATGTTTTTTAAAAGTGCAAAATGTTGTACTTACTTGTTTTTAAAATGTGTGAAATGCTCTATTTGCATGTTTTAAAAAAATAGTAATCTATTTTATTTAAACATTTTTGAAAATTGCAAAATTTCCTATTTACATGTTTTTGAAAAGTACAAAATGTAGTATTTACTTACATTTAAAATATGCAAAAGGTACTATTTTCATGTTTTTGAAAAGTGCAAAATATTTTGTCTACTTTTGCTTTTAATAAGTTCCAAATTTTCTTTTTAGATGTTTTTGAAATGTGTAAAATGCATGATTCTTAAAAAAGCAAAATATTCTATTAACATGTTTTTGAAAAGTGCAAAGTGTTTTATTTAATTATTTCTAAAATATGCAGATATTCTATTTACATGTTTTTGAAAATACAATTATACTTTATTTACTGCTTTATTTTTTGAAAAGTACAAAGAATTATATTTACCTATTTTTAAAATTTTGCAAAATGTTCCATTCTATTTTTATTTTTTAAAAGTGCAAAATATTCTTTTTTACAAAGTTTTAGTGAAGATATTTTGAGTTTTGTTTTGTAGATAGTGCATTTTGGTTTTAGCTTAAAATGGAAAAAGAACAAAAGTAAAGTATTTTAAATTTCAAATGTTTTGACAAAATTAAACTCTTTAAACGTAACAATTTTTTTTTAATTTACTTATTTCGTAAGTCCATTGTTGAAATGTCAGTTTTTTTATTGGCAGTGATATTTTCCCTAAAAATAGGCTCATTTTCTGATTTTCATTAAAACGTGTATTCTGCTTCCGTTTGTATTTATAAGCTCGTTTGTTATTTGTAGATTTGTAACTCCCGTGAAAACAAGAGTTCAAATTAAATGCTATTGTCGATTAAATTGAGAATGAAACTGAATTTGCGTCGGATTTCGGTTTCGGTTTCGGCGACTCGATTCCGCTTTTTGGCTTTGTTGTAGTTGTTGTACAAAGCGCCTACCTACCTGCATATACCTTCATTATGTCATTTGATGATTATGTTTGGATTATGTGGAGGTGTACTGTGTGTATCTCTTTAACCTGTTTCTGTTTTAATTAAATTCTTTCCTTATCTTTATACGTTCTATTTGACTCGACGAGGAAGACTTGACAACGTGCACACTGGACGGGAAGCGACGGAACTCAAAGATTTTGTATTTGTGGTGTATTTGTCTATAGTCTATACTTTTGTACCTAGGTAGTTAATCTATATGTTTGGATTTTCATTTGAGTTTCTTTGAAATGAAAATGAAAGGCAAAATTGATAAGGAATTCTCAAAGAAAACATACGAAATCTGTATAAAAAACATTTCCGGGAATTATTTTAATTAGCGACGAAGAGTTTCAAATTAAGTATTCAATTTAATTTAGAACCTAATTTGAATGCATTTCTGGAAATTGACTGCAAAAATAAAAACAACTAAAAAGAAAAAGAAAAGTATTTTGGAATTTTTCAAAACATGTAAATAGAACATTTTGCACTTTTCAAAAAAGTGTAAAAATAAAATTTTGTAGGTTTCAAAAAATTGTAATTGTAACATTATGAGCTTTTTCAAAACACTTAAATTTAATATTTTGCATATTTCAAAAACAACTATGTATATAGAATATTTTTCACATTTCAAAAAAGTTTAAAAAAGAATATTTTGTACGTTTCAAAAAAATTGTAATTGGAACATTTTGCGCTTTTCCAAAACAATGAAATAGAAGATTTTGCATATTTCAAAAACGTGTAAAAATATAAATTTTATACTTTTCAAAAACATGTAAAAAATAATATTTTGCAGCTTTCAAAATCATCCACATAGAACATTTTACACTTTTAACAAACATTAAAATTAATATTTTGAAAATTTCAAAATCATGTGTAATTGGGACCTTTTGCCCTTTTTAAAAACGTGCCAATAAAATATTTAACTCTTTTCAAAAATCATGCAAATAAAGAACATTTTACACATTTCAAAAGTTATATAGTTAATAGCGTACACTTTGCACTTTTGAAAAACTCGTAGTTATAACCTTTTGCATTCAACATTTTCTCTCATTTAATGTGATTTGTTTTAAATAGTTCATTTTAACTCTAGCTTGGAATTGACTAAACGGGCCAGTTTGGATATTCACTCACGATACATTTCTTTAGACAAAAATTTAAATACCGTAAAGCTCCTATTACAAACCGGGTCTCTAATAGAAGCCCCCATAAACGGTAATGTTATTTTTTTCAACCGAAACTTGGAATTTTAAATAGAAGTCGGGGCTTCTATTAGAAGCTTTAGGGTGTATAGTTCTTTCCTATCTATAAAATTCTGCTGATTCCATGCGTTTAAAATTTCTTCCGTCTCTCAACATTTTTTTGATTGTAACATAATATATTTCCATTACTTTCTCTACGACTTTCTCTACTTTCTCTACTTTCACTTTTCAATTTTATCAGTTTTCATTTCGGACTCTGTGAGACACTATCGCGAATGCAATGCAGTGTGACTGCAGGAGCAGACTGAATGGAAAGCGACTTTTAAGAGTAAGTCGTCAAATATGTCTAAAAAATATTTTCCGTGCCGTTGATGTCCTTGTATAATCTATCCCCGTCCCCGTCATATGGCCGTTTATCTTTCTCTCTCTCTCTCTCAAATTCTAAAATTGTAAACAACTTTCTTTCCTGTCTTAAACAATATACAGTCCACAAAGTTTTTGACTTTATTCTTAAAATTCTATAGCCGCTTCTTTACCAGAAATTCCAAGAATGTCTACATTCAAACTTCAACTCTACGGTCCCGTGTAGTACTGTATAGACTGTAGTACATAAATTATTTAATGCATCTCTAAATCTACTGTCTACTGCACTTTACATAGCGTTTAATTTGCCTGTTCGGTTTCCCCGGAAATTCCTAAATTCTGAAACTATAATAATACAGATATATATGGCTATATAATTATTAGAAAAAGTAAGTATGTACGGCGATTCAAACATATTTTAATTTTGTGCGCGATTTTACAGAAAATTGTAAATCCCGGTTCCGGGTATTACAGATTATCCGGGAGTTTCGTCATAAGTTTATCTACAGACCCGGAAGTAATTTACAAAATTCAAGTTTAAGCAAGTAAAAGCATACAAAACACAATTATAAAACTTACCTCAAAATGACTAAAAAAATTAGTTCCAGCAGCGAATTCACTTTTTACCGTTGTTCTTGACTTTCACTGGGCTGTCAGTGTCAGTAGTAAGAATTTAAAAAAAACTAAATTATCTGCAAACTTTTAATGCCCAGAATCTAAATCAAACACTAAACTCCAAATGCGAAACTGGACCGGACCGGACCCGACCGGATCGGACCAAACTTTATATTTTTGTTTAATAGTTCACCACTTGAAACAATATAACCCGGCCCGTGTGTGGATGATTTAAACACTCTCTTAACTTGTCACAAAAAAAGTTCAATCCGTAAATTATTTGTCACGACTCTACATAGCCACGCTGACCGACCGCTCCGCTAATGTTATAGTGCCGAATAACCGTGACCGTCACCGTAACCGTAACCGTAACCGTATAACCGTTCCTTGAAAACAAATTTTAAACAGTCACAATAAACACTCAAGTTTTTGACGTTTAGCCCCTTAAAATCACCCCACACTGAATTCAGAAAAAATAATATCAATTAATTATACCTTAATAATTTTGTCAGATTTTTTTCCCCCATAAGGTAAACGTCAAACGTACAGAAGGAATCACTTTTTCTACACTTGTTCAAAGGCGCGACTGAAAACTGACACAGGATGGACGACGGGCGATGCAATGGGGGGAGAGTCAACCCTATGAAAAGTCATATGATATGATGATGATGTGTGATTTAATTTCATTCACGTGTCCGTCTAATTCCCAATTCAGAGCACACACATACACAGAAGCATAGTACTGATAGAACACTGCCACTGCCACTATTTGTTACGGCCACAATCCCGCAATACAAATACAGTATAACGTTGAAAAAAAAAAGAAACAAAGTTGACAGGTATTTATGTGCCTCTCCTTGTTCTACAACTCGGAGTAGTATTACTGTACTATGGGCATGGAGAACGTGTACAAGTTGTTGTGTAGTAAAAGTGGCTTTACTCTGCCACCTTGAAAAATCGCTTTGGATTTGTATACAATTTTTCCTACATTTTTGTTGTGTGTATTTTTTCAAAACGTTTTTGAAAAGAAGAAATGAAAAATAATACGATTTGGGTTTCTGTGTTTTATTGTTGATGTGGTGTGGTGTTTATATAGAGCAGGGGGGAATAAGGGCCACACGGTTTGGATTTGGAACCGTGGGTACTTTTTGTATTGTACGTTACGTATTATTATTTTGGTGGATTTTTTTGGTTTATTAGTAGAATGCTGCTGCTTCTGCTGGAGCTGGAGCTGGAAAGTTTTTTGAACGGGATGGACGAAGACGAAGGAGCGACGTGAAGGTGCGTGCTGGATGAAATACAAACAGAGACTGAGGTACACAGGAGTGAGACAGGCTCGCTAGTCACTTTTTCTTATGCTTCGCGGCTTCGGCTTCGGCCCGGCTCCTCATCATATTGCATGACATGATGCCTGATGCTAATGCTAAACAATCTCATCACTTATTTTACTTTTTTGGGCTTTATAACCTGTACAGAGAATTGCTGTATGCCGTATGCTGCTGGAAGCTGGACACAGTGAAGATGCATTTTGATGAGGCGGACAGCATTCAGTCAGTCATAAACTATATTAGTATTATAGTCTCGCTTTAATATGGATGTCCGTATGTACTGATGCATTAACGGACTACGGTATAAATGCCTAAACATATTTTTATTTTTACTCACAATTCAATGAGGGTACATTTTGGTAGTTAGTAGTTTTTAATTCTCACGGCCGGACGAAGGAATTGCTTTTGGGCAGGAATTTGTTTCGATACAAAAACCACCATTTTGATTTTATTGATGGTTTTCTTTGGTAAAGCAAAATGTTGTATTAACATGTTTTTGAAAAGTGTTAAATGTTCTATTTACATGTTTTTGAAAAGGTGTAAAATGTTGTATTTACATGTTTTTGGAAAGGTGTAAAATGTTGTATTTACATGTTTTTGAAAAGGTGTAAAATGTTGTATTTAAATGTTTTTGAAAAGTGTAAAATGGTTTTTATTTACATATTTTTGCAAAGTGTAAAATGTTCTATTTACATGTTTTTTAAAAGGTGCAACATGTTGTATTTACATGTTTTTGAAAAGGTGTAAAATGTTGTATTTAAATGTTTTTGAAAAGTGTAAAATGGTTTTTATTTACATATTTTTGCAAAGTGTAAAATGTTCTATTTACATGTTTTTTAAAAGGTGCAACATGTTGTATTTACATGTTTTTGAAAAGGTGTAAAATTTTGTAATTACATGTTTTAGAAAAGTGCAAACTGTTATTTTTACGTGATTCAGAAAAGCGCAAAATGTTCTTTTTACTTGTTTCAGAAAATTGCAAGATGTTCTATTTACATATTTTTAAAATGTACGAAAAATGTAATTTGCAAGTCTGTGAAAAGTCAAAATATTCTATTTCATATATTTTTGAAAACTCCAAAATGTTCCATTTACATGTTTTGAGAAAATTCAGGCAGCAGGGGCTGCCTATACGCTGGCCACATTTTCCGGCCCTGAAATTCTATCGTAGTATGTTTAATGTTTATTTGTGGAATTTATATTTTTGATCAAGTGTTTTTTTTCGGCATGGAGGGTTCACGAATTTCCTAGAAATAAAAGTAGTGAAAACACTCAGAATTTAGTACTTCCATTATTAGTGCGTCCTTGTCCCTTGTTTCTCAGGATATTTTTTGTATTTTCACTGTTTACTTTTTATTTTTGTAGCCATACATATGTAGTTGTAGTACTTTCACCCTAAAATATTTTGGATACGGGATTAGTTTAGAATGAAAAAGGCTCTTGACTTTCCACTTGAAGGTTTTTGGTATTTTTAGGTTATTTTGTTTTGTTTCCTTCAACTTGTATAGCATAATAAACGACAGTTTTGGCGAGTGTGTTTAGCTCAATAATAATAATTCTTAAAACGCTATATAATATATTGTGAGTGAAGAATCAAAATTAAATATATCCAATATAGGCGATAGAATTAAAACAATCTATGTCAAAGATTCACTGAACGAGATGAATGCTTAAAATGTGAATTTTACGATTTAGAAGATGCAAAATGTTCTATCTTTACTTGTTTTTGAAAATGTGAAATAGTCTTTATACAAGTTTTTGAAAAGTGCAAAATATTCCGTTTACATGTATTTGCAACTTGTTATGGCTTATTCGCATGTTTTTTAAAGTGCAAAATGTTTTATTTGCATATTTTTGAACAGTCCAAAATATTGCGTTTACATGTTTTTGCAAGTTTCAAAATGGCTTATTCGCATGTTTTTGAAAAGTCCAAAATTCTTTATTCGCATGTTTTTAAAAAGTGAAAAATGTTCTAATTGCAAGTTTTTAAAAAGTGCAAAAAATGTGTTTTAAGCAATTACATTTTTCTTTTGCAGATACTGCATCAGTATGACTAAAGCTATTGTTTTAAACTTTGTATTTTAATAGAAGCCAGGGGCGGCTATTTGGTGGTTTACGGTAAGTAAATATCCGATTAATCCCCCGGAAGCTAGTAACACAATGGTCCGACCGAGACTTCCGGTAACTAATCGAGACCCGATGCCGGAAACTAATTGCGCAACGGGGATTAATTGTCCAAATACGGTATTTTACACATGTTTTTTTCAAAAAAATCCACTAATTTACATCCACAGTCTACAACACACCACTTTTGTTTGGTAAAGTAGGTTACAAAAAATAAGCATTAATTATTTAAAAACCGCTATAATCTCACCCATTTCCATGCACCTGAATAACAAGATGAACTATGTAGCCTCAGTCTCCACCTGCACGCAGTCTAATAGCAATAGCTATACCGTCCCGGACCCAGATAGGATACGGGTACGTACTACCGGTACCGGTAACGGTCGCTGGAGCGAATACATTTGGCTGCCCGCTTGAACTTTCCTGCGATAATTCACTGTCTTGCCTGGCACAGTACAGCACAACCAGCTGCTTATTTCGTGTTTATACTTGATCAAGAATTACTATAGAATCTGTTGCAAGTAGGTACTTCCGTGAATGCAACTGCATACAACAGCTTAAAACAAGTACAGATGCATCTTATGTGCACTAACAAAAACCTCTGTAATACAGAATTAAAAAACCAGAACAGTTCCGCACTAAAAAATTTCTAAAACAATTCGAAATCAAAAATCGTAAACCGTAAACAATAATTTAGAAGACGAACTAAAGAAACAACCTGCCTGCCGGCTGCTGTGCGTCTGTCTGAAACTGAAAACAAAAACCATCGCGTTCTGCTAATAAATCCAGGTAAATGTCTAAAATTACACTACATCTAATTCACTAATTTAATTGCATACAAATTTATAGTGCTTTTTCTATGGGACTATTGTCTAGCAATAATTTGAACAAATTGCATTCTTTATAGTCATGATGTTGTTTATTGTTTTAGATTTGATTTGATTTCCAAATTGCCAGTTCCATAGTTCCAACGGCGGCATCAGGCAATAATAACCGTATACCAACGAAGGCATAGACTAAAATACTAATAAACCAAAAACCAAACAAATGATTAAATAACATAGCGCTTGTTTAAACATACACAGTCGCCCTTGAATTTTGAACTTGGAATCGAAATCTTGTAAAAGTTTAACTCATAAAAATAATGCAAGAAAATACCTAATGTAGGTACAAATATAATGCCCATAACACCTATAAAAAATTTGGAAAATGCGCAACAGATTTCAATTGTAATAAATTTTGATAACGAGTTCAATTTCCTATTAAGCCTACTACACACACGGTCACATGTTCTTTTTTAATTGCCTCACTTGTAATACACTCGATGAAAATACAGGTCCAGTCCACCATACAGAAAACTTCCTCAAATGCATGATACAAAATAAAGGGCAGTCCATCCATTATAGTATCATTGTATTATTCCAGCTAAAAATATTACCGATTCACACATGACATAAATAGTAATCGTAATCTCGACTTGGACTTATGATTAGTAGAAGTAGACTTGAAGGATTCAATGGCTGAGATTATTAAGAAATACGAAGAAGAGCTTTATTGTTATCTGTATGTAAAGATTAGGCGATTGTAAACATCCATTCTCAAAGCATGTTTTTTTTTTATTCATTAATGTGTGTGAGTGTTACCAGTTATCATTAATATGCCGCCATCCAGCTTTTTCAGGGCATTTCCTTTTATGTATCAATTTGTTTCACTACAAAAACCACCATTTTGAGTTTATTGATGGTTTTCTTTGGTAAAGCAAAATATTGTATATGTACATGTTTTTAGAAAAGTTTAAACTGCTCTTTTTACTTGATTCAGAAAAGTGCAAAATGTTGTATTTACATGCTTTTAGAAAAGTGAAAAATGTTTTATTTACATGTTTTTGAAATGTACAAAAACTTTAATTTGCAACTTTTTGAAAAGTCAAAATATATTTATTTACATATTTTTGAAAACCGTAAAATGTTCAATTTACATGTTTTTTGAAAATGCCTGGGGCTGCCTGCACTGGCTGCATTATCCGGCCCTGAGCTTTTTTTTTACACTTCTTTGAATACTAAAAGACCCATTATAATCGCAATTTACTATTATTCAAAATACACACATTTATTCCTTCATTTTTTTAACAAGTACAACAAAAATCGTTTTTTTCCGCACCCTTAGCGGAAATAGTTATAGGTCGATAATTAATCCAATATATACGAATTCGACATTCGACCTTTCAAAATAAAAAGTCAGGACTCATGGGGGAAAGCCACACTCCACACACACAAACTTTTACTGAGCAGATAGTCCTTTTTGAACTCAGTAAGAAACATGTATAGTGATAACATCTGGCTTGATTTCACTTGTATGATGATGCCATATTTGTACACAACTTTCCTCTTAAACTCTCAACACATTGTGTACATACAAAATGCAATTCCACCAAACCGAAAGGCCAAGGACAATTTTCCTTTTGGCCGTGCTTTTGGAGAAGAAGAGAGATAAACAAAAGTTGTGGGTTCGGTTTTGGGTTGTGGTGGTGGTTGGTGGATTGTTGGTTGGATGTTGGTTTGGAGGAGAGAAATATATATTATGGTTTATTGAACTGCTGAAGATGGAATGTCCAAAAGTCGAAGACGAAGTGGAGGCAGACTGACGACAGAAGAGTAGAAGAAAGTATTTACATTGCTTCTTCCGTCTTTCTTTCAGCAGGTCTTGACGGACAAACAACGGAACACACACACATGACATTCTCTTCTTCTGAACTCTCTTGAGTTCTCCGGCCTGGTTCCCGTTCCCGGTGCCGGTTCCCGACCCGCATCGTCGTCATCCGGGTCCGGGTAAAAGTCTTCTTCTATAGTGACAGACTGGCTTTGTGGTATATGTTATATAGGCATATTGTATGGATGAACAATTAAAGGACAAACGTCCCCGTCTACAAGCCCAATATGATGGAAAAGCCAGACGAAACGGGAAGAACTCAGAAGTCAGAACATTAAAGACATTTTAAGATGATCTATTATGTATATTGTACATGGCTATGTTCTTTATGTGCATATTGAGTCAATTTTGCGTTGTGTGTAGAGTAACATGCTGTCGCTATCTTCAGTAACTCACGAGGGACACTTGTATTGCTATTGCTAATTTACTACACAATGTCATAGGAGATACAGGTAATCATCCATGACAAAAAATTTAAGTAATGCGTAAATAGTAGTGTACAAAACTGTAAACAATTATTATTTTTTAATATTTTAATGATTTATGCACAAGCTATGACACAAAACTCGTATGCCATTTACCAGACTATTTTTTATTTTTATGCAAGAAATTGATATATATTAAGGCTCATTAAAAAGTATAAAACCAATCAAATTATTGCATTTTATTATTCACAAAAAGTTCAAATCGAGCATTTTCTATATTTAAAAATGTAATATTTCTTACTTTTACTATTTAAAAATAGTATAAATGCAGAATTTTAATTTCTTAAAGGACATAATATAAGCATATCAGACATTTAAAAGTACCTATGTTAAATAGACAATTTTTCAATTTTCAGTGTGTTTTTTATTATACAGAGTTTTATAGTTAGGCAGTCGGTATAGGCGGTAGGTTTATCTTTTAATGCGTTAAATTTCTACAAAAATTCTAAAGTGTAGGAATGTGCTGTTTTACACGTCTCTCTATTGAAATGAAATAGGTGACTCAACAAGAAAATATCAATTTTTGGGGCAAAAAACCAAAATATAAAACATATCTTTATACTAAATTAAAACACTTGGGCAGACGGAATTACTAGTGTACCAAAGTAACACAAAAAGGATGGAGAGGATAGGAAGTAATTGCCTACCCACAACCACAACTGGCTTGACAGGGTGGCGACTGTCCCACGTGGAGTCAGTCATGGCCGTGGTGGGTCCAGTGGCCATAGCATATGTTTGTGGCCATGTGTGACCATTATTTCTACGACTTTGAGAACCATTAGAATGACAAAGACTGTATCATGCGGCCCAGAATTTTTGTCATACACTGCATAGTTACACAATAGTAAATGTTGAACTGAGGATATATCTAAGATTACTGTTAAAGTTGCATTCAAACTACCTACAACTAAAATACTGGACTGACTAAAGAGTAACTTGACACTGAACTGCTTATATTAAATACGCGTCCTTTTCCTAGTACTTCTTTCTTAAGAAGCAAATTATAATGTGAGTAAAAATCATGCAAGTCAGAGCAAATTAAGATATTCACCACTCTGCAATTAAACATAAATCATCGTTCTTCCACATTAATACAAACCAGGTGGGGGATACTTATAGGATTGCTCTTAAAGTAAACGAGGCGTCCATTGCAAAGTTCAAATCATTGAATACAGAGAGAGAAAATCAATTATCTGCACCCAAATATACTAATAAATTACATTCCAAATAAGTCTATGCTCCAGATTACAAAATTCTACGTTTTTAGCCTATGAAATCCAACCCAAGTTTGGATACGAAAACCTAGTAGACTAATATTTTTATTTTATATTTATTTTTGTTCTCTCTGTAGAATGGGGCTAACGTTCAAACTTCTTTATCATATATCATACTACTTAACTTCTTTTAACCTCCCAGTTCAGCAACCACTGACTGGATTTTGCAATCTTCTTTTCCCAAATTTGTTGGCTACAAAACAGATAATGCAGTTATTTAAACACCAATGCACTACTCAAACATGAATTTAATTATCAATCTAACATCGCTACTAAAATGCCGCACCTTTTTCACCAATTTAAGCTACGATATCCAAACCGACAATTACACAATTGTCATTTTTTCTTTTTCACCCACCTCCAATGGAACGTTAGTTCCCGTATCGTCTGAGGCCTGTTGAGCTATAAAACGTTTTAAAGAAACCGTGTTGGGGCAGGTTCGCCACCCTTCAAACAAAGCAGGAGTATGGGTGACGAGAGAAAAAGAGAAGTTCATCAGTAGGCGATACCGTAACTAATTTTATACTCCTTACCACGTGGACATAGACGAAGACCGCCCTGAAGGAATGTACGAGAAGCTAGAAAAAAGTCTCGTTGAAGATCCATTTCTCCAGATGAAGAAACCCGCATTCTAAGCAGCTCTACTCAAACGACCTGACTAGCTTTTCGCTGACTTTGCCGAATCCATGGTGCGTTGAAACCGACTATCAGGCAAACGATCCAACTTCAGAGATGCTTTTTTATGGAAACCTTTGTTACTCTGCAACCGGTTCGCGGATTCAAAGGTTATACACCAAATGGTAATACAATACGTTATACAGAAAATAAAAAACATATATATGTATGTACGCTCAGATATGAAGGGCCACACAGGGAAAAAAGAGTGGAGACTGAAGAAGGAATAAAAGGGAACATATAGAGAGATGGCGCGTGCAGAAGTTCATGAGAGTTCAAGAAAAGTAGAATAAATGCGTAGTAGTAGAAACTTGATGTGAATAATGAAATAGCGAACAGAAAGATCTGGAAGGAAAGATTTAATGTATGATGAAAGGAAAGTAACTGGGGACGGGCTAGATGAGTTGGCAAATGTTCTAGAAGCTCTTGGAAGGGAATGGTATAAGTAGTATGGTTATGGGGTTTCTGGCGCACCTACGACCTACGACCTCATTTTTGAAAAGTAGCCTATTTAAATGAATTAAGGCTATTTTGATAGGAACATCAGCAGTTTTAACACATTTTTCAACATTTTCGATTTTCATATTGATTTTACTTTACTGATTTTGAGAATATAACTACGACTACGACTTTGATTTTATAAAAGTGATGTATTTTAATGATTTCGATCTATTGAATTCTATAATTCCCATGTGCTAACGTAGTTTTTCCATCATCTAAAATATACCTGTTATGAAAATTAGCTAATCGAACTTTTGATTGATTAAAAGTAAACATATTAAATTTATCTGACCTTATTTGATTTTAAAAATCATTTATTTTATTTAAAAACCGAAAAAATCAAAAAAATGTGACTATCCGAGTTTTTATTAATAGAGGCCATTGGCTTGTAAATAATAGACTATACAATAATTACCTAGATCAGCGTTTAAAGTTTTTAACCCCCGCTGATAAATAGTACTGAAATCCAAAAACACTCAAAAACCCGAAAAATTTCTACTAATACCCGAAATTTTTTAGTCTTCTATTCAACATTGTAAAGAGCTACATTTGTACTACAGGATACCTCTTGAAATTTTAAAAATCGCTTGATAAATAAGCAAGTAACCCGCTAATAGGAAATATACATATGTATTCACATGCTATCTCATCATAGAATGACCTTTTCATAGTTTTGACCTCGGTTCTGACATCTAAAATTTTGACCATTTTGGAGTATTATGAGACATTTTTTGGGTTATCTGAGACAGAAAATGACTCGGACCTTGTGACTACGAACTTGACAGTATTTGGTGGAACTATAATATGAGTCCCTATCTTGACAGTACTTGATCAGCAGTCGGTGGTATGAGTCATGATGTCATGAGCCACTACATGACCAACAAGATTATTACGATGACGAAACTGCAAATATTCAACCTCCGGAAGCACCTGAGGACGAAAACGATCCTTAGTATGTCACACACCCTCCACACGCTGGTAAAAATACTTATCATCATTAATTTGCCTTCCTCCTACCTTAATGCTTACTATTCACATCTAGTTTCACCCCTATCCTACCTAATCTCAAATTGAAGTCACAATACCAACTTACTACTTTTTGAAAAAAAAATATATTAATAATTTGTTTTTCCTAAGTTAATTTTTTTTACGGGCATAATTTGACCTCGCTAAATTCGGCCATGACCCGTATTATTGTACACCCTAAATAGAACTTTGTCCCAAAGGACAAAAAGTTCTAAGTCTAAAAATGGTCCGATTCTTCTGAAGCTAACAGACAGGTGTACATTCTTACAATGCCACTTACAACGAGTCTGAAGCTACTAAAAGAACCATCGGAGTAACCAATTTAAAGACAATGTCATTTTCACGTTCACACTATTAACATTTTATCTAGCTCCACCAACCTCAAAACATACAAAAAAATCATCCATTTTCCAATTTAATTCCCTCATCCACATCCCTTTGCCCCATCGTCCACCCTCCCTTACACGCATCCACCCTCTAACCCTCCCTTCAACGCACAATTGTATTCCCTCCAACATCATCCTCTCGTTTAGTACGCACTAAACTCCACGCAAATCACCATGCCTTCTACTCATCCTGCTAACTCTGAGTACCACATCCCAAACTGGCACAACCGCTATGGCCATATTAACCGCGGCCGAAGCATTGCACTCACCAACGAATACAAACCCCTACTTCTCAAATACAAGCAAAAGCTAACAATTAAAAGAAAAAAATCAAACGAAAAATCAACTCCACCTCAATTGGCCCACCGTGACCCTCACGTTTTCCCTCATATCCGCTGAAGTGAACTCATACGTCCCAACAACCTACCTTGGTTCCAACAACCATCTACCTTCATACTCGTTGTCTGCTCTTCCATGTCCTCCTACTCGCTCTCATTCAACTTAACACGGCAAAACGTCTTTTCTGATGTACCTCATAAGGTACGAACTTTCGACTTCTTGGACCACGACCTACGGGAAGTCCCTACAAATCTCTTGCAAAACGCCACTAAAATCATCTGTTGTTTTCCCCCATCTGATGTGACGACACGATATGTGCCATTCTACCTCCGCCGTCTTCTCAACATACTTCACTATCCTGACTCTGACTCCATCACATGGACAGATGACCGGATCACATCCAGATTGTACCCCGTCACAAGCCTCGTCCCTACTATCTACTACCTTGTAAGATGTCAACACACAAAATTATACATCAACTGCTCCGCCTGCACTGCGGAATACATTTGAAAAAAATTGCCTCACATTCGCAAATAACCTATTCCTCCTACCACCCACGATCACAACTTGGCCCTCAACATGACGTCCACTGTCACTCCCTATATACGTATCATTACATTTATGTACATTACAAATTACTGTCACCTATTATTTTACATTGTGTTTCTCTAATTATGCTATTCTTATATGTACCAAATTTATGTATCTATGTATATACCTACACGAAATACCTCTCACTTCAATTCACATGTATGTACTACTTACTATATATACTAATATTCCCTATGTAAATCTCCTTTACTCTATCCACTTCCACAATTCTAATTGTTATTACTCACTTTTGTTTCCACCACTGAGTCTGAGGACAGCCTGTAATGTTTTTTAGCAGGGAAAGAGATGTCACACGTACTTTTGCCTCTTCACTATACATGCGACACACTTACCCTCTAAAACTAAAAAGACGACTCTTGAAAGTCGTTGTTAAGGAAAATGTTTTCAAAAAATATCTCATGGACAAAGATTGGCAGAATTAATTATTGTGAATTTATTGTGAATACTTTCCTTGTACTATTACGTAGTTACAAAGCAACCTTGCAATCAGCTTTTGTATGATATTATACTGGAACAGAAATAGTATAAAATAAAAGAAATATTGTTGATTAATACTCAGAGTCCCAGACCAACACCACACTGAAACTCTCTCTCACCGCGAAATTATTCGGCGTTGCTGCTCTTATATTAGAATTCCTGCAGTAAATTCGATACATAGCAACAGCAGAACCGTCCCCGTTACACTGCACATTAGACTGCAGTCAGAGAACTGCATCCTTTAGCATGGGCGCCATAGCAGGGGAAAAATACAAATAAGCATTAAGAAACCTAGGCCTCCCAAATCCTATTGTTGCATAGGCAGAGACGACCAGAAACAACAATCTCAATCCCATCCTTACACTGCCTACGAAATTCTCATCGTCGCTAGCTCCTCCATCCCCATTGCATTCCTCGTCCACTCCCTCACTCTCCACTCTCTCTATCCCATCTACGTCGAGTACCTGTCTTGAGGAACCCAGAGCCGTAGACTCACATACAAGTAGCTAAACGGTATGTGATAAATGTGTGCCTACAAAAGGGGATTAATCATAAAATGGCTTTAAGATTCAGACCATTTCAGCTACCTGCCATAAATATTTGCAAAATCTTATATTCTGATAATTGGTTGCTAACTGATACTGTCCATTCTTGTCTTTCAATTGCAGACTACTTCTCATTTAATGCAAGCAGACCAAACTTGTAATTTTTAAAGTCAATAGGAAAGGGTCTCATTGGGGCAATATTCATACTGTTTACCGTATTTACCGAGCCAGGTAAAATCCAAAGAGTTGTTTACGTTTAGGTTTGTCGCACTAGTGAACCTACTGAAGCCAATGGGAAAAGAGTCTCGCTGGGGCAATATTCTCTTTGTTTTCCGTATTTCCCGAGCCAGGTAAAATACCAAAAGTTGTTGACGCTTAGGAATATCGCATTAGTCAAGTCTTCAAAGTGTAATTTAAGGATCTCACTGAGGCAATATTCCTTTTTGTTTACCGTATATCTCGAGCCAGGTAAGTAAGCATAATATAGGTTTTAAATGTTGAATAAAAAAAAGTGTGACTCTCTTGTGTTTTGTGCCCATCACAGGTGGGCACTCAATTAGTAATGTAAGTTAACATACTAGAAACTACTTTTAATACCTTTAGAAATAAGAGTAAAAATGTAACCACTCCAAGGCTGATAAAAATGCCAAGGAGGAATTGCGTCGTAGAAACAAGGAGGAGGAAGGTTAGATAAATAATATGTAAGTATATTGGACTTTATGAGATTCGAATATATAAATAAAGCAATAAAATGGGACGTCTCGATATTACTCGTAGTGCACTTAATTAGTAATGTAAGTTAAAATACTAGAAACTACTTTCAATACCTTTAGAAATAAGAGTAAAAATGTAACCACTCCAAGGCTGATAAAAATTCCTAAGAGGAATTGCGTCGTAGAAACAAAAAGGAGGAAGGTTAGATAAATAATATGTAAGTATATTGGACTTAATGAGATTTAAATATATAAATAAAGCAATAAAATGGGACGTCTCGATATTACTCGTAGTATTGAGTCGAAACGATAACACTGTGACGCTGCCAATTTATTTACCAAAATATAAAGAATAAGTCGTAAGCATCTGACCCTTGTGCCATACATACATATAGACAGAAGGCGAAGTCCAAAACTGGTTGACGAGTTGACGAAGTCAACGAGACGATTAGCGAAGAAATCGGCCCATGCTAAAGGCTGAGACGGTGGACGAAGAAGAGTCTGAAATTATTATCCCAGACGTACATAGTAAGAGATAAGCACAGGAGTGAATATTTACGAATATTCACGAAGAAAAAGAGGAACGTGTGTACCCACCAGAAGTGGGGTGTTACAGTTTATTGTATTATTACTATCTGTCTATCATATTATATGGCATGGGCATGTGACAGATAGTGTTTTATTTTTTACATTTTTAGCATTTAAAAAATGTGTCTCAGGAGACGGGTTATCGCCAATTTTTCCAGGATTTTTGGCTCCATTTAGCAGTTTTCGTACGAACTAAAATTGTTTTTCTTTATTTAAGATTAAAAAAGCGTTATAATAATATAATTGAAGAGACTTATTGTAAAATACAATTAAAATAATAAATGACATCTGGTAAGTACTCCGTAATTTCTATTAAAAGATTATTTTTATTAACTTTAAAAACTTCAGATTTCTTAGTGTTATCTAGATTTCTAATATTTCTAAACTTGGAAGATTGAAATTAAGGTGAAATATTTATACTGACTAACTAGGCTGTTTTTTAGATTTTTTAATGCTTTGGTAGTAATTTTAATTTGTTTCTTGAACTGTTTTTCTGTCGTTCTGCAAATTCATTAGGAAGGGAGAGAATTATAGTACAGCGTTATAGAAGGGCGGGACTGGGACAGGGGTTCAGCATCTCCTTCCAACGTTCCAGCAGCAAAGATCTACCACCTTCTGCTCCTCCTCCACAAGGGCCGGTTCTCTTGCCAGACGTAGTTGCTGCAGGTATTGTTAATTTAAATAGTTCTCCAACTAGGTTGTTTTCCTCAGCCTCCTCATCCTCGTGGTCCACTTTGCTGTAGTACATGATTTTAACTACTGCATCTTTGTTAATTTGGACTGTTTTGCTACGTTTTGATTTAGCAATGTCTGAAAAAGTGGGAACATTCCTGTATGACCTGTATTCTTCAAAGTACTTAAATGTAGGCTATGAGTGCAATGACGATGATCAAAATAACCAGATTGATTTCCACTGAGATCCCGATAGCGATAAGGTAGCTTTCCGTGTCGGCTGGGGCTTCAGGCACCAAAACTAGCAGTTGTCCAAGGCTAAATATTTTGCATGTTAGAACAATACGCGAACGCGAACGTTAGTACTCCAAGATTAGGAGTAGTAAGATTGGAAATCCAAATATCTTTTTTGCCCCCCTGATGAGATTTATTTTGGCGGTCTTTCGTTATCTTAGGTTATATCGCTGTTGGTCTTCGGCAATGATTGTTGGCTTTTCTACTTGGATTTTCTCCTTAATTGTAGGAATCTCCGTATTGTTAACTGTCTTCGGCTTCCAGCCTCTCTTCTTGGGCTGTGGCGTTGGTGCTCCACTGTTGTCATTAGGCTTTTCAACATCGTTATTTCTTGCTAGTGAATTGTCAGTCTTGTGGATGGCCTGCTTTAATTGCCAGTCTAGTTCTTGGAGACTTCCTTTTGCCAGCGGATGCATAATTACTAATACATCAAAGATCAGGATAACTGCATATATTATGCACTGATCTAACAGTAGTCTACAAAGCGATGGAACGAATAAAAGAGCAAGGTCTGACCTCGGCGGAGGCAGCCGAAGTTAAGGACGGATATTGAAGAAATCGAAGGGATATTAACTACTTATCCAGTCACACCTTTTCAAAATTCACCAGTATCTAAACATTGGCTCGATAATGAAATTCTTATGTATATGCGTGATAATGATAAAACTGTTAAAGATGTATTGGAAAAGTGGGCGGCGAAAATGTTATTGTGGACGATTTAAAATGTCTGGTATGTTCATAATACCGAGGGTTGTAAGCCTCAATTTAATTCTGGTGGTAGACATGTAGATGATGTATATTATACTTTATCCGAGTCGTTAGAAGTTGTTGATGTACCACCTAATTTTCAATTTGGTAATGAATATGATTCTATAGTTAAATTTCTAACTGATGTATATAATATTTGTGTTATTTCTAAACAAAATGCTTTGTTTGTTTTGTCACCACCTTCAGCGGGTAAAAATTATTTCTTTGATATTGTATTTGGATATTATATGATTACTGGTCAACTCGGTATGGCTAACAAGTCTAACAGATTTGCATTTATGGAAGCTGTAAACAAAAGAATACTTGTGTGAGATGAACCTAATTACGAAGCAGCTACGACCGATACGATAAAAATGATTACTGGTGGTGACCAGTATTCTGTCAAGGTAAAGGACAAGCCTAATGGCTCAATCTATAGGACTCCTATCTTTATTTTAACAAATAATGTAGTGAACTTCCTGAATGATCCTGCATTCAGTGATAGATTATGCCAGTACCGATGGTCTGCTTGTTCTATTTTAAAGGAGTATGATAAGAAACCTACTCCATTATGTTTGTATCTACTTATGTTAAAATACGGGATAATAAACGAATAAACATTTAGTGCATTTACATTTCGTGTTTTTATTATCATGTAATTCACTGCATAATTACAATAACTATTCACATACGTGCATGTATAATGCCTTATTTCTTGTAATATTATATAACTACAGAGATAATTCCTACACTAACCTTAATTCCGCTCGAGCATAAATCTCTTCGTAGTTGAAGGCTAGCTCCAGTCTTTTAAATTAGTTTGTAAAAGTGGCTGAACATGAGCCTACTTTGTAAGGCTCAGCTCACAGTCCTGAGTTTAATGACGCCTTTGTTCTTAGGAAAGTGCGATCTCAGGTGCGTGATGAGTAAATAAATTACAAAAAATTGATTTTAAATTTCAACTAGCTCTTGTGCGGCAAGCTCCAATTCGGCTCACAGAGCTTTTTAAACACTTGCCAACTTAAAGTTTTGTAAGATTTTGAGTTTTGAAATGTAAGTCAATTTCTATTTGAATAGCTTGCTAGCTTCAGGCTGAAGAATCCACACGAACCCAAGTGACTTGCCCTTACATAAGGTCAAGTTTTTGTGTGGACTTGGCCATTTCTTTAATTAGTTTTTAAAAGTGGCTAAATATGAGCCTACTTTGTAAGGCTCAGCTTACTGTCCTGAGTTTAATAACGCCTTTGTTCTTAGGAAAGTGCGATCTCAGGTTCGTGGTAAGTAAAGAAATTACAAAAGATTTATTTTAAATTTCAACTTGCTCTTGTGCGGCAAGCTCCAATTTGGCTCACAGAGCTTTTTTAAGACTTGCTAACCTAAAGTTTTGTAAGATTTTGAGTTTTGAAATGTGAGTCGATTTGTATTTAAATAGCTTGCTAGCTTCAAGCTGAAGAATCCACACAAACCCAAGTGACGTGCCCTTACATAAGGTCATGTTTTTGTGTGGACTTGGCCAATTTTTCAATAAGTTTGTAAAAGTGGCTAAATATGAGCCTACTTTGTAAGGCTCAGCTTACCGTCCTGAGTTTAATGACGCCTTTGTTCCTAAAAAAATGTGATCCTAGGTGCTTGGTGAGTGAACTAATGCTTTAGGTTTGATTTTAAATGTAGGAAAGTGTGATCTAGGATGAGCTGGGGCCCATTATAACTATGCTGCTTCTGCTATGTGTGATAGAGCATAAGTTGGCGCTTATTCGAACCCATCTTTTACTGTGTATTTGAGGATGAGCTGGGGTTTATTTGGTAACCTACTACTTGTGCTATGTGTTTGGTTGGATAAGTTGTCGCTTATTCGAACCGAACTTCTAATGTGTGTATTTAAGGATAAGCTGGGGCTTATTCGAATTCGATTACCTTTATTAAGTGTATTTGAGGTTAAGCTGAGGTTTATTTGAACCCTACTACTTCTGCCATGTGTGTGGGAGGATAAGTTGGTGCTTATTCGAACCCAGCTTTTACTTTGTGTATTTGAGGTTAAGCTAGGGTTTATTTGAACCTTACTACTTCTGCTATGTGTGTGGAAGGATAAGTTGGCGCTTATTTGAACCCAACTTTTAATGTATATATTTAAGGATAAGCTGGGGCTTATTCGAACCCATTTTCAATGTGTATATTTGAGGATAAGCTGGGGCTTATTGGAACCCCATTACTTTCATGAGGTGTATTTGAGGATAAGCTGGGGCTTATTCGAACCCTACTTTTTACATTGTGGTTTAGGATAAGCTGGGGCTTATTTGGACCCTACTTCTTTTACTGTGTATTAGAGAATAAACTTGGGGCTTAATCGTACCCGACTTTTCATGTGTACTACCATATTTCTGGCGGACATGGCGTTTCAAAAATGTGTGTTATATGGTAGATACATTGTTTCGTCTCCGATCTCAGCAACTCTTCCCCGTCGAACCCTTATAGAAGAAGGGCGATAGAGGTGGAGAAGCTGAGGACTGAGGCAGGAGAAAAACGCCTTAATATATGCTATATATGCCGTTCGATTTAAATAAATACTTGTTGATGTAGCATGCCGCTTCGCCTGCCCATCTAGGTCTAGCTTCTAATATAATTATAATTACTTGGACTGGGTTAGAATGGCTCATTTTATGGCTGGCTAGGCGGTGCGTACAGTGGATTTGGAAGGATGGGACTTGGGATTAGTGTAGCTGCGGAGTGGGGAAGTGGTTTTTCCTTACACGTACATGCTGCCTCTACAGCTCTGCGGAGCTAATGATAATATGGCTGCTTATGTTAAGGATGCGGAATAGAGTGTACACAACA
Organism: Dicyrtomina minuta; assembly: GCA_949802685.1. NCBI lineage: Eukaryota > Metazoa > Arthropoda > Collembola > Symphypleona > Dicyrtomidae > Dicyrtomina > Dicyrtomina minuta. The sequence continues at coordinate 73,484,558 of OX461810.1, forward strand.
CAGTTTAAAATGATATAGGAAAGTTGCAGTAGAGAACTGCAGTGAGATGCAAAGTGCATCCACTGCTACTAGTCCGAAGACTATTTTACCTCTCCTTGTTCTCTTCCCTGCATCTCCCGTATTTATTACGTTTAATTAAGTATGTATATTACAATTAGACATCATCATATTACATGAGGTGGTTTGTGAATCTATGTGGGGTACAAAGTGTGCCCTACATCTTCACCCGGACTTTGAATTGATACCCGTCCCGGGTATCGAAGGGGAACTGGATTAGTGTACAAGTTCAGTGTGTATAATCATAATAAGAATATTGTTACATAGATAAACATAAAATTGACATAGCGAGTTTTCCTTTAAAGTGATAGTGTTGTGTAGTAAATATAATCATAACATTATTGTTGTAATTATTATTATAGTATAGAATTTTGAGGAGATTTTTACGAAAACATGTTGAGTGTAAATGTGATATACCGAATAAATTCATAACATTATTGATCAAATTATGTGTGTGGTATATAAAAATGAGGAGATTGCGCAAAAACATGTTAGGTGGAAATACATTGTGGATTATAATAGTATTGGAATATTTTTCAGTAATTTGGATTGTGAGTGTGTGGAATTAATTTTGTATGCGTGTATACGACTAAGGAAAATTGTGAGGCGTATATACGACTAAATAATAATAATACGTGGTTATATAAGTATACAATGTGAAGAATTGAATTATGGTAATGGAATAATGTGTGTAGACAAAAATATTAAATGTGACATATAAGTAATAAAAAAAATTTTCCGTGTATTCTATGGTTTCATTGGAGAATTGATGTATGGAATGAGATGTTCATCTGGAATAAAGGTGATTGATGGATGGTGATGTGATGATCGCTTGTAATTAATGTTTTCAGGTATTGATACGGGGATGTTGGGGGAAGGTGAGAAGTTTGAAATTGTACATAGATGTGTATTTTTAAAGTGTTTGCAATTAATGTAGCGAATTTTTAAAGGATAATTCAAAGTAATGTGATATAAAGATAATTATAGTGGAATTGATTTTTTAGTTATGTATATAGAAATAATAGAATAATTTTAAATTGTAAATTAGAGTAATGTTACTTGTGTAGAGCTGATTTCCGTAAGTAGTGGTCGGTGTGGTTGAGTAAGTAGGTATGTAATTCTGGATTTTCCTTTTAGATGAGGTGTGGGTGGATGTTTGGTAGTTGACTTCGAATCCATCGTGATACACAGGTAGAACACTGCGTATGCTTATATGAGTGATCGCAGTAACCGGTAGGTAGGTTGATATTGGATTTGCTTAATAATTTTCTGGCTGAAATGAGGTAGCCCAAAATATGATGGTCGTTCCATAAGAATGGTGTGGAGTCCGGATTTGGATGAAACGGTAAAAGGCGGTTCAGGTAATACGGTATAGCTTTATTTTTTGTGGGGGTTTCCGGTAAAAAGTAAATGATTTTGTGTGCGTCATGTAGTGTTGTGATCGGAATCTGTAACATGTTGGTATCCAAGTTGCTGTACGTGATACGTGAGTTGGTGTAGGCGTTTCGGATTGTCATTGAGTAAGAGAGTATAGCCTGTTTAACGTAGAATCCTACGGTCACGATAAGTGTGGTCCTGGAGTGTCCATGGCAGCTGTGAAACCAAAATTTGATGCTTAGTGTAGTTTCTTTCTTTTTTGGGTTTTGGAGGTTGAGGTTTAATTCTTAGTTTGAATTGTTTATTTTTCCGGGCAACTTGTTTTTGCAAATCTTCCATTTCTTTCGTTGTGAGGAGTGTGAATTTAATTTTTGCAGCGTTTTCAATTGCAAGTTGTTGTTGTTGTTCCCTGTTACTCCCGAATATTGTTGTTCCGTGCTAAGGGATGTATCCAGCGTTCCTGGAGGATTTCTTGTGTAGGTCGTCGCCCAGTTTTGCCCAATCGATCTAAGGGTCGATTAGTTTCCATGGTTTGACCATAATGGATGAAAAATTTTTGAATTATTTTATTTCTGGATTTGTTGTATTTCTTAAAATGAGAGTAGTATTTAGTGATTAGATAAACGAAGGGATAAAAGGTTGATCTAGTTGTGGCTGTAGTCATATTTAATTTAGGTGGATGGTATGTAGAGTGATTAATTTTCATTGGTGTCTCCGTCTGGAATATTAACGAGGAGATTGGCGTCTAAGAGATTAAAAGTTGTCGATCGATTTTTTTTCTTGATCTGGATTCATCTTTTTTTTTCTTTTTGCGTCTATGATGCTGATCTGGTTTTGGGGTCTTGTGTTGATATAACTATTTACTTGTCATGATTACTACGATGGCTATAATTCGAGCGCTCATTGAATGTACAGGCCGTGGTTCACGGATGTCTTTGATTTGCTCGGGTTTTGCCTGGATCATGTTGAGTGTAATTTGGACTTTGTCATTTTGTGGCAGAGTCCAAATTTCAGAGGTCATAGGAGGGGTCATCGCCGATTTTGTAGTGGTGGAATGTAGAAGTCGTATGGAGTGAAAAATAACTTGTAATAATTTTGGAAAATATTATTTTTGCCTGCTGAGTGTAGATTACTTATGGGAATGGTGGTACCTATAGCTGTTGCTGGTGGCTAGTAATTTCGTTAGTGTGTTGATGTTGATTTGAATATTAATTAATATGAGGGTTCAGTTATGAGTAAGTAGATTGATATAGTGATTGAGTTGATTGGTGATGGAAATTCAGATTGTGCATTTTTTCTTGTTTTTGATTCTTGACTCGTTCGACTGGTGTGGTGTATTTGCAAGAATATACGTATAGGATGTTGATTGTTGTATGTAGACTTTAATGGGAAGAATTAATGGTGGCTGAAATTAATACTTTTGTTGAGGTTGAAGTTGACTCGACTTGGTTGTCTCTGTGTGCATCATAGTATTATGCCGTGGAACTGGTAGTTGCATGCTGGTATGGACGAGTATACATAGTTTTACTTGTTGAGGTAGGTGTTTGTAATTATGGTTCCTATTACTTCTGGAGTGATATTGGAGTTGAATGGCAACTGTGCATTTTTGTTTAGGCTTTTGAATTGATTAAGTTCATGTAATGGTGAAAGATATTGTATAGTTGATACTATTATATAGAAAGGGTATATGACCTCTTGGAGTGGTGAGGTGAATCGTTGTGGGGTACAAAGTGTGCCCTACATTGAGCTATAATCCTCGAGTGCTGATTAAATATTAACTACTATAATTAAGGCTCGAATGAAGTTTAAAAGCTATTGAGCACAAACACATACAAATATATACCCAGGCTCTGTTATAGAGCCCAGGCTATGCTACAGAAAATACAATACACTATTTACTAAGTCAACTTATTGCTTAAGCAATTTTCTGTCATATAAACAAGAATAATTGCATTTCCAAGTGACACCATGATTTTAAAGGCATCTTTATTTTACAACAGACAAATCAAGAAACCATATGGAAATGATTGCTTTTATCAGAGTTATTCTGATAGATTCCTAATTTTAACTAGAATATCTACCTAAGGATACACTACGAGTTCAGAGTAAGATTAAATCACTAAATATTACTACATTACATATGTGTTATACATATTGCTTACTATACGTTAAGTTAAGATTTAGTGTATTCAGTGCAGTCTTTCTTACGTCGTTATATTTTTGGATATGCTAAATTAGCAAAAACGCTATACGAGCTTCTTATGAAAGACGCTCCTTTTAATTTTGATGAGCGGTGTTGTGAAGCAGTACTGAAAATGAAAGTGGCTATATGTAGCGCACCGGCATTATTATTCGGTCGCTGCCGTGTTGATTCAGAATGTGAAAGGCGTAAAAGAGCCATTGTGTTTCATTTCAAATGCATTATCTGAACTTTGCTTTGGTGGCATACAACTGATAAAGAATGTTACGCAATCGTATATGGATGCCAGAAATGTCATCATTTTATCATGGGCAGATCACTAAAAATCTACACTGATAACTCGGCCCTGGTCCTGGTGAATTTATTACGTGATTATTTCCAGAACTTAGTCAACGGACACCGTGGATTAGACTGAAACTTCTATGCTTGATAAAACTGGAAACTATTATAAATTCTACGCTTCAATAATCAACCTAGTAATTGCTGTGCACTCCGCAGTTCACATGGGATTACCATTCTACGGGGTTATGGAATATACAGCGATGCCTAACAATTTTGTGGTTAATATTGTGGAATTTGTCACCGCGATGCAGCTGGCTATCGCAAAACTTTAGGATTTAAGAGTACTTCTCTGCACACGGAGCTTCTTTACCTAATCTTGGGTTACATAATATGATGACACGTTTCTTATAAAATAATCGTTATATTAGACGAAGAAAAGGTAGAAATTCCATTATTGCTTACAGCAACGATTTTGTTAAAATCTTACAAGCCAAAATTGACGAGGCCTTTCAAAAGTATTTTAAATAAAAATTTTCCTATTTACAGGAAAAAACTGAATAACATATTAGAAAGTTTGGAAGCAGCTCTGTGAAGAATGCTCAATTGTTAATGTTATATTAATTCAATTAAGTTAATTAGTTAGCGTAAAATTATAACATGAAAGACTGGGTTACAAAATTCAATATTCATCTTGATATGTTTCCCTTAAAACTTTCAAATTATCAAGACACTCTTGGTAGTCATCCAGCTCCATCATCGGGATTCGATTGAGGAGAGATCGAGAGCTGATGGAATTCTTTTTTGTATTTACTTCAACGTCCACCAACCTCTGGAGAAGATCTCCAACACTCCTAGAATTATGTGCACTTGCAATTGTGGGTGTCTCCCAAACAAATTCGCCGGCGCTGCTAACGCTCGTCCCTACATAACAAAAGGAAAAATCATACGTAAGAAATACAGCTGGGGCCCAAAAGAGTAACTATACTTATCCTACATAATTATTCATCCGGATAAATATTAATTCAAAATGTAAATGCAAAACATTAAAATCAGGACAATGATTCCGCGTATTTTAAATGTGATTTCATGTTTCTCTAAAAGAACATTAATTAATTTTCAAAACATGCCTTTCTACGCTTATGTATGACAGTGCATACATAATAATAGACTAGCCGTAAATGACGTCACTACCACAATACAGTATATCGTCTGTGAAGAATCAAATGTTTAGCACATAATAATATGCTTACAGACCCAAGGATTTAACAAAGTTGTATACATAAATGAACAACCGTTCAAAAAAGGACGACTGAAAATTGAACGACGTGATTTATGCACGACTCCTTATTATGCAAAATGTCTAAAATCCACAGATCCGAACCTGGAGTTGATGTAGACGAGTACCAAGGAGAGGGAACTGGGGCCCTGGACTTGTTGAGAGTCTGGAAAATGGTGGGTGTGAAGAGTGCCGGAAATGGATGCGACAGTTTAAATGGAGTTGGAATGCTCCTCACTACATTGACAGACTTACGAAAATTCTCTTGAGCATAAACTTCAAGACAACTTTCCGCATCTCGAATCCCATCCTCATCTCGTCGACTGCCCCCCTGATGCCAGCCACTTCCACGACGACTCTCCTCCTTCCGTCTGCAAAATCAAACAACACATTTCAAAGTGTGAGAGCGTGTCATTCCAATGTGTATTGATTTGAGGACATCATAAATTACATTTCTAACACAACACCATTACATAAAAATAATGTAAATACTTTCAAGCATTTAAATAGCATAATAATAAATAATATGTTATTCACGTTGGTAAATAAAAGAATGTCATCAGGTGTTTTGTTTAAATACAAACTACCATTTCCTAACGTAAATAGTGTACTTTTAATTTCCTTATTTATTTATTTAGTTATGGTTTTTTACAATTTCGAAAATGTGGTAGTAACATAAAGTATTTTACGCTTTCAAAAAGATAGTAATAAAGTATTTTACTTTTTTCAAAAAGGTGGAAATACCACAGTCTACATTTTCTAAATAGTGGTAATCACGTATTTTATACTTTTTAGAAATGGTAAATTGTATATTTTGAATTTTGAAAAATGTAATATGTAAATATCGTTATTTGCACTGAGATCAGTACGTTCAGCCTCATGCATGCATTACTTAAGATTCGCATGTGTCAAAATCTGCTAATTACCCTTTTACAAAAATCAAAATATTTTTTACTACCAGAATATGGCTCACAATATGCGAATTCCATCCAAGTTGTGCAAACTATAAAATTGTAATAATCATGTAACATGATTTGATTTTTCAAAAACCAATGTTATTACTTTAAAAAAAACATGTCGTAACTGATTCAAAAAAGTACAGCCAAATTCTTATTTCTAAATATTTTGTTTCTTTTTTCATATTTATGTTAATGGAGCAGGAGCAGGACATTCAATTTCAATGGCAATTATATATTATGTAAAACCTAAGAGCACATTATGCATTGCGTATACATCCCATTATTATTTTTAATATACGATATTCCTTCCATTTCCATTCTACACACAAATCCGTTCCATTCGAACTGTATAAATAAAAAAGGACTATAGAACATTCGCACAGGTGACCCAAAACAATAACATGCATTTCCATAACGTTCACTCTTGAATTCGAATATATCTCTGTCTGAGTAGGTATTTGTATTTGTGCTTCGGTGGATAGTTTGGCTATGGAACTTCAGACAGAAAAGTGGTGGACATGAAATAATGTAAAATACATATATAAAAGTTTTTGTTCAGTGTTCTGACTGAATCTGAATTACAGTACAGTATCAAAAGTCTCACTAGTCAGTATAAAGGAAAACTATAGACCGAGAGGCAGTGAGACATGGGCATGGGATTGAGCTCCAGTGATGCAGTCGTAGAGAGTAGAGAGACTCTCATTGAAAATTCAAGTATCTGAATTTTAAATCCCTACAGTTTTTTGTCTCTTCTACTACTCACTCGTATACATAAACAATACGGGAGGGAGAGAGAGCTAAAAATCTATAATAAAATCTACAACTCGTTTTATCCATCTTTTGGTGTTCATTTCCAAAAACAAATCCCCAAAGCAGGCAACAGGAACTAGGTTTAAATCAAACACTATGTAAACAGGGCCGGATAATGCGGCCAGCGCAGGCAGCCCCTGCTGTCTAAATTTTCAAAAAACTTATGTAAATAGAAAATTTTGCAATGTTAAAAAATATGCAAATAAAACATTTTCCACTTTTTTAAATACATGTAAATAGAACATTTTACACTTTTCTGAATCAAGTAAATAGAAAATTTTGACTTTTTAAAAATATGCAAATAAAACATTTTCCACTTTTTTAAAAACATGTAAAAAAGGACATTTTGCGCATTACAAAAAACGTGTAAATAGAACATCTTGCACTTTTCAGAATCAAGTAAATGGAACATATTACACTTTTCTCAAACATGTGTAATTTATCACAACACTTTAGTTTACTAAAGAAAACCATCAATTTAATAAATTAAAATGGCAGTTTTTGTATGTAGACAAATTCCTGCCTAAAACCATTTTTTTCGTCCGGCCCTGATTGTAAACTCGAAACACAACTTAAAATCATTAAAAACCAGAATTTTACCGAGTACAAATTTTACAGTAAATGTTTCAAAAAATTCTAAAAATTGAAACCATATTATGTAGGTACATAATCGTAAGACGTATAACAATAAAATTATTTTTGGAATTTAAATATGATAAATAGACACAACAGGTAATTTACTTTTAGATTTCATTCGTATTTAATTACGCGGACAGCCTTTTAAAAAATCTCTCCTGTCTAAAAATTGACTATTAAATGTAATAAAAGTGTTAGGTTTTCTTCGTGAATCGTCCGAGTAACAGTTTACAAATGTATAATATGACAAACTTGACTGTCTAACGAAGGAAACGATCAAAATGCTGGAATCATCTGCTTCTGATTCTGCATGCAATGATCAAGTCTCAAGATGCGCCTTTCCTAATTTATAAACTTGCTCACATTCGCATAATCAGTCAGTATCAGTTTCCATTTCCATCTCATCCTGTATACCCAAGTTATAGTGATCCAAGTCGTCTTATGAGGAAAAACCAAAAAGATTCTCTCTCTCAAAAGAACACAAGACAAAGGGGGAAAATACGCACACGTGTAAAAGGTAATATTACATCCAAAGAAGACGAGAAAAAACAGACGCAAAAGGATATCAGTAAAAAGAAGAATCCCACTGGAATTTCAATGGGAACATGGGAAGTGCAGTGGCAGTCCAGTCCAGTTTGTTTGTCTATCCTTTGAGTTCAAGTCCACCACCCAAGTTCCAAGTCGACAAATATACTAAATAAGCAAATAAGTAAATACCACACCACCACATTCCAAGTCCAATCTTGTAATATATAGGAGATATAGGCACTCACCAAGGCTACTGATACTCCTGCCATTTCCCTTATTTCCTTTTATAGACGCACCTATTACTAATGTATATACTTATATATAAAAAAACAACAAAACAACAAGAGAACAAACGGAGTTCTTTTTCTTATACAATCTGCAATCGCAATCTACATTGTTCTTGATTCTTCTCTAGTTTCACTCTCTACTGCTACCTCACTTTCTACTCCCATGTTCGCTAAATTCTCATGAGTTTCGTACATAGGTACCTAACTATCTAAACTGTAGAGTTATTTGTACTTGTAGCACATCATCCAGCATCGGTACCGGTACTGGCACTGGGTATGAACCGGCCCACGTAACGAACCGTACCAGAGACTAGTTTAACATACTCCACTCGAATTTCGCACTGACTGAATGAAAGCTGAAAATTACCAAAATTGCTTGAATTACCAAATAGCTTAGGTAAATATAAAATTTAAACTTTCTATAAAAAACGTATTATACTTTCGAACAGAAATAAATAATTTCAACTTCCAAGACCTCAATACTTTAAAACAGTAAAAGTTAAACTACAGGGCCGAATAATGCGGCCAGCGCAGGCAGCCCCTGCTGCTTGAATTTTCAAAAAATATGTAAATGGAACATTTTGCAGTTTTTAAAAATATGTAAAAAGAATATTTTGACTTTTTAAAAACATGTAAATAAATTATTTTTTGTACATTTCAAAAACATGGAAATAAAATATTTTCCACTTTTCTGAACCAAGTAAAAAGAACATTTTTCACTTTTCTAAAGCATGTAAAAATACAACATTTTGCTTTAACAAAGAAAACCATCAATAAAATCAAAATGGTGGTTTTTGTATGGAAACAAATTGCTCCCTAAAACTAATTCCTTCGTCCGGCCCTGGTACTGGTAAACTATCTACAAATATTTCGTAATTTTCCATTTTGTATTCCTACAACTCAAAATGTGCCCGCTGTCGATTTTAAATATTTACTGTCTGGTAGTCTGGTTTCTGGTTGTGAGTCAGTAGCACACACACACGGAAGCACACGTACGTACGAGTAGACACGCTCTTGAATGAAATCAGAATCATCAGTGGGATTATTTGGATAAGTTGAGGGAGAGTTTATGTATGTAGCCCGGACCGTGTAGTTAGTGTTCGATGGGGATAAATAACTGGGGAAAAGCTAAGTAGGTAGCTATATGCGCCTATACGTATGCCTTACGCTTACATAATGTGTAGTATCCACTTTCCATCCACGCTTTATTTATATTTACCTACTACATACCTACTTACGTTTTCTTTCAAAATTACCATTTTTCTACCCCGTATGCTGACTCTACTACACACTACATGTAAGACGACACCAAAACTATGCAAAAGACCATCTCCATATACATACCATGTGCTCTTTTTTCCAGCATATATAGCGCAGTATAAAAAAATACAAAGTTATAGGTGCAGTCAGAAGAGATGATTTTTGCATGGAGAGAAGAAGGTGAACGGACCGGTTACCGGTACCAGTGCTGGTACCGGTACCAGTACCTGTGCTTGTAATGGAGGGACGCCCCTCGAATACTCATCCACCACAACGTGTAATATGAGATCGACAGACGAAGAGAGAAGATGTGATGTAGTTTCCCTGAGAGAAACTTCATAGTCAGATCCACATGGACGTCCAGAACCAGAACCAGATCATCTCCAGACGAACAACTAACACCGAGAGACATGAAACATCATCCCTACTGAATATCCGAGTAGGACGCGTATATAAAGTAAGAATAGGCTTTGAGGATTTCACTTGAATTTCCAATTTCCCTATGCTAAAAACCTGCAAAAGCTTGTTTCTAGTTTTCTATAGTAAGTAGGTAGGTGCGGAAGGAAAGTCAAAAATACGGTTACGCGGCTATACGTATTATGCAAAACAATCTGCACAGTCAACAGTGAGTACTTTCTGCTTTTCTCCTTCACACAAACGTAAACCGAGACAAGTACCGATACCGGTACCGGGACCAGGACCGGCACCGACACCGGTACAAGGGAATGGCAACTGCAACCGGCTGTTTCCGCTTCTGTTTATAATAATGACTGAAGGGAGAAAGTTGGGAGGAAGCGAAGACGGAGCCACTCACTCTTCGCTCTTCGACTTGAGACAAGGACATCCACTTTATTTTATTCCGTAACCTACCTACCTCTCCCATTCCATAGTTCCTTCCCTACTACTCCTACAAACTCCAAAGCCAAACACTACTGTCCTACTTCACTAAACTTCCCTTGCCCATTTATTATTTATTTATTTATGTATCATAAACACGGACGAAGGAGAATACTGATAGGAAGTGGTTCCCTAAATTCAGACTTGTTTCCAACTGTCATAGATTCTAACGTACGGACTACAGACGTAGGTTGATAGGTACTTGTTTACAAGTCTGCAAGTCACATTTCCTTTAACCCTCCTGCCTCCTGCTGCTGCTGCGAAAATCTGTTAATATACCACAGTATATACAGAAACCGTCGAAGACATTTGTGAGTAACTTTGCCAATTACAAATTGCAATTAACATGCGGGCTGAATACGCATGCAAAAATATTGCGGATATTTTAGAAACCGGGTTTACATTAAATTTGCTGACTGTATATCTACAGGGCCGGATAGTGCGGCCAGCGCAGGCAGCCCACGCTACTTGAATTTTCAAAAAACATGTAAATGGAACAGTTTGCTTTTTTCAAAAAACATGTACTTAAATGGAACATTTTGGTGTTTTCAAAAATATGTAAAAAGAATATTTTGACTTTTCAAAAACATGCAAAATAAATTTTGTTGTACATTTCAAAAACATGGAAATAAAAATTTTCCACTTTTCTCAAAACATGTAAATAGAACATTGAGCACTTTTCTAAATCAGGTAAAAAGAAAATTTTGAACTTTTCTAAAAAGTAAATACAACATTTTGCTTTGCCAAAGAAAACCATTATACAATAAAATCAAAATGGTGGCGTTTGTATGGAAACAAATTGCTGCCTACAAGTAATTTCTTCGTCCGGCCCTGTATATCTACTATGTAATATAATAATAGCTGGAACTATGTACATGTTGTAGGTACATATAGTTCCTAAAGACCTTAAATAGGCGTCCGTCATTGGAAATCAATTTCTAGTGTACTATGCGTCTATGCACCGAATGAATTAACACGTAAATCGAATTAATTTGTTTTTAAAGTTTTGACTGTACTTACTTAGAATTTATCAGGCAGTTTCTACGCATTTTCAAAATATACCTATAAGTACCGAATATAATTACAAAATTGAGTATTTTTGTAATTTTTTCGAAATTCGAATACCTTTACCTTTCTACCTTTCCTTACATGCATTCTTGTTACGTTACAATGAAGATTAGCCCCTTATCAGTGCAGCTCCACTGAGTTGTCATGCTTCGTAGGCTATAACTAATACGCAATACTAATAAAACATGATAATAAAGCAAAAGTGACGCTCTCCACTATAATGCATATTACTGATATGAATAAAAGCTTCACACTTCACACTTCTTTACAAAATCCTCGTCCTCCCAGACCCAGACTCGCGAACACTCCGAGAAATATAGAAAATATAAACCTTAAACTCAATATCAATCTCGATATTATCATCATCACACATGGGCTTATAGCATGGGAAAGAAGCCGTAAGAAAAACATGCACTGATATATTTTTGGCTTCATAATATTACTGTTACCGGGACCGGGACGACTACCGTTACCGTTGCACTAATCGTGAGCTTGCATACGTGGGTATGTTACGCAGTGTACTACGTAATAATACATAAATTCAGAATGCGAATTATTTCAAGCACTACTAGCGACTAGACTGGAGAGATAGTTGCACTGGTACTTGAAAAAAAGCCCAATGCTCGCGCCTAAACATTCCCCCAAAAAAAGGAACAAAAAGGTTTTGGGTTTTTCTTTCTTTATTTTTTCTTGGAATTTTTGGATTTCCGGGTATAGGATTCGGATTCATCTCCAGCCACTGGAATAATGTGTTTTCTTCGTATTCAAATATATCCGAAATGAAGCTCAATAACCGTATTAGTATTATGTTCTGTCACACTATACCGGTCCCAGAACCATAGGAGAACCAAGCAAACACCAGCTCAAGCTCAAGTGGTTTCCTTTACTTAAATTTCTTCCCTTGCTTTCCTTTGAGTTCCATCTATCTCTCCATCTGTAGTCTCACAGTAGTCTACGGGTCCTCTTCAAAAATAGTATACAGATATCGACAGGACACACAGGGTGTCACATGACCTTTGACACCCTTACAGGGCCGGACGAAGGAATTGCTTTTAGGCAGCAATTTGTTTCTATACAAAAACCACCATTTGGATTTTTTATAAATGGGATTCTTTGGTAAAGCAAAATGTTTTATTTACATGTTTTGAAAAAAGGGTTAAATGTTATATTTGCATGTTTTTGAAAACAAAAACATTTATTTACATGTTTTTAAAAAGTGTTAAATGTACTAATATTTTTGAAAAGTGCAAAATGTTCCATTTACATGGTTTTTGAAAATTCAAGTAGCGTGGGCGTATTAATTTATTTTAAATCTGTATATAGCCAAAGAAAGAATTCAAAATTAAGTATATTGTATGTGCTGGGGCGGCGACAAATCTATTTTGACAAGAAAAACAATTTACGAAAAAAAATAATGTTTTAAAAATGAATGTGAAACAATATTTTTTAAAGTTAAGCTTCAAATCGAAAAAACGAAATTAGTCCAGCTACTAAAATAAAATGAGCTATAATTTTGTAGTTAAATCAGTTTATAGTCTTTATAGGCTATAGATAAGATGGGGGTCCAGGTCAAAGGTCATGTACCACCCTGTTCAGTGTGTTCATGCATTTTATTTCTTAGGGCTTCCCCTCCCTCCATATATAATATGTCCCTACCTACTTGAATATTTGCCATTTCCACACTGCATATATTGCATTCGTATCGATATCAGCAGTGGGATCGCTGGCGATAATCGGGAATTTAACTTTCCTTCGGTTTATATGTATACGATAGATAGAAGCTGCGATAGTGAGACCGATACGGAATCCGGATCGGAATTCATGTGTTTATGTATTGATATTATGTACGCGGCGGGTAATATGACTGTAACGGAGGAGAAAGCCATAGGAACCAGTACCAGGGACGAGGACGAGAGAGACCCACCAAAGAGAAAGTGGAAGGAAATGAGATAAGTGTGTGGAATTGAGATTTCGGATTCTTATCTAAAAGTACATCTCCTTTCAGCTCTAAATCTTAAACCAGGAGAACCACATTCTAATTTCAAATTCAGCAAAACCAAGTCCATAAAGAAACACACCAATATGGGCGTTTGGCGTTCATGCTCTGTGTTACTGTGTTGGATCCTAGAAAGTCTAAAGGTGCTTTCTAATAATATAGCTAATATAGGCAAAACTATTAGGCATATATAAATATATATGATGTACAATGCCTATAGTCACAAAAATGAATATGTCCCGAATTTATGCATAGAGTTTGCTAAAAATTAGTTTGGCATGTTAAAATCTTGCTCAAAAATATCAATATGTCCGACAAAACAGTGACACTAACTGAGAAAATACAAAACCCTAAACAATAATCAATAAATCTACTATACAGTAAACAGACAAATTAATAAAAATTGGAAGCAAAAAAGGTGTGTCTATATACACAGTCTAAAACAGTAGAAAGTGGGACTTAGACTTTTATTAGAAGAAATACGGTAGCTGTGGAGATGGAAATGGTAGCCCAAAATAAAACCGTTGCTCCGTAGCCGAAGTGTGGTGTAATGAAGGTAAACAGAAACATAGTGACTGCCAAGGTGGCTAGAAAAAACAAAAAAGTACGCCGGGGAAATACAATACTTGAGCCAATAATTTCTTTCCAACTTTCTCTCTCTCTCTCTCTCTCGAAAATTCAGGAGCAGCATCCACGACAAACTCCTTTCACTTTTAGGTAACTTCACCCCCCTCCTAAATTCTGTATAATAATCCATATATTCTATTTTCTATATTTTCCTTTCCCATCCAGGGTTTATAGTTTATATATATATATATGTATATGAAGAGTTGTTTGGAAAATTGGGATAAGTCCACCTACAACATGCATTTCTGATTTAAATTTGGTTTCCCAGTGTTTTCGTAGTTTGTAGGAGACAATTACCGTGCGTTAATTTTTAATCCAAGAAAAAATGTAAAAGTACAAAAAAGTTTGGTTTCACTCAAAACGGTTAAAATTTCATCTCACGGACTTTTTCCACTATGTTAAGTTATTGATTTGGAGGCAAAACGGAAAAAGTCCACAAATTAGAATTTGTGAAAATTTTCTAAAAAATTCCAGAGTCAGTCCAGATATATGAAATTATGAAACTGCTTGTAACAACGCTTCGTCAGTTGCAGTACCTGTAGAAAACCAATTGAGTTCGAAAAAATAATCCTGTCACCTTTTATTCAGGATTCGTAGTTTCTGTAAAATTAGCTTTGGTGAACTTGACCCGGTTTGCCAAAAAACACTTCATATATTTATGCATGTCCGGCGCTCTCAAAGTCTGACAGTACCGGTACCGTACCGACTATTGAGTACCTGCCTGCCTAGGTTCGAATATTTATATTTGCACAAGACGAAGAAGAGAAGAGAAGACTAGCTCTATAAACACTTGTCATCATACGCTATATTAAACTTTTGCCGTGGGCTTACACATCATCTGTAGTAGACACTGTTCTCCACTAAGCTAGTAGCTCTTGGGGATAAGCATATAGAAAAATATTATGCAATGTATTTAGTTGAGAATTGAGACTTATTGAGATCCGAAACCTTTCCCGTCAACGGTACGGTACACCCACACCGAAACCGACTCTATAGGAGAGGGATCGGGACCGGTACCGGGACAGGGAGACGCAGGATTTTCCAACCTACATACACATTACATGACATTTTAAGTGTAGCAATCCAATATCTTTTCCTCCCTCAATAATATTCCATATTCTAGTAGAAGGTATATTATTTCTGGTTTTTTTCCCCATTTCTTAAGGAGCCAACACCAACACTAACATCGTCTATCTGACAGACTTTGAAGTCGTAGGTACCTCGAGGAAAAT
The DNA here is from genome assembly GCA_949802685.1 of Dicyrtomina minuta. Classification (NCBI taxonomy): domain Eukaryota; kingdom Metazoa; phylum Arthropoda; class Collembola; order Symphypleona; family Dicyrtomidae; genus Dicyrtomina; species Dicyrtomina minuta. Next base: position 73,500,050 of record OX461810.1, read on the forward strand.
CCAACGGTACCGGTACCGTTACCGCTAAACTACTGACTCACATAACACTGAAAGAGTACGGAGCCTCAACTCACACAATCCGAATCCGACTCAGTATCAAGTCTACATAATAAAAAAATCTAAAAAGGAAAGGAAGGAAAAAGGAAGCCACACAAAAATTCCCCCACTTCGTTTTTTTCCCCGTTTCGAAAATCCGATTCGAATATATTTATACATCTATACACATAAAAAAATCTAGACGACTATAGACTATACAAAAGTAGGCAGGTACTTCTTCCCTGATTTTTTTTTCCTGTCAAGAAAAAAGGTAGGAAATCAAGACGGTGCGGTGCGGCGGCGGCGGCGGCGGTGGCTGCTGTGACTGTGATAGGATATATTATTATAAAGTATGAAGTACACTGGTAGTGGCAGTAGATATCGGATTTCAGAATCCGAATCCGGACTCAGTCAGATTCGAATGCGGATTTGAAATGTACCCATTCCTATACACAGGGACTTACTATCATAATCATAACTATAGTAAAACGCAGCCAGGTAAAAGGTTTATGTATATCTATAAAATATTTCAGGGTTTTTCCACTCTACAAAATTACTACTCTATAGACATATAGACATATACAGATAGAGATAGAATTGCCTTTCTTTCGTATTCAGGACCGCGACTGCTCTTAATTTTATTTCCTTCAGATTTTTCCCCCATGTGTATGAATGAACGTGTCCGTTTCCGCTCGGATTATTATATTATGTATGTGTGTCACCTTTGGAAGTGAGGGAAATGGATCTATGCTACGAACATAATTGGAATGCTATGACATGATAGCGTGAAATGTGAATGCGAACATAGAGATGTAATAATTTAATATCTCACGCCATCAAATTATACACACATAATATTAGGAAGGTTATGTGTTATACAGTGTATAGCGGGATTGTACACATGTACGATTAGATTATACATACAAAATTATATGTCACATAACCAATCATTAAATTACGGGAACCATGGCCATGGCCGAAGCCGAAGCCGAGTCGCGCTACACATAATAATAATTATTAGTTTTTAGTACTATATCTGTGTATAATTAACTATAATTCCTTAATTGGTTCAAAATTGTCAGATTTTCCGCACACACACAAAAATAAACGTGCTTGAAGGTACCTCTATGTAAATCAATTAATAATTAAAATCGCAGTTTAGGTTCATAAAAATAAAATTGGAAACCGACAGTAAATTCCGAATTTCAAAATTCTGAACCGACAATACCAGGCCAACGCTCCAGTTAATTTTACATTTTTTACAACAAATTAGAACAAGCGCAATGCAAGCATCAGAAACCACGGCTTTGTAAAAAATACAAATATACGCTCGTTCATAATAGTATGTATTTTAACTGTACGAAATATGAGTGAGGAATCTGTGGATACCTGATAACTTGATCCAGGGAGAAACCTCGAGGGACGAAAAAATTCCCGATGGATTTATTCAGATCAATGGGAGCACCGGGTGTGAGACTGTGAAGATCATCCAAGCCACGTTCGCTGAGTACGTCAAAGAGTGTTTCAGGGTGAGACAGTGGGAAAGGGAAGGAGCTTCCCACCATCGTCATCTTGTGTCCGTAGCCACTGAGGAGGTCAATTAATTGTGAGAAATTTATTTTGGAAGATTTTTGGAGATAAGGCAGGGTGAGGGTGTCCAGTGCGGCGGCTAGCACTGCACTTGATTCAAATGCTGAGTCAGGCTACGGACATAAAAAAACAAAATACACATAGATAATTAAATGCTAGAATAAAAGGAATCAATTAAAACAACGGTATTATTATTGGGTCTACATATTCTGTTCTGGACACCTTTGTTAATAATTATAATGCCTGGATATAAACAGTCGCTGAAGAATGAAAAGAAGAACTCTGTCTATGGTCATAACTTTAAAATCGAAATACAACTATAACTATACTGCATTAAGGTTCACATTCATAAAAAGGAATTAAATACTAATTTACCTGCCTTTTTCAACGTTGGAAAAATTCCATTAACATACAGTTTTAAAACAGTTTTTATTTAAATAAATATCTGCATTTTTAGAAGAGTGTAAATAGCATACACTACACTTTTAAACAAACACGAGTAATATAAATATTGCTTTTTCAAAACAGTGTAAATAGCCTATTTTACACTTTTAAAACGCTGTAAAAATAGTATATCACTACTCGCTATAACAGACGCAAATTAGCCGATCTCCAATTCTCCCTAATGACTAATGGTAAAACTTCCATTCTCCATATCACACTAAAAGCAAAATTATCGCTATTTTGCACCTTAAAAACAGTGTTAAATAAAATATAGTAAACGCCGCACCTCCAAAATCAAATCTATTTTTTCCCGAAATTATTCTATTATTTTGATTTTAAAAAGACCAAAATGTGGCTAGTATCTATTCTTCAACGGCTATACAAAATATGTAATTATACACAAAGACACAGGAAACTGACATGTAAACATGACGTTTGATGTTTACAACTCAGCAAGACCAAAAAAACACAGAGCTCGAATTTAAAACAAAAGAATAATGTATATATAATATGTAGAGTAGTAGACCTACGTCCAAAGTAGAAAATATTAGAAATTAGATTAAAACTGAAGAAAAGATTCAAATTCTAGGAGAGCATTTCCCTCACATTATAATTGAGATGCGGGAGCTGAACAGGTTGTGGGTTGGCTCGGAACAAATCATCTGTCAGTCCAAGAGACGTAAAGACGGAGGAGTGAAGACTGAATGAATTCCAAACTAAAGAGGTGCTCAGTGAGCGCAATTTAAAATCTTCAAACTGCTCCTCCGCTGCTGGTCTCGGCCGACTCAGCCCAAAGCAAAAACTGGTTTTCTTCTCATACTCATCGGATATGTGCTGGAGAATTCCAGAAGCGAGACCACCAAATCCATCTTCTTGATCTGCCAGTACGTGGAAACCCTGCATATGTTTTGTACATATAAAAAAATCAATATTATTACAACTTATACTTGCTATGAAATTAATTTTCATATTTTTAACGTTATAAGGGCTTATCTAACTAAAAATATTTTGCATTTCGTTTTTTGAATTCACAAAAATCCCAATTTTTTTTCGGAGATTCTAAATTCTGTCAAAAGTAAAAAATTAAACGAAAAAATCAGCCATAAAAATAAAATACAATTAATTGACATGACACGGCATGACACGCTAAGAACATGGTCAGTAAGCTGAAACGTATTCTTTTTAATTCTTTTTTAATGGCAAAAGGCAAAATATTGGATTAAACACAAAGAAAACAAACCTAGAAGTAATAATCTGACAGAAAGGATGGGCCGGGGCGGAAGTAACACAAAATAAAATACAAGAACAAATTGAAATACATTTAAGCAGGGTGATAGGAGGAAGGAGCTATGCAGACAAAAGTAAAATAAATTGTACGCATGAACATATTATGTAAACACGGGAAAATTCGCAACAGGAAATACAATACAAATACTGACTGAGAATGAAATTGGAGTAAATCGAGAAATAAATAGGAGAGAGATTGGAACAAAGATTGAAAATAAATCTGTGTGTCCCAATTTGCCTATGTATATGTCTCGCTGAAAGTAGAAAATAAAGCTGTGTAGGTACACAGGAGATGGGTATCTTGATATTGATAAATGAATACTATATGGTACATCATGTACAGGACCCGCAGGATACCGGCACCGGGTAGTACATAAGAAGTGAATTGTTTGACTACGCTTGCATCGTATGTAGGTATGTGGTTACGGCTTTCGTTCTCACCTGAAAGTAATCACAGGGCTCAGCATAGCGTCGGATAGCTTCCGTAATTCGGTCTTCCATGTCCGTATAAATCTGTAAACCTTGTCCATAATTGGAAACAACAGGAGAGTTGGGATTGTGGGAAAAATTGGGTAAGCTAAATCTATTCTCTGCCTCCTTCTCCTGTGACCAGTGTAATTTCCATTGAGTGTAATCCACCCAACTTTTCACTTCACTTCCCGTCTTTCCATTTTCTTCTTGAGTCGCCCGGGTTTTCTCCTTGTTCTTGGAATTTAAGCCCGTGCCGCTTGTCGAGGTGGAGGTTCCAGGTGTAGGAGTCACGGGCTCATCACGGAGATCGACATATTGGACAGCCCCATCCCAGAGAATTCCTCGGTTACTGTTACTTTCGCATTGATTCTGATTTTGTGAATTCTGGAGAAGTGAAGTTGACGGAGGAGGCTGAGGTGGAAAGTGGGTCGTCGTCGGGGTGGAGGTGGTGGTGGCCTGACTCTGGCGGTAACTCCAATAATTATCTTTTAAGTCAAAGATTAAGACACGCGGTGTCCAAATTGGATTTCTTTGCTGCAAAACTTGTCTCCATAAAATTCCATGGTCAATGTCTGCATTATGGCTTAAGGTCGGATCCTGTGAGTGCATCAAAAGAAGCAATTATTAGAAATGTGTACATTGTATTACTTGTTTGTTGTTCGTTAGAAAATAAATACTGAACACATAGATTTACATTATTGCATACATATTATTAGTTAATGATTAAATAAATTGAAGGGATTGTCACTTGTCACAAATGTAGTTTTAAAAATTGCACGAGTATGAAATTTATAGGAGATGATTAAAACGTCCACCAATTAGCAATGTAACCTCAAAAAATGATGAAATATAATATTATTATGTACAATTATTCCTGCTCCACCAAAAGCACCATAAAGCTAGAAGTTAGAACGTGTCGTGTGTGGGGGAGGGGGGTGGAGGGAGCGTACAGAGATACACAGATAGAGGTTAGAAGAAGGACTGTTATCTCTTTAATGTATTTTTCACCAGACCCTATGAATGAATTTGTGCCTAGTTGCTAGTCATTTTACATTTGACATTGCAGCAGGAATTGTCTGCAGTAGCGACGTCTTTATTTTTGGAGAACAACTACTCTTCTTTGCTTTTCAACGTCATTGATGGATGCCCCTTAATACTTATAGCTATGGCAAGTCTTCACTAATTTAATCCTAAAGCACGGCTCATTCTTAAATGAAAATATGAAAATGTCAAATGCTGAATGTACCTGAAGATTGAAATAATGTGCTCCAACATAATTTGCGTAGTTTCCAATTTGAAGCGTAATTATTTCACGAGTAACTCCTCCAGACATGGCTAACTTTTCTGATATTTCAGTCTGCTATCAGTAATACGAAAAAATGATTTTGACTTCCGGATAGAGCCCTACTGACTGTCACCTATCTATAGATATGAGATTTACTTTTGTTAGATACGTATCACTGTATTTAATTCTATGAATTATACGAATTAATATCGAAAAAACAATTTCGTGATCACTTCCAACGTTGTTTGCACCGTCAATCTTTATCATAATAATTTATTTTGCAATAATTACGTATTTCAACATTCAAGACAAGGTTAAATTGTAAATAGTTAAAAGTTCCAAATAGGAATTAATTGGGCACGGACGGACGACGGATATAGGGAACTGCCACAGATGACAGACAGCCTACAGGTACCATACAATTTTTTACAAAATGTAGCTGATAAAATTCACTGTTTTAAATTAGTTTCCAAAATAAAACAATAACGCACAATTGGAATTTTTTGAATGACTTTAATAATTCTGTATAATTATAATGTACTATCGTATCAAATTATATTTTAAGAAACAACCAACGAGCACCCAACTCTCAACATTCAACACACAGACACAGTTCACTACCAAAATGGTAGCTGTAAAGTATCAATAAATATTAATTTGCACACGATTATTAGTACACATTTAAACACGTGCTAATAGAACTGTCAAACCACTAAACTAATAATTAAAAATTACAGTCAGTATTAGTTTTATTTACTCGTGTTTCCCGAAAAATATTCGGAATTTCAGACGGCACTGCAGATTTACTCACATTGCAGTTAAAATTTAAAATATTGCCGCGTTATTCAACGCAGTCTTTAGACGGCGGCTCAAAAGCAAGGTATAAGATCAAACCAGTGCAGTGCAGCAGGTGCAGTGCAGTGTAAAGTAAAGAGAAGAGTGCAGTCCAAAAACAAGTAAGCATGTATTCACCTAAATTAAATTCATCAAATAATTAAGGGTCGGATAATGCGGCCAGCGCAGGCAGCCTCCGCTGCTTGAATGTTCAAAAAACATGCAAATGGCACACTTTGCAGTTTTCAAAACTATGTAAAAAAAATATTTTGACTTTTCAAAAACATTCAAAATAAAAAATTTTGTACACTTCAAAAGCATGGAAATAAAACATTTCGGACTTTGGAACGCCTACCTACCGCCGAGCCTATTTTTTTTGCAGAATCAGTATACAGCCTATCGCCTAGCCCATCAGAATAACTTTTTTTACATCATACCTATCGCATATTTTCAAAACTCTGACTCTGACTGTCTATCGCCTTTTTTAAAATTTTATTAGCCTATGAATAAATTATTTTTTACTTAGCCTACCCAAGGCTTATTTTTTTAACGACCGACGATTTGTTTTGGTAATTTATTTTTTTTTGCCTTGCAGGCTCTTAATTTTTTAATGCCTATCCTAGCCTAGCATGTCAATAATTATATCGCCTAGCCTATTATTGCTTGAAATAGCGGTGCACCCTATAGCCTATTGCCTATTTTTCTAGGCTAGGCTCCGACCTTTTTAACACTTTTCTCAAAACATGTAAATAGAACATTTCGCACTTTTTTTGAATCAAGTAAAAAGAAAATTTTAAACTTTTCTAAAACATGTAAATACAGCATTTTGGTTTACCAAAGAAAGCCGTCAGTAAACTCAAAATGGCGATTTTTGCATGGAAACCAATTGCTGCCCAAAAGCAATTCCTTCGTCCGGCCCTGAAATAATTTAAAACCAATAAACAAAAGTACTTTTAAAGCACTTTACATTTAACACTAAATTATTATTTATGATGGAAAGTAAAGAAGCATGGAAATTGTTTGACAGACAATGAAGCTTGCTAACGAAATAAAAGTAGTGTTTGAAATGCAAAACCAATTCACAACTTTAATATGGATCTCTCCACAAGATCGAACACAAATCCGAGTGAAGTTTTTGTCTGATCGTGATCTTAGTTGTGAGCCTGAGCAAATTGAAGACAAGATCCACCACCATTTCTTGAGCTCTGAATTTTCTTGGATTTTAGCAGCAGGCACAATGAGGTAAACCAAGAAGACGAGGACACAGAGAACTGGTGGGGGTAGGATGATGTACTCGAATACACTCAACTTCCCAATAAAACGGATTGAACCGAAACTGCAGGTGACCCCCGTCGTAACTAAACACCATATTATGATGGGAACTGTAATTCTTGCAAAGCAGTCGTTGAATCGGTTCGAGAGAAGTTGCCACCTTCGATAATTTAACAGCTCGTTGAATGTGTCGGTAGGCGCTGGCTGGATGACCTTTTTCTTTTCCATGCTATTTAAATTTTTACAATCCCATTTTTATATTAGATTCAAAATTATTACATTATGTAGGTGTATAATAATTGCAAAACGGATGTACAGTTAACCCACCTCATGCTCATCCCAGTGTTCATGGTTTCAATGTATAGAAAAACACCGAACACCAGAATTAAGGACGATGCGATGCTGCTGCAGGTTAAATGAAAATTATACATGAGAAAAATCAAATGTAAAATCTGGCACTGGAAGGAGGGCGGCAGGACCGAGTAGATAAATTGGGGTCGATGTGGAAACATGATGGCGGCCACCACTTGACCCAAGTTACAAACTAAAATCATGACTGTGACCAGATGTACGACAAGAAAGTCATTTCGCACTATTTTCCCCTTTTCTATATAAAATACACAGAATCGTAATATCAATTGGTGAAGATCCAATACATCGACTGTAAAGAATCAAATATACCCAAATCTATTTTTAGCTACATACCAAATTCACTATCTACAAAACAAATTAGCATACTAATATGATCATAAAAGCTTGCAAGTATGCAGTATATGCAAGTATGGCCCTTTTAAAACGCGTTAATAGAATTTATATTTTGCAGCTTTAAAAAATGTTGTAAATAGAACATTTTACAGTTTTTAAAAATGTTGTAAATAGAACATTTGACAGGTTTTAAAAATTTTGTAAATAGAACAAGTTACAGTTTTTAAAAATGTTGTAAATAGAACATTTTACGCTTTTCAAAAACATGTACTTTTTTAAAAAAGCTTATTTATTTAGTTATTTACCTACCTATTTTAGTTTTAGCTTAAATTAGGAAATGGATCATTTTGATTCTTCACAGACGATATACGTTTTAGTTTCTTAAAGGTTCAAATTGGGCCACGTTTCGCCAAAATACATATTCAAATATTTGGTTTTTTATTACTATTGAAAAAATTAAAAAATTAATAAATGCGTTATATTATATTAAATAGCTGGACCAAATTTTTTTGACACATTAACAACCAACAAAAATGTCAACTGATTACAATAGAAATAAAAAGCACAATAAAAATATTTAATGTTTACCCTTGAGACTCTGCTGTCTGTATGACTCAATTTGATAGTAGAAACCCGCTACTTCATCAGTTTTAGTATACAGATTATACTGGAAAACTGCATACAGTGCACTCAAAATAAACATAAATATTTGAATATTTAATTCGCCATAATTAGGACTGTTACTACCAGCCACCGTCTGATCACCCCCGACCCGACCCCCACCCCCAAAATCATCCTTAAGGTTGTTTTCCTCGTAAGCCACCGTATAAAAATTCTTGGAAAGCTGCCATGTTACAAATGCAAGGTTAAACCAAGACAAGCCCAAAATTGTGAAGACCCAGTACAGCCTGTTCCATTTCTTGAAACGGGGACTTAAAACTTTTGTGAATGGGTCCCAATCATACGGCAATAACCAAAGTTTGGACAATGTCTCAAAAGTAGCATGGATGAATGGAATTGTGCTTGTGCTCTGCCCGCCATTTTGTGATCCTATCGGTGTGTAAATGTTTTCGGAAATTCCTAAATTATTTTCATTTTGAACAGACACAGTTTGAAAGTATTCCGGCCTTTTGTTTTCGCTACCACTTTTTTCCATTTTTGTATCGCAGCAGGGATTCCGCCTTTACGCTTTGAGAGACGTTTCACAACAATTCTGAATGACTTTTTACCACAAAAGATGTTTATGTTATGTGGAATTTTTCCCCTGCTTTATTTCTACCCACACAAATATTTAATTAACCTAATTTACAATACCTTTGCTACATTGATCGTAGCTGTCACCGGTCTTCCTATTATATCATTATGATTTAATACACTTATTTACCCCCAAAATACGATCCAATAGGCGTATGCGAATATCAAACTGGAATTAATAATTATGTATTGTAATTGTAATTATTTCATTGCTGAATTACTTCTATAGTATTCGTACATATTACCTTAATTACGTTCCTAGTCCAAATAATGTTATTGTGTCGTGCCCATCAATCATAATCACAATTATTACTAAACTATATATCTACCAGCCTATAAATATATGGTATACACTATTTACATTTCTGCCAAAATATTAAATTGAATAAAAATTAATAAAAAGCTCATTCACAATTATATACAATAATTACCATTGCCATAGTCTGAAAGTAGACGAGCCACAAATTTTACGTTATGTACAGGGGCGGATGTAAAAAGTTTTCCTCAGGTTGGGCTGATTTTAAGTTAGAATTAAAATGAGCTGATATAAAAAAATAATTAATGTGACAGATGCTTAAAATGTTAATTACGAGTTTTGCGAAAACTGCAAAATTTTATATACAACATGTTTATGAAAATGCAAAAATGTTCCACTGACATGTTTTTGAAATGTGTGTAAATAACTATTTACTTGTTTTTGAAAAGTTTAAAATATTCAATTGACCTGCTGTTTTAATTAGGATCATGATATTTTTTTTGTAAGTTGACAGTGAATTAGTTTTCTAACTAAAAATGAACACGGATCATTTTGATTATTCAGTGACGATATATAAGTGTCCCATCTTGGTTTAAATTCCCCCATGTAGCTCATGTCAAAAAAAATTATTTTGAGATCGGAAATTGCCCTGTTGCCCACCCCGTCCCGTGGATCCGCACATAGATATGTATGTATGATGTGCAATTAGCAATTATTGTTATTCAATTCGAAAGGTGTCATGTCCTATATATAAAAGGTATTTTTTTACAATAAATTTATGTAATGTAATTATGTGTACAATATCTATATGTGCTATGTATAGGTATAGTAGGTTAATTGTAAGTACCAATAAGTTGTATTTCCACATGTGTATATATACACTTTAACGACTAATATACAGCTAATATAGAGTATTAGACGTATTACTATTACTAATAATACTAATTATAATTTGACTTGAAGCAGGTCGATCTCGATATTTGATTGTGTGGTATACGTTAAGATGGATTACAAAATCAATACCTTTTTAAATTATTTTGTGCTTATTACATCCACCAGTATTCTAAATACTTACAGCAAGTAATTTATTTGTTTTGGTAGAAATGGAAGTCTGACAATGAGACAACAAAGTTACTTTCATCAACTAAATTTAGCTCGTAGAAAATTGTAATTGCTAAATAGATCGTTCTGCAATTTAAGAAATTCACCCTGAAAAAATTATTTCACAACCACTTCACTTGTGACTGGCTCAAATATCCTACAGTAGAAACATACAGCAAAGGCATACTGATAGTGACGAAGGAAATACCCAAAGCCCAAAAGTATTAATCACCTGATGACACAAAATTTGTTCACTTACATAAAACCGCGGGTGATAATTAATAGTTTCTATTTGGGTCATACTTATGGGGGGGGGGGGTAAAAAAGTAAACAAAGTGTTTATGGTCGACACCGTAATGGAATTTATTGTTAAATTTTTTGCCGGTTTTTGAGGTTTCACTTTGTATGATGCGGTGTGTCTAATGCGATGATCTAAATACTCTTACTTAACGCAAAGCGCAATCATTCAGAAATGCAAAATGTAGGTCTTCGATCAAGAAATGTTGATAATTCAATGGTTGGATAGTCGCAGTATACTTCATATTTATTATTTTTCTAAAATGTTTTCATAAAGTCGGTTTTATTAATAAGAATTCACCTTAAATAAAAAATGTTGTATGGTTTACAGGTCAAAAACAAAAACAGCTTGATTTATCTTTTTTTTTAGAGATTTTATACTTTAAAATAAAAGGCGTCATGAGACGTTTGAGATTGGGTATTTCGGAGAGCTACATACACCTCGAGCCCATTCCATAATATTTTTTTCATAAAAGTAAGAAAAAATAATACTTTTGAGGACCACTTTTTAAAATCAATTTTTTCAAAAAAATTTTTCGAATTTTAAAAAATCCTTAAATCGCTTCCTAGAAAACTTTCAAAGGATTAGAAAAAATCAAATTTCGTCAAAATCCGATAAGAAATGTAGTAGCTACAGGGTCCCAAAAGATCATAATTTGAATTTTTGTAAACTTTAGCGGGCGACTGTGACCAAGAAACGCACAAATGCAGTCGAGTTACTTTGGATCTGTGCTATTTAAAACTAGCCTGATTTTTGTAAGTGGCAGGTTTTGAAATTGGCTTGTTCCATGCGAAACCATTCCCTCGTTAGTACTTATTCCGTTTGGCCAAAATATGCAAATTAAAAAAATTGAAATTGCAAAAAGTTTAAGAGTAAAATTAAATCTGAGAAAAAACACCTTCACATAGGTAGGACAATTATAAAGGAAGTAACTTACCTTCAGAATGTTTGAATGTTGAATGTTGAATCACAAGCTGCCAAGAACTGAAAACAAAGTTAGGGAGCTCGTTTCTTTTCATAATTATGAATAAATGAAAGATTGCAGGTAGCGAATAGAAGACCTGAACCAAACGCATATAAATCTGAGAGTTAATGTCCGCATTCTCTTCATACACATAGTAATTTGGAAAACGCTACTACACAGGAAAGCATAGTAGGCTCATAAAACTACAGCAGACGCTTTCCAGACGAGTAGTCGCCATTTTGAAGTGACTAATTCAAGTCAGCTTTTTACTTTGTTCTATGTTCAGGGATGGACTTGGAGGAGTTCCCCAAAAATTAACCCTCTCACAATCCAATTTGGAAGAGTGGGCGTTAAAATTTCCCCAATCTCCATTTTAATTTTTTGTCAATTTCGAAAAATACGTTAAAAATTCTAATAATACTTTTGTCGGATGAAATGATTTGCAAATAAATTAATACAGGTGTTGGTTAGCTAGTTCTAAAAATTATTAAAGGCACAAATCAAATCAATTTCAAAGCATTAGAAAATATACAACGTAAATAATGCTTCTAATAGAAATTTAAGATATTTACTTAACACATTTCTAAAATAAACCAAATTGAGTACACCAGGTTTGATTTAATTAATTTAAATAAGTTAGTATTTTTTTCATTTCGCAATGTATTTGTTTATTTATAAAACCCCTTTCGTCAGGAATACTTCATAGAGTTGGTTAATAGAGAGAAAATCTTTTTTAGCCGGTGCTTAGTGTTAAATTATTTTGCAGCCAATTCCGTGTGATGGTGATTATTTAGTTAGTTTATGATATTTTTAATTCGAAAATATACTGCACGCTCTACCGCACGTAAATGTAGTAGCAAAAGACCAATAACCTAAAATTCAGCAAATTTATTTTACAAATAGATGGGAGTATGTCTCCTTGTCCACATGGTACATTTCCGCTGCAGTCACTGAAAAGCATTTAAGTGACCTTAAATGTTTTTTTCAGAATGAGGGCTTCATCAGCCGCCATGTGTTGTGACTAATACCTGATTCGAAAAGTGCATGGGAGTTAGTTCCGTTAAGGATTCACAAGTATTAAGTCGACAGTGGACTCGAATATAAATCTACACATTGTGAGCACCATCTCCTTGTCCACGCGATACATTCCCGCAATGTTTATTGAAAAACATCTGAGTGACCTCAATTGCATCTTGCGATACAGTGCACTCTCAGCAGTAGAAGTTCTCTTGACACTCTTACCAGTGTGAAGGTAAATAGGGAAATTGTACTGCGGAGATATTGATAGCAGTAGCGGGAAAGGAACAAGGAAGGTTGGGGATGGAAAACCAACCGACGTCGTCAGTGCAGGCAGTAAATTTCCACTGCGTATAGCAGGAGAGGAATGTAGGTATAGGAAGGGAGCGGGGCTAGGAGTATAGCAGGTAAAGTAGGGCAGTAGGAAAAGACGGTTGGTGTTGAGCAGGATGACGTAGGCACTCTCCATCATACGATCCTCGTCCTCCTCAACAGGCGAAGAGAGTTTTAACTTCACTTCCTATTTTACGCTCCGAGGAGAACCAACTAGGTGGAAAAGCTAGTCTACGTCTAGTAAAAGTGAGGAAAGATAGTTCGCCCGCCGCCATCTTGTTTTATATTAATAATACATCTATTTATTTATTATCCTTCCTTTTCCTCTCCTACGGAGATCTTATTTAATTACCCGTAAGGGGAATAATTGTGTGATTAAGTTAGAGATCATTATTGATTACTTGTGGAGTGAGTATTATGTACATGGTGTATAGTGACAGCGAACAGTTACAGAGTTCAATAAAAGAACACCCCAAAGACTATATCATTGTGCTGTAATATTAGATAGCATTGGCTTGATTTGGCTGACTGGAGCCAGCACATTAACATTATAGTGATACGCTTCGTTCACCGGGTACCGGAGTATTACGGTCATCATATTACATACTCCGGGTGTGAGTGTCGACGGTCATACCGACACCTACACACCGGGTCATTATAATTGTGCATCCCATCCATTACCACGGAGCCCCTATCGAGTCACCGGGTTCTGCGTAGCCAGTCTGGTGTAGCGAGATTACGAGAGCAGGAGCTTCGTAAGCGCGGTCGGCTCTCCCCGGTCGCTCTCTCTGTAAATACTAGAGTGGGCCGAGGACGATCTCGCCCACCGAGGACCGCGTCGTCCTCTAATCGCGGTCGAGGAAGAGGAAGAACTCCAACAGAAGAGAGCGACCCGGTCGCGTTCCTGTTCCAACCGCCTGTCCCGGTCGTGATACGAGGGAAAAAGGGGAATATTGGGAAAATCCAGTCTACACTGGCGACCCTGAAGGACACAAAACTTCCGTTTTGTTCAAGTACCGAAGACAGTACAATCAGGTGAGAACCACCAGTTCCACATTGTTGTTTTTCTTTAAACTTACTTTTAAGGTTAGAGTAGTCGTTAGTCGACCGCGACACACAGCATCGATCTTGTCTCGGTCGAAAGGGCAGCTACGAGCATACAAAGTCATACAGTAGGGACGCATAGTACCGAGTTGAGCATAGGCGCGAGCACCTTGGTCGGCGGTTTTGGTTTGGCAGGAGTAGTTGAGCACACCGGAGCCCCGAGGCAGGCCAGTCCAGCCTGTCCACGTAGAACTTGCCGCATAGCGCAGACCGCGACTCGGTCGCGGGGTAGACTCGGTCTCGGTAGTAGTGAAATATCATAGACAACCGCGATATACCCGACAAAAAAAGTTCCGTATAGGTCCGGTCCAGTTTGAGAAGGTGGTAGTGCATTCGCAAGGGCCAAGGCCGAAGACCAGGAACCAGGACCGGGATGAAGCCAATCTGCGACATCAAGACGGACGGGGTAACGTAGACGAGCCGGGAAAGCGAGCTAATACAGAAGCAGCTCTTACTTGAAGACCCGCAGACACCGGGAGCATGCGACCTGCTAACTGTGAAGAAGAGGTGGTACATCTATAAGTACCAGTTAGAGGTGAAAGAAACACCCAAGCCTATGACACCATCGGAGGTGGCATTCGCATTTGCAGGGTACCAACAGCAGATGATGACCGCGGAGGACGACGGAGCAGCTGAATTTGAAGGCATAACCGAGCTAAGTCAAGCGGAGACGAGGAAACTTGAAGACTCTGTCAAGCAGATCGCGACCGCGACGAAGAGCGACCCGGTAGCACCGAAGAAAGCGGAGGCCGCAGGAAAAACAGTGCTGGACTACGTCTTGCAGATGTCAAAGGACATGCAGTCCATGCAACTAACCGTTCAGTCCATACAGGCGGACCAGGTGCGCCTCAAAGCCCAGTTGGCAGATGGCAAGAGCCCTGGGGGTCAAGCGATGCCGCAAGGGAACTGACTGCAATTGGCCACAGCAAGCACTGGCCACCAACAGCCACAGCAAATTTCAAGGTGTAACGGGACGAAGCAGCCGTTAACACCGGGTGTCAGCTTCAGCGCGCGATACCCGCGCAACAATCCAGCCAGCAGTCGCATAACAGTACGAGTAGTACCGCGTCAGCACCGGACATCACGGACATGGCAGACTATTTGCTACATGTCCTGGATCAACAAAACCAGAACACCCGGCACGCTCAGGAGTTACAGAGGGAACATACACAGCTGTTGGCAGGAATGATGGCGCCGACCGGGCTGCACATTATACCGCAGCACTATGATCCAAAGGTAGACATTGCACCAAACTATATCGATGCTTTTGAGGCACATCTGGAGATCCATGGGGCCCAGCCGAGAGCGTATGTCCAGATTTTCCAGAAGTGCTTGACAACACCGGCGGAAGCATCCTGGCTAAAGGCGACACTTCTAGATGTGGACCATACTTGGGCAGCGGTAAGAGCGGAGTATTTGAAGGCGTACGACCGGTCGAGCGCGCAGTCGGTCCTAAACAGAGTAGTAAATTGGAAGCAACAGGCTCACGAACCAATACGGCAGTGGGCATCCGACTTTTATTCCTTGCTGAAGAGCATTAAGGAGCCTCACCCATGGGAACAGCGTGAAATCATAAGTCGCATCAAACAGAACATGCATAGCTCGCTATATGGAGCATTCCCACCGGGGACAGCGGTCCCGCATAGGTTGAACGATTTTATCAAGCAGGCAGAGGAGTTTTATAGAAACCGGGTCCGGGCCGAGAAAGAAAGGGAAACATATCGGCCGTGGAATCAACAGGACCGAAGCAGAGGCCGAGACCGGCAGCTGTCCTAAGGGCAGCGAAATCAGCAATGGAACTCGAGGGACCGCCAACGTAGCAACGAGCGAAATCCCGGTCCCGGTGAGCGCAGGCGAGAACAAAGTCGGAGCCCGCAAGCACAGAACTCACAGGGCCGGTCAGGTCCTGTACGAGACAGATCGGCCAGCCCACAAGGGAGACGAGAATCACCGCGTCGGGATAGGCAACCGGAGCGGAGGACCGGGAAGTAGTGTCACGTATGTAGTAGAAACACGCACAACACGGAGGATTGCAGGTCAGCAAAAGCAAAAGTAATGGCGTTAAAGATACTGGCCCAGGCGTGTGCGGAAGAAGAGGCAGCAGAACGTCAGACCGGGACACCACCGACCGGGACACCGGAAGGCATGCAAGGCTTACAGGCCTCAGCGGAAGACGAAGAGGACCCGGACGAGAGGCAGTCATTTAATGCGTTGCGGACCGCGAAGAACAGGGAAGAAGGAAGCGTGCTGAGGCGAGACCGGGACCAGCAACCAAGTCCCGGTAAAGACCAGGTCCAGAAGGCGATCAACAAGCTAGAAGCCAAATTCGAACCTTCAGTACTACCACTGTCTTTAAACTGGGTTCAGACACGGACAGACAAGGGGACCCGTGTCACTTACATCGAATAAACAAAGCCCCTTACGGCCTAGTAAATATAAAGCATAAACAGAAGCTATTTCCGTATTTCGCGTTAATAGACTCGGGCTGCACCGCGCTCGCTATTTCAACGAAAGAGTGCGATAGACTAGGGCTACAGATAAGAAAGTCGTCAGTAAAGATGTCGGGTTTTGATGGTACGGTAGTTACAGCGGGAGGCGTAGTAACATTAGATATGAAGATCGCGGGTCGGTGGTTTAGAGAGGATTTCCTGGTCCAAGAGGGACTGATGTGCCCTATCGTCATCGGGAATAAGTTCCGATGGAGACATGGTCTAAGTTTTGACGACGTCAAAGGCGAAATGCGATGGGATATCCCGACCGAAGAGGAGAAGGAGAGAAGCACCGGGTACTTCGTCCGCGGTCTATCAGTCAGAACCGCAAGGGACGTCTGTGATTTATCACTAGCGTCGACCCCGGACAAGTACGACCGGAGCAGGCAGGAGACATCTTCCATCGGGGTGTATGTCGACTCCTTAGTGAAAAAGTATCCCGGGGTAGTGCGTAGCGATGGGAGGTCGGGAATCACAAACGCAATTATCCATGACTTGCACATCCCGGAAGATTGCCCGGTGATACAGTGCAAGCCGGCTCGAAGACCACCGGCGATAGCGAAATGGGAAGACGAGACGTTGCATGAGCTGGAATTGCAGGGTAAGATACGGCGGTCGACTTCGGCATATTCCTCGCCAGTATTGATCATACCAATACCAAATGGCGATAAGCGTTTGGTGGTAAACTACAAAGAGTTGAATAGCTATACTCCGAAGATACAGAACCCGATGCCTATCATACACCAGATCTTGGAGCATCTTCCACCGAATCGAGTCATGTCAAAGCTGGACTTAAAGTTGGGCTTCTGGCAGATCCCTATTACAAAGAACTCTAAATACACCGCGTTCCACACGCAAAATGCGTGTTATGAGTGGAATGTAATGCCGATAGGGTTGAAGAATGCTCTAATGATATTCCAAGAGCTCATGAACAGGTTATTTGGCAAATTTGTAGGCGAGTTTCTGCATGTGTACTTAGACGATATATTCATATTTAGCGAGACCGAGCAGCTACATAAGGAGCACTTGGATTTTGTGTTCAAGACACTCCATTACTTTAACCTCACGTTGAATTGGGCAAAGTGCGAGTTCGATCTCCCGGAGGTCAAATTCCTGGGCCATATTGTCACACGCCACGGCATAAAGAAGTGCCCAAAGAAGGTAGCCGCGATCAAGGACTTTCCCTTACCGCGAACGAAGAAAGAGGTACAGCGGTTTCTGGGTGCCATTGGGTGGTATATGCGGTTTATACCGCACTATGCTACACAACTGGAGCCCATATTCTTGAAGCTGAAGTCGGAGGCAGATCCAAACTTGCCGTTCCGGTGGGGAAAGAGCCAGCAGACCGCGTTTAAGACGATCAAAGCGGAGGTGGCAAAAGAGATCACGCTGAACACGATGAACTACGATCACCCGTTATATGTGTATACGGATGCAAGTGACGTAGGTCTGGGGGCCATCCTAGCCCACGAGTATTATTGTGAGATAGCAGGGAAGGACAGATTCCGGGTGATCGAATGCCGCAGCAAACTGTTAAATGCAGCGGAGCGCAGATACGACGCGCGAGAGAAGGAATGTCTAGCCATCAGGTTTGCCAACCGAGTCTTCGATCCCTTTATCAGGTACCAAAAGCAAGTGATTTTCAGGTGTGACAACCAAGCGTTGACACACCTCAAACATGCAGCCATAAACGACCATCTCTACAACCGGCATATTGTCAGGTGGGCGATAGAGTTGGGGGACATTGTCAACGACATAGACTTTGTGAAGGGAGAAGACAACAAACTAGCAGACTTGCTTTCTCGCGGCGCGCTACCGGATTCCAAATACGATGATAACCCGGACGAGCTGGACATGTGTTTAGAGAGTGCGTGCGTGTGCCTGGCAATGTTCACAAATACCAGGGAGCGAGTAGAAGTGGATATGGACATGCTGGACAAGGACATGCTGCGGGGCTTGCAGAGAGAGTGCGAGGCACTATCTACTATCACCAAGGGCCTTAGCCGGGTCGGGGAGCGGTCTAGGTATCGCTATGACTATGTCATCGTGGAACGAATCCTCTGTAGGTATGTCCCATGTAAAGAGCGGACCGCGTCGCGGTCAATCCTGAAAGAGAGTACACCGGAGGGAGGCTGTTATAGCAACCAGGTAGACAAATTATGGGAACAGAGACTGGAGGAAGACGAAAGGACCGGGCAACCAGTGCCGCCGGTAAGGGTGCGACCGTCTATGCTCATGAGGAAGGGTAAGCATATTAAGTGGGAGCATCCGTTAGTTCAAGCGAGTTTCTTAGATCCGGAGTCGGTGACAGCCAGGAAACGCATAGTCCCAGTCATACCGCAGTCTATAAAGCGGGATATCATAGCGCACTTTCACGACAGTACGATGGCCAAGCACCAACGAGCTGGGCGCACAAATGACCGGATTAGGAAAAGGTTCTGGTTTTACAATATGCATAAGATCATAGAGGCGTATGTGAAGACTTGCGCGGTATGCCAGCTAGTCAAAGCTTCAAACCAGGCGCAACCGGGTAAAATGGGTATTCACTCGTACAGGAACAACGTGTTTGAGTGCGTACATGTGGACATTGTCGGAGAGTTGACCGCGAGCGCGGGCTTCAAGTTCATCGTCGTTTGTGTAGACGAGTTTTCGAAGTGGTTGAGCATGGAACTCTTAACCTCGGTATCATCAATTAAAATCTTGAAGTTCCTGCAGAAAGTGTTCAATCAGTTTGGAACACCAAAGCGTATAGTCTCGGACAATGCGTCATATTTCTCGGGAGATGATTGGAATGACCAGCTGCGTCAGTGGGGAGCTACATGCGTCCATGTGGCACCTTACCATCCCAACCCGAACCAGTCAGAGCGGGCAAAATGGGATATCAAAAGTATCTTACGCGCGTTTTGCATGGCAACCCAGACTATGTGGGCAAAGCAGTTAGGCGATTACATGGTAGCACTTAATACCGCGAAATCCAAGTCGTCCCGGTATTTACCATGTCAACTGAACCTGGGAAGAGACATATTATTACCAATAGACGGCAAGCTGCAATTGTTAGAGACGATAAAGGTCACGATGCAAGAGTACGGCGGCAATTGCTTAAAGACGTAACTTTCATCAGAGACCAGGCTATGTATAACTTGAGGGAGGCGCAGTTGCAGCATAAAAAGTACTTGGACCGGAACAAGAGAGATGTTGTGTACGCGGTAGGAGACTTAGTTAAGATACGCAATAAGAAACTGTCCTCACAGGAGGATAAGTACGCGAAATCCCTTGGACCGCGTTACACCGGGCCGTGGAAGGTAGTAGAAGTGCACTCAGATTGGTCCTACAGTATCCAGGACCCGGATAAACCCAATAGCAATCCGATGAGGTTCCACACTTCCCTTATGTTGCCTTACCACGAGAAAAAGAGCGAGGACCCGGTCCCGGTAGAGGAGTCTGTAATAAGTGCAGACGGAGAGTCGGGACCGGATACCAACGAACGACCACAGCCAGACTCGGTAGTCACCGAGTCTGTACCATCACCAGATACCGAGACTGTACCAGATTCCGGAGGGAATCACGGTAGCGCGGTTACCGCGACCGGGGGTACGAACCAGAGCACAGGTTGGAGAGGAGGTTTTGGACCTATCGACCTGTCTGATGACTATGAAGTAGATATTGATGACCCACCACCACCAAGGCGCTATCCTGGTCGGGATCACAAACAACCAGTGCGTTTGGGCATCAACTACGCGATGACCGAGGAAGACACTGGCAGTGTCTATGAATTTTCGATGCTAATGATAGAAATATCCAGTTTATTATAAACTTTTCAATCAAATCTTTTATCTTTTGTCTTATTTTTATTTATTCTTTAGTCTTTTGCATGGAGTTCTTCTATAAAATTTTACATAAAACTGAAAAAAAACTTTTAAAATTTTATAAAACTACAAAAAAAGTGTGTTTTAGGTTAAGGTGGGAAGGATAGGGATGTCTTGGCGGGAACAAACCTATTCTTCCTCACGTCCTATGGTGTGTACGACGTTAAACTGCGCCTCACGCCCGTCCCGATCTCCACCGTAGGGGCGGGCATAGAAGGTAAGATCTGAACTTAGGTGAAGGTCTTGTACCTTCGCAGAAAGGAAGTCGAGGTGAGCAAGAGGCTCGGGCTCAAAGCTGCGGGAGCAAATAAACCAGCCGGAGTGGAGCTCCATACCCCGAAGACCATCGCCAACAATGCTAGTCAGGGGATGCCGTGAAAGTCGGTCTAGCTCTAAGCTGTGAGCGATCTAAATATCAGCAAAAACCAACATCCCGTAGGCCTTCGAAAAAGATGCTAGCCAGGGGTGAGTCCGTAGGCCCGCATTAATCGCGCTAGGTCAGGACAGAGCGAGAAAGTGAAGGATGGTGTGTACCTGTTCCGAAGACCATCGTAAGATGCTAGTCAGGAGCGAGTCCTGGTACGCGGTAGTAAGTTATCAATCCCGTAGGCCTTCGTAAAGTTGCTAGCCAGGGGTTTCGTCAGAAATATGGTGTGCGCCCGTTCCGAAGACCATCTTAGATGCTAGTCAGGAGCGAGACCTGGTGCGCGGTCTTAGACCAAAAAATCCCGAAGGCCTTCCTATAGAGTTGATAGCCAGGGGTTCAGAGTGAAGTAGGGTGTGTACCCGTTCCGTAGACCATCTCAGGATGCTAGTCAGGAGCGAGACCTGGTACGCGGTAGTAGTGAGAGCGGGTTTGTCTCGTAGACCACCGGGGGTGCTAGTCAAGAGGCGAGTCTCGCAGCGGCGGTAAGAAAGTCGGGGGGATGTCCAGGTCGTAGACCATCAGGGATGCTAGTCAAGATATGGAATCCCGTAGCAGCGCGGTGCTCAAAGCTTTGTGAGGGTAAACTAAGCCAAAACCCGGACCGCGGTCTGGAGGACGCGGTCATTTGCTAGGTTAGTTAAGCATAGTTGGGAGCAGGGAGAGTAGAGGCGCGGTCGTGCTGACCGCGGTAAGGATGTGGCCAAACAGAACTATAGGACTTTGTTTGTTTTCTTTTCCAATCAAGTCCGGCCTCAGTTCTTGTGGAGTTAGGCGCCGGGGATAAGGTAGACGAAATCGGTGTGGGCGCGGTGCTCAAAGCTTTGGGAGGATAAACTAAGCCTAACCCAGGCTTTAGTCTGGAGGACGCTGGTGCAAAATAGGTTAGTAATTGTAAAAGTCAGGGGGTCGAGTGGAGACGCGGTCATTCTGACCGCGAATGATGTGGCCAAAACCTTCCATGGAACAATCGGCCGGCTTCGGATTTTAAATAAACAGCCGCCAAGAACTTCCCGAGCATGAATGAAGTCGTAGAGGCTCGCATCGAATTTGAGGCAAAAGGTAATCGCGGTCAGTCAGGGACCGGGATTAGTAGTAAGCAGGGTAGAGAAGCGAATGGTAGGCGCGTGCGGTAGAATAGACCTCCTAGTACATCAAGTGGAATCACCGGTAGAGAGCCGTGTGTATAAATATTAAAACTCAACCTGAATTGGGACCGCTCGGAGTGAGGTGTTGCGGAACCAAGATCTCGACAAGGGTACAATTCAGGAGTAGGCGACCAAATACCGGAAACCGTGGTGTGGTGTACGGTCACAGTTTAAAGTTTTCTGTGGGTAAGCAAAAAAGGTACGGGCTTAAACGTTAAGTATTTGCTCAATGCATCTTAGTTCGCACCAGGACATGTTAGAGTAGAGGAGACGACCGGGATGGTTTCGGACCATCCAGAAATAGCGGGGAGTATAGTGGCGAGACCGGGCGACCGGGATTGCCGCATTGGAATTAGGTTAAGTTTTGTTCTAAGTTTTCTTTGCGGTACCACAAGTACCGCGGTGATGGGATTTTGTTTGTTTTGGCCGCGCCTTGGCGCGGCCACTTGCATGAGTTTTGGGAAACACAGCGAGACGGAGGTGAGGGGAATCTCACTAAGACATTGTCTAATCTGTGGTTTTAAAATTTTTTTTTAGCATGGCTACCCCACCGCAATGGAAGCTGGACGTAGCACGGGCCTACGGTACCGTGTCGTGGACGGCTGCATCATGCAGCGAAGGACTGAACGCTATAGCGTTCGTATCGGGATTACCTGACAACCCGGTAGATTTCGGGTGGCTTTCACGGAGTGTCAAGGCGGAGGCGCTCGAACGGGGTACGACTCGGGTCGCGGAGCGGCCACAAGATCATGAGTTCTTGAAGGGCTTAACGGAGGCCTACCGGCAGCAGGCTGAAAACGAGGAAGCCTTCAAATACAGTACGGAGG
Organism: Dicyrtomina minuta; assembly: GCA_949802685.1. Classification (NCBI taxonomy): domain Eukaryota; kingdom Metazoa; phylum Arthropoda; class Collembola; order Symphypleona; family Dicyrtomidae; genus Dicyrtomina; species Dicyrtomina minuta. The sequence continues at coordinate 73,523,055 of OX461810.1, forward strand.
AGGATCTGCCGGCGAGGCGAATCCACTCATTTGTGGAGCAGGACGGGTCCTGGGACCAGAAATCGTTGGATACGAAACCGTCTTTAACGAAGAAGCTGGTGGTGAACGCGGACATCAGCACAGAAGAAGAAGTCAAAGCCGCGTTGGACAGGTTAGCGGGGGCGAAACACGTTGGAGTGCACGTGTGGAGGGCTACCCGTCACACTACAAAAAGGGGTTACATATCGGTAATCGCGGTCACCGATGGGAATAACGTGGTGATCATGGGGTTTGCCACTCTACCCCACACAGCCAGAGTGTATGCGTTGGAGTGGTTGGAGAAGCACAAGGCGACGAAGTGGTTCTACGGTCTGGGATCACAGTTTGAGTTGCTGAGAAATTTTGCTGATACCCGACCGCGTTACGCGGTGAATGTCAAATACTTGTGGCAAAAGCTGTGGTCGGCAAGGTACAAGCGGGATGCACCGCGACAAGTGGAGGTAGTGATGTGCACGGTGTTCCCGGGAATACAAGTGTCCCGCGTGGATATGGCGGAGGACAGTAGACCGTCAAGAGATGAGGACAGAGTGATACTCCGGGACACGCAGGTGGAGTTTATGTCAAACGTGGTGTTAGGAGTGTTAAACTTGGGGCGGTTGTACGCGGAGTCCTATTCTATGACGCGGATGGGTTACGAGCGGTGGCTAAAGGCGGTAAACGACAGAATAGACATTTTAAGTGCACAAATGCCGATAGTCGCGCCTCAGTACACGGACGCGCTCCTAAGACAAGATGTTCTAATGCTGCTAAAGGAAGTGCGCGGTTTAGTGGACAAGAAGCAGTTCAACCTTAGGCAGAGATTCGACCCGAGGGGCCTTCTTTCAATTCTGCTGGTGCTCCGTAGGGAGTTCGCATATAGGCTAGACCTACGACCGGGAGAGTGGCTATCGATGCGGTCCATAGCATGGATGATTCAGGTACCGCTGATCTTGGGCAAGTCGAATAAATTGAAGACCCAGGATACTCCGTCTAAATGGGCGTCCAAGTACCGGTGCGCGCAGCAGGGAGAGGTGCACGCGTATTTTAAGGACGCGTTTAGTGCCTTTGCGGAGTTCATCGATTTGTGGAGTGTGATGGACACCACCGGAGTGAAGGAGAAGGACGCGGGCAGGATGATGCAGGGGAAGAAGAAGCTGGAAGGTTGGGTCAGGCTTAGAGAATTGCTGAAGCCGGTGCAAACACTGATGCGCATGGACGCGATCAGTCTGTTGGACTCGACCGTGCAAATGATTGACGCGGATGGATGTGAGTCTAATGCCTCCGCGGTTAGGGATGTGGACTGCCGGCCAGAAGTGTTTGTCAAAGATTGGGATGAGCAGCGTAGTGTGACTCGGGCCGAGCAGCGTCGGAAGGAAGAAGAAGACCGGGAAGCAGCCGCGGTACTGGCAAGAGAGCAGGAGCGTATCGCCGCACAGCACCAGAAGCTGCAGGACGAAGCGATTGAGAAGGCAAATAGAAAGCTACATGCGGGCCAGACTAGGGCGTCGAGCTTGAGATCAGCTAGGAAAGCGGATAAGAAGACCGCGAATAAGCCAACTCCCGCCAGGACCAGGAGCAAAGGCGGAGTAGTGCCAGACGGTGAAGTAACACCAGGACCGAAACCCGTTAAGCGAAAGCGTTTGACACCAAAAGGGACGCCAGCCAAGAAGGTTAAAACAGTGAACCTGGCCACGGAAACTGAGGATAGTGAGGAAGATTCCGAAGACGACGACCGGGATCAGATGCAGATGCGGTCCACAATCGAGTACGAGAGGACTCTGGCATCCGGCTTTATAGGAAAGGTTGGAGCTCAAGCAAAAGTCATCAAGGAAGCGGGTAAGCGAGTCATGAGGCTGTTGTTGGACACAGACACCCGGGTATGGGATAGTAGGCATCCTGTATTAGGAAGGGTTTGTGTTCAACGCGGTTAGTGGCTGGCTCCTGCTTCCGGACAACCACATCAAGTGGCAAAGACGCTGGCTGGCGGACACGACCAAGGGCCCGGTGTATGCTCCCACACAACCGGGAATGTACGAGATAGGAAAGGTTTGCCGGGTCTGTCGGGCGGTCGGGCACACGGTGATCTCGTGTTTGTCGGCGGATGAAGATCAGCTGGAGCGGCCAGAGGAATGGATCGATAAGTCGCAGCCATATTTACGGAAGCCAGGAGAAGAGGACGTTATGTTCCGAATGGATGTCATGCAGTCGGCATGGAACCGGGTGGAAGTTGAAGCCCATGATGCGGACGCGCCAGCCGTGGAGAAAGAAGTACTCCAGGGTCAGTTGTTGGGATTAGTGCGCGGTCCAGCGTCAGTGGGCGCGTATGAGTGGATGAAAGCGATAGACTCTCTCCTGAAAGAGCAACCGTGGATGTTGGTTCAAACACCTCGGAAACCAATGTTTCGGGACTCAGAGATGGAACGTGGTCTCCAAGATGTATACCTGCAGGTAGCTGGAGTTCTGCGGTCCGTGGCTGACCTGCGAGCGAGGAACTCGAATCCTGATGTATGGGCCCCGGTGGACCGGGAGCGGTTCTATAAGGAGGTGGCAGAGCGAGTTCTAACCATGCAGGAGGACAGAGCAGCGCAGGCGGCAGACGCGTTTGGAAGTCAGAACACGTCCATCCAGAGTGTTGAGGTGAAGGAGCCCGGTGTTGAGGACCCGGTAGTGGTTGTACCAGGCGGTAGTCAGACGTTGACCGAGTCACCAGAAGTCAGTGTTCTGCAAGAAGTGGTGGTGCGGACGTCGGTCGGGTCTGGGCTGCCCGGAGCGTCGCTGTTTAGTGACTTTAATCAATTAACGAGGCCACTAAGATTCGATGAGAACGGGATGCCGACCGGGTTTGGCGAAGTCAATACTAGTGGACGGGATGAAGCCTCGACCGGGATGCATGGAGTCTCGACCGAGACGAACGAAACCGCGACCGGGATAAATGAAGACCGGGGTGAGGAAGAACCGGGACGGTCGCAGGAATGAAGAGGCATTGGTTAATGTATATGTGTCCATTGGTATATGATGTGGGTTCATGGGGTTCGAGGAACCGAGATTGTATTTTTGTACTTTTATAATTATTTTTACATTTTTTTTATGTTGGTTGTTAAGGGTTAGCACATAATGTGGTGCTTTGGTGATGTGAATCTAGTGGGTTCGGGGAGAAACCGGGATTGTGTTTTGTATTTTTGTATTTATTTTTTATATTTTTTTTTGACAAATCGTTAAGCGTTAGCACAGGGGCGCGGTATTAAGAAGTTATTACCTGGTTGACTAAGTGTTAGGACATGACATTATGTATGATGTTGATGATGTTTTAATGTGATGTAGCCGTGATTGGTTGTTGTGTAAAGGCGGCGGCGAGATGTGTTAGGCGCGACGTAGGTCGACTGGCCCGGTCAGTCAGTAGCTCGTAGGTGATTTATGCTAGGACGAAAGCGGGATACCGTGTTGAAGGGTTAATGGGACGAGCAGTGACAGGTAGGATGTGGGGACCGGGATGCCGAGCGCGGTCGCGGTCGGTGGCTTGATAGCAGTGTGAAGGTAACGGGGTTTAGGCGAGACGGCGGCCCGGCTGCAGCAGTACGGCACTCTCTTGTACACCTATTTTTCAATAACTACGTGCTTGGTAGAGCATCTCACGATGCTGGAGTAAGCACTACCCGGTTGAAAAAGGTGGGGGGGATAGTGTGAAGGTAAATAGGGAAATTGTACTGCGGAGATATTAATAGCAGTAGCGGGAAAGGAACAAGGAAGGTTGGGGATGGAAAAACAACCGACGTCGTCAGTGCAGGCAGTAAATTTCCACTGCGTATAGCAGGAGAGGAATGTAGGTATAGGAAGGGAGCGGGGCTAGGAGTATAGCAGGTAAAGTAGGGCAGTGGGAAAAGACGGTTGGTGTTGAGCAGGATGACGTAGGCACTCTTGATCATACGATCCTCGTCCTCCTCAACAGGCGAAGAGAGTTTTAACTTCACTTCCTATTTTACGCTCCGAGGAGAACCAACTAGGTGGAAAAGCTAGTCTACGTCTAGTAAAAGTGAGGAAAGATAGTTCGCCCGCCGCCATCTTGTTTTATATTAATAATACATCTATTTATTTATTATCCTTCCTTTTCCTCTCCTACGGAGATCCTATTTAATTACCCGTAAGGGGAATAATTGTGTGATTAAGTTAGAGATCATTATTGATTACTTGTGGAGTGAGTATTATGTACATGGTGTATAGTGACAGCGAACAGTTACAGAGTTCAATAAAAGAACACTCCAAAGACTATATCATTGTGCTGTAATATTAGATAGCATTGGCTTGATTTGGCTTACTGGAGCCAGCAAATTAACATTATAGTGATACGCTTCGTTCACCGGGTACCGGAGTATTACGGTCATCATATTACATACTCCGGGTGTGAGTGTCGACGGTCATACCGACACCTACACACCGGGTCATTATAATTGTGCATCCCATCCATTACCACGGAGCCCCTATCGAGTCACCGGGTTCTGCGTAGCCAGTCTGGTGTAGCGAGATTACGAGAGCAGGAGCTTCGTAAGCGCGGTCGGCTCTCCCCGGTCGCTCTCTCTGTAAATACTAGAGTGGGCCGAGGACGATCTCGCCCACCGAGGACCGCGTCGTCCTCTAATCGCGGTCGAGGAAGAGGAAGAACTCCAACAGAAGAGACCGACCCGGTCGCGTTCCTGTTCCAACCGCCTGTCCCGGTCGTGATACGAGGGAAAAAGGGGAATATTGGGAAAATCCAGTCTACACCAGTGACCTTCATCCGGGTGCATCTATCTTGATCCGTTGACACATGCCTTATTGAGCCGAAACCAAGTCGCGTCCATTCCTTCAAAATTCCATTTGACTTTTCGTACATCTGGCAGAGTATGGAATAAACAAGGACGAGGAACACGGTGCAATTTGTTCCAATTATCCCGAGTCTAATGGCCAGGACTCCACCAAACGTAATTGCACCGTACGCACAAAAAATCGCAAAATATATCAATACAATTTTAGCTGAAGTAACCATGGTCATATATGTTTGATCTGCATGGTAAACAACTATTTGGAGTGCCTTCCAAATCATCATCTTCATCATCAGCTCGCTTAGCTTCGAGTTACCAATTCTGCAATTTTCATTTCTAGTAAAAAATGGAATATTTTTATAACTTATGAGTTACGCACACTAATAACATGTGGTAGGTACCTACATGAATTTTACTTTTTCTCACACTACCCCAGCTTGTCCAGCAAAGCCAGGAATGAGCAGCCAAGGGGAGCGCCGCTAAAGATAACAATAAGACCCAGGCCTATATAATTGTACATAACCCAGCCTTGAAATGCTGCAGATGCAACTACGATAGACGCCTTTATCAGTGTCTTCATGGCCGCGTCACTCTCACTGTCCCCATTGGTTGCCTCGACGAGCTTTAAAAACATCGAACCCAGCAATTCGGGGGAGTTTGGACGAACGATGGCGACAGCCACAATTGTCAGGATGTTCATGTTAAAGGTGTAGTATGTCAGTTTAAGGAACCATTCGCACAATTTTATTGGCTTGGATGTCCCAATTTCATTTCCATCAAAGTACCCTGTAATTTGCAAATAAATTAAAATGTCTGTCTAGCTGTCCTCGCTTGGGCTAATACTGAAACTAATAAAACATTCCCAACGGGACAGCGACAGCAGCGTATTTATTTAAAGTTCCTACTAAAAACAAAACTGTCAATAATATTTTGTAGGCACGCAATTCAAATAATGTTATTAAAAAAATTTTATATTACATTTAAAAAAATAAGATGCAGAATGTAAATAGGTACTGTATAAAGCTACAAAAGTGTAGATTGAATAGTTTTACAATAAAAATAGAAAAAAATAAAAAATAACTGTAAACTAAAAAATAAAATTATGCTTTTAGGACTTGATTCGTCTTTTACTCGTTAGTTTTTGGCTAGGAAAATTATGGAGGACGGTACTTACCTTCAGAATGTTTGACAAGCTTCCAGGAATTGTGAATTACGTTAATGAGCTCGTTTCTTTTCAGAATCACGGATACATGAAGTATAGGAGGTAGCGTATAGAAGTATAGAAGACCTGAACCAAACGCATATAAATCTGAGCCTTAAAGTCCGCATTCTCTTCATACACAGTAATTTGGAAAAAGCGACTACACAGAAAAGCATAGTAGGCCCATGTAACCACAGCAGACGCTTTCCAGACGAGTAGTCGCCATTTTGAAGTGACTAATTCCAGTCGGTTTTTTGTTTTGTTCCATGTAAAGGGATGGACTTGGAGGAATTCCCCAAAAATTAACCCTCTCGCAATCCACTTTCGAAGCGTGGGGTTTAAAATTTCCCCAATCTCCATTTTGAGATTGTTTTACAAAGGATAAAAAATTAGGTTAAAAATGCTAATCAAATTTTAAACGGATGCAATGAGTTGTAAATGAACGAATGAACTAGTTCTAAAAGTTGGTAAATATTTGAAGTTTGTGACTCGGTTGAAAGTTATAACTTGAAGTTATTCAGACTTCATAAGAGTCAATGGACAGGCAGGTTGGACTGCCGATAGTCGTATAGATTTTCGACTTATTAAAGGTGTTGTAAGGACATAAAAATGTCATAAGCGCAAACGCTATTTTTGATTTGACCTTCGATCAAAAGCCACGAGTCAAATCGATTTCAACTATTTTTATAGAAAATATATAACGTAAATAATGGCTATATATAAAGATAACTTTATTCAAAATGACAAAGTTAACACTGACCTTCAATGAGAGTAGCCTAATAAGACTCAGTATGCGTAACAAAAACTTTTTATCAACGAGGAAATATAAATAGATTCATGAATAAAATGTGTATATATATATATATATGTAGAAACTTTAAATATTTGCTCAAGACTAAAGTAAAGAAAATGTCTGATTTTAATGAATTAATTTAAATAATTTAGTATTGACTTCATTTTAGGAGAGTTGTTGTTCACTTATTAAACTGCTTTTGTCAAAATCGTATTTCTTTGTTGCATATAGCATACCAATATATTGACTCGCTCAAGAGATAGAGAGAAAACTGTTATTACTTGAAGCTTTTAGTTTTGCAAAAGAATAGGGATGGAAAAAAAACTAAATTATACACAAGAGGCGCATATAATATTGCTACGTGTGATTTTATATTGAGCGGTATGTTTTCAAAGGTTACGGTCATATAGACCTATGGCTATATCGAATAAAAATTCGGCTACAAAGCTGATTGAAGCCAGGTGGTTTTATAAGCTGAGTTATGTATTTCTGCAGGGTCCAAAGTGGCCACGTTGTATTCTTTGCTGAACGGTTAGTTTTTGCAATTCGGCATCGCTCGTTTCATCGGGCACATATAGGCATGATTTTTATTTTTGAATAGCTTTTACTTGACCCTGTCTAGTTTTACAATTAAACCCATTTGGTCGAAAATGAAAGAATTAAGAGTACGCCATTACACTTGCTGGTATCATAAACTTTGCCGTGAGCAGTCGCAAAGCTATTTGCAGGTACTTACAAGCTATGTTCGATATTTCAATATTGTTACATGGTGATTAGTTTGAAAAAATAAATTACAACGGAAAAAGAAACTAAATGAAAAGAACTAATTTATTTATTTATTCAAGCCGTTATATGGCTGACCCTTTTTATTACCAATCTACTTCTAATTTAGCGGAGTTTTCACAACTTTAAAATGATTGACCAATTCCAACGTGTGATGTACAATTTAAAATTTATTGACGTGTAGATTTCAAAAAATGGAATGTAGATTAGTTTACCGACAAACGTTTGGGATTCTGATTTTAAAAACCTTTACTTGTTTTAAAAATTTCTCATAAAAATTGCTGCAAAGGCCAGAAACTTAAAACAAAAATAACATTTTCTCAGTTTTGTCAGGGCTTTAAAAAATGATGTATCATTTATTAAAATCGGCCAATTTTGAAAAAAACATTATTTAAGTCGTTTTAACTACATTTAAAAACTAATCACGATCAGGCTAGTAACAATAATTTAAACTAGCAGGTTAGCAACCCGATGGGTTGCGATTAAAAAATGTAACATATATATTTTTCACATTTAGTTGTTATAGTAAATTAGGTTGTGGCCAAATGGACTTTGATATTGCCCAGTATAAGCTTTAATTAGAGGTTCTACTGGGTTAAGTTATTACCATTGGGTTGAAACCGCGCAAGTGTTGACCATATTATACTTGCCCGGGGTAAGCTTTAACCTCAACTTTGACCGGGATAAGCTTTCACCCTAACTTTGCACGGGTTAGTTTTTTCCCATAAGCGTGGTAGAAGTAGGTTTTGACCAGAGTCTTGCCTGGGTTAAAGTATGGAATTAGACTTTTTTGGGGTACGTACTGATCAGTGACCTGCCCGGGTAACACTATAGTGAAAAACTTCGACCAGAGGCTGGCACGGGATAAGTTATACCGAAGCGTTGGCTGGCTTGAGCATTTACCACAGACTTGCCCAAAATTAATGATTTGCCTCGCCGGTCGCATTCTATTATATTTTTTGAGCACACAGGCTTTCTCGGGATAAGTTTTTCCCAGAGATTTGCCCGTTTACGCTATGGTCACGGACGTGCCCAGAGTAATCTTCAATCACAACCTTGCCCTGGCTAAGCTTTGATCAAATTATCAAATGGGCCATCCATATAATATGTTTCAGTTTTTTGTGCAAAACCTACCTCCCTCTTTCATCGTCACTTCACCGTCATTCCTTGATACCCCCCCCCCCCCCCCCACTATAAACGTTTAAATTTTTAAATAGTTGTTCAAAGAATTTTTTATATTTTCTAAAGGCTTATATATACATTTTTTCGAAAAGTGAATATTTACATACCACATATTACATTTTATCAATAATGTATCTGCTTTAATTCGCCGTAATAAAAATGTAAAATTTACAAAAATTGCCTGAAACGTCATTTGCCTGAACCCCCCATCCCCCCTGCTGTTTCAGCGCGTCATTAGCCTGAACCATCTCCCCCCCCCCATGAAACGTAAAACGTAATGCATGGATGGCCCCATAGGCCTAACCGGGGCATGGTTTTGCCACAGGCGCGATCCAGGTATGTTTTGATCAGAAACTTAACCTGATTACGCTACGGTCACCGACATATCTGGGATCAGTTTTGATGTCAGGTTAGCCCGGAATTAAGGCTTTAAATTAATTCGGGTTAAATAAATCGTATTAGCCATTTTTACTTTTTTACGCAAGTGATAAGTAAAACCTGATCGCGCGTCTTTTGTGCGATGTAAAATTCACCATATTTTGTTCAATATAATCTTTTACTTCCGGCTGCTGCATGTACAATTTTATTGGATCACAGGCTTGGAAGGTAAAAGACTTTATGAAAACCTAGGCTTGCAGACGCGTCAAATGGTACCATGAAAAGTGCAAATAGTTGAAAACTGAAGCGCACACAACGTGTAGTGGCTTTTAACAGGGGCCATCTCAAGACCAATCAAACGGACTTTTAATTAAAAGATTAAAAAAATAAATTATTACTGTTAGAGAATTAATATTACGAAGCTTAGTGTTGACTTGAGTGTAGGTGCAGTAATGCAGAGTAGACATGGATACGATGTAGTTGTAAGTTATACAATAGGAGACTTTGGTTAAATAAAATAATAAAATTAGATTAGTAATTTTCTCGCCAAGTTCAAATTTTTTTTATCGGTTTGCATTTTTTTCCTCAAATTTTACGGCGTTCAAGTTAGAGGTATTTGCAATTAAAAATCTAGCTCTGTACCAATCAGGACCCTGGAATTTTTAAAAATTCGAATTTACAGGCTGTGATTGGTGCAGAGCTAAAAATTTAAAACTGGAATAATTCAAAAAAGTGTCAAAACACTAAATTTTCCAAGACAATACCGGCATCCGCTTGACCAAGGGCTATCTAATGACACCCCAATAAGGGGTAAATTCCTAAAACTGTAGGAGGAGTACACTGTATAAGCTGGCAACCCCCCGTAACACTGCACGCGTTAATTAAGAGATAGTTTAGCGTAATCATTTCGGTCTGAATAGTATATCGTTTACGTGTACCCTCATTTGGTAACATGTCCAAATTTCGTTTTTAAGAATTGGCTGGAAATTTAAAAAATTATAATTTTCAAATTCAAACTATCGAGTATTAGTTTCACCGTGAAATATCGAATATTAGCACTGCCGTAAAATTCAAACTGTCTAAATTTTTAGTTTTAAATCCAAAAAAACATTTTTTTAGGTTAAATTGTTTCTAATTTTCAAATACCTAGAAATAATTTGCAGATATTATTCTGGAGATCACAAAACTTCAAAAGTTTTGAAAATTGGACAGGAATAAATTGTAGAATCTACAGGTCGGCAAAGATAAAACAATAAAATACATTCAATTTTTTAAAAACTACAGTTATTTCAACTTACGCGCCCGACAAAATTTGAAAGAAATTACCTTTTTTGCATATGAGCGAGAAATCCCAGTTAATTCTGAGCATATTAAAATGAACATTATGATAGTATATTGAAAACTGCTACCCTTGTTTCACAATGAAAAATACATGTTGCGTCTTTAAAGTCGTGTTAAATATTCGAACATAACAATTTGTGACTCGCAAATGGTGTTTTCAATTGTTCTCAAAATTTTCAATGCAGCTCATCTATATATTAGTACTTGCCACAACAAAGTTTAACGAAAATCAGTACACTTTCTGTATTTTGCCAAACCATACCCCACTGCCGAAATTTATTGAAATATCCCCTTATGAGCGATGGTGTACAAATGGCGGAAGTTAAATTTATTTTGATATACACATGGGATTTTGAAATTGATATAATATGTCGAACAATAAAGTGTGTTTTATTTAACCGCTTCATGCTTAAATTTTGTATTATGAACACGTCTACTCAAAATAAGGTAGGGTACTTATAAGAAATCGTCCACAAATGACGTCATTGAAAAATCCTCATCTTTAGGTTCATATGACCCCCTGCCTGCCACCAGCTTAGCCATTGCGTAAAACTGGCTATCTTTAACATGGAACTTTATCAGTGGTCAGGAAGGTCCATTAAATCTGCCGATGACATCATTTGTGGACGATCCCTAAAGATAAAATTTAAAAAATTGAATGAAAGTCTTAAGATTAGTAGCTTATTAATTGTACTTATTGTTAGAACACTTAAAAACGTACAATGACACATGTTTTGCTTTAGCGATACATAAGTACGAAATTGGCAGTAGACTCGAATATGCACCGACACATTGTGAGGACCATGACCTTGTCCACGCGATACATTCCCGCTATAGTCACTGAAAAGCATTTGAGTGACCTCAGATGCTTCTTCAGAATAGGGGCTTCTTTAGCCGCCATGTGTCGATTATGACCCTTGACCTTCATCCGGACAGAACACCCTTGACCTGTCGACAAGGATCTTGACCCAAATCCACGTCGCATCCATTTCATCAAAACTTGACACGACTTCTCCTGGACCTGGTAGAGCAGGGAAAAATTGAGTACCAGGAAAACCGTGCAATTGGTCCCAAGAATCCCCAGTCCAATGGCCAAAATTCCATGAAATCTATATAATTGCACCGTATGCACAAAAAATTGCGAAAAGAATCAAGAGTACCTTAACTGACAAAATTGTAATTCAATATATTCCATCCGTTTGGAAAACACTAATTTGAAGCGCCCGCCACATTCTTATCTTTATCGCCGGATCTCTCAGCTCGCAACTCGTAATACTGTACCTGTCATCACTGCGGAATGCCGGAAATTAAAGAATGCGTATGTTTTATGCCTGAGGAATTTTACAAATTATTGTTTAAACTAACATTAAGCTACTTTAAAATTGTATTTTATTTACCTCAACTCGTCCACGCCAACACTAATTGCGAGGAGATGACTGAAAACAAAGTGCAACCGATGAAGTAACTCTGAGATACATAAGTGTGCATGAGCCATGCTTGAAATGTGGAAGATACAATGATGATGGACGTCTTTAGCATCAGCTGTACTGTACAAGAGGAGTGTCTGTCGCAGCATCAGCTCCATCATTGGATGGTTCTATCACGAGCTCTAAAAATATGGATGAGAGAAATTCCCGGGAGTTTGGACGAATGATGGACACGGCTACAATGACTAGAATGTTCGTGTTGAAGGTGTAGTATGTAAACTTTATTAGCCACTCACAAAAGTCACAAAGAGTAACCATTCTGGGTTGCTTGCTCCTACCTTCATCGTTTTGAACGCAACGCCCTATAATTTTTTAAAATTGTAAACATGGTAATAACATACTGGATTGGAAATATGTCTACATAATTCTGCAGGAATTTTTATGCATAAAACGGTTCCAAACTTTATGCACAAATTTCGAACATATTTATGGCGTGCAAATTATTCAGAATTTTGTATCATGTTTGCATTATGCAGAAACTACCCTGCAGGAATTTTTATGCAGGTACAAAATTATGTAGAGTATTTCCAGCTGGGATATTGCTCACCTTCACAGTCTCTAATAAATGCCCAGGTGTGTAAAAGGTACGCACGCAGGGAGCTCGTTTCTTTTCAAAATGACATTTAAATGAAGCACTGGAATGAACGAATACTAAACGAGGGCAAAATACATATCGTGGGCGAAGTATCAAATCCGCTTCCTTCCAATTTTCGCTGGAACCAAATCCGCTTCCTTCCATTTTACCTTAAAAACAAATCCGCTTCCTTCCAATTTTGATTTACATAAGCGTTTTTGTTGACCAATTCAAAATAACATGCATTTAAAAGTGCAAATTGCTCTAATTGCATCAAATCCTAAAACGCAAAACGTTCGAACTACATGGATTTTAAAACTGCAAATGGTTATAACTTAGTTATTTAAAAAAAATCAAAATCCACTAAATACATGTTGTTAGTCACAAACTGTTCTAACGACATGATTTCAAATGCAATTCGTTCTAACTACATTGTATTAAGTTGCAAACTAATCTACCAGGGAAATAATTTTTAAAAATACAAAATGTTCTAACTACATAGGCTTAAGCTGCAACCTAATCTAACCAGGTACATGATTTAAAAATACTAAATGTTCTAACTACATTGTATCAAGTTGCAAACTAATCTAACCAGGTACATGATTTTAAAAAAAATATAAAATGTTCTAACTACATTGTATCAAGTTGCAAATTTTTATAACTAAATTGTATTAAGTTGCAAAATGTTCTAACTACATTGTGTTAAGTTGCAAACTAATCTACCAAGGAAATAATTTTTAAAAATACAAAATGTTCAAACTACATTGTATCAAGTTGCAAAACGTTCTAACTACATTGTATTAACTTGCAAACTAATCTAACCAGGTACATGATTAAAAACAATACAAAATGTTTTAACTACATGGTATCAAGTTGCGAACTAATCTAACTACATAATTTTAAAAAGTGCAAAACATTCTAACTACGTGATTAAAGAGCGCAATTCGCTCTAACTACATGGTTTTAAAAAGTTCAAAATGTTCTAACTACATGATTTTGAGTGGCAAACTGTTCTTACTAGGTGATTTAAAAAAGTGCAAAATGTTTTAATTGCATGTTTTGAAAACTTTGAACTGTTTCAGTTAACGAATTTTACAAATGCAAAATGATCTAAATACAACGTTTGAGAAGTACAAAAAGCTATAACTACGTGTAATTCTCAAAACCACGTAATAAGAGCATTTTGCACTTTACAAATCTATGTATTTGTATTAGTGTACAACTTACGATTAGGATCCTGTAGTTAAACCATTTTGAAATTTTTTAATTATTTAGTTAGATAAGTTTTCAACTTAAAACCATGTAGTTAGATCAATTTCCAACATAAAACTCTGCAGTTAGAACAGTTTGTTACTAACATCATGTAACTGTTCTTTAGTGGATTTTGATTTTTTTAAAATTATGTAGTTGAAACCATTTGCAGTTTTAATATCCATGTTGTTGGAACGTTTTGCGTTTAAGGGTACGATGCAATTAAAACATTTTGAACTTTTTAAAATCATCTAGTTAGAACAGTTTGCCACTCAAAATCATGTAGTAAGAATATTTTTAACTTTTTAAAACCATGTGGTTAGAGTCGATTGCGCTCTTGAATCTCTTAGTTAGAATCTTTTGCACTTTTTAAAATTATGTAAACATTAGCTTGCAACTTGATACAATGCAGTTAGAACATTTTGCAACTTAATACAATGTAGTTAGAACATTTTGTATTTTTTTTAAATCATGTACCTGGTTAGATTAGTTTGCAACTTGATACAATGTAGTTAGAACATTTAGTATTTTTAAATCATGTACCTGGTTAGATTAGGTTGCAGCTTAAGCATATGTAGTTAGAACATTTAGTATTTTTAAATCATGTACCTGGTTAGATTAGGTTGCAGCTTAAGCCTATGTAGTTAGAACATTTTGTATTTTTAAAAATTATTTCCCTGGTAGATTAGTTTGCAACTTAATACAATGTAGTTAGAACGAATTGCATTTGAAATCATGTCGTTAGAACAGTTTGTGACTAACACCATGTATTTAGTGGATTTTGATATTTTTTAAATCATGTAGTTAGAACCATTTGCAGTTTTAAAATCCATGTAGTTCGAACGTTTTGCGTTTTAGGATTTGATGCAATTAGAGCAATTTGCACTTTTAAATGCATGTTATTATGAATTGGTCAACAAAAACGCTTATGTAAATCAAAATTGGAAGGAAGCGGATTTGTTTTTAAGGTAAAATGGAAGGAAGCGGATTTGGTTCCAGCGAAAATTGGAAGGAAGCGGATTTGATACTTCGCCCACGATATAAATCTTTTCCTTCCTTTTCACCATTTTCTCCGTACGGAGTAATCTGTAGAAAGCGACCGAGCACGAAAATATAGTAGGCCAGAGAAATCACAACAGATGCTTTCCATAGGAGGAGTACTCGTCCTTTGGAAGTGACTATTTCCGGTACGTTTCTTGAGTGATTCCATCTAAACGGATGAGCTTGTTGAAATTCTCCATAAGTAAAGCCTTTCACAATCCATTTAGTAAGCGTGTGGGTTAAAATTTTCCTATTCTCCATTTCCAGATATTCAAATTTGTCCCAAAACAAAAAGTGTACGAATGCTAATGTGTATTGAACAAAGGCAATATATTTCTCTGCTTTCGTACACTAGTAACGTGAAATTAGATCGACACACTTATTCATAGTTAATTACATTGTAAAAATATGTTATCCGCTGTCCATCATCCTTTTTGCTCTCCACACATCTACGTAATAATTATCATCTCAAAGAAAATAACCTGCTGTAATATAGTTACTATATTATACTGTTGGTATGTTTAAATCAGCTTGGTATCGCCCACAAATGACGTCATAAGTAGGATCAATGGGTCCACTTGGCTGCTGACGATATTCCATGCCAAAAATATTCATTTTCGAGAAATGGTTAAGCGGATAACAAAGGGGGTCATATATAGTCTTAAAACTGGAGATTTTTTGATGACGCCGTTTGTGGGTAATCCCTTAGAAAATTAAAAGGTTAAACTTGTCGTCATGACTAAATTTCTATTGATGACAATCCAATTTTTTAATCTCTTTGTCCAGCACAATTGCCGGTCACGGATATAGTTAAGACATTATGGTAAGTGACATATGACGCAAACTACAAACATCCAGATACTGTGTCAGACAATACAAGCAGTAATAGGGCTATGCTTATGTGTGCTTTATAAATTTATGTAAATTGTCACCCACTGCCCCACACTAATTTGATAATGTATTATAATGAGGATAAAAAGCATATCTCGTGTATCATACAAATCGCAAAATTTTAAAAAGTATACAAAGTCCATTGGACTAACCTTGTTGAAGGGCAATGTCAAGTTTATTTTAATGAAATTTTCTTTCACTACAAGATAATCCTGATTCTGATTATAGCTATATTTAAGCTATGGCTATAAGCTCCATACTTTGACGTTCTGCCTTTATACAATCCATTCTCTTTTCTCGACCTGCTCAATATTAATCTACTCCCTTTAGTTATTGCAACTTGCAACATCTTATTACGAAACAATTAACATAAATACTAGAATTTATTCTTATTTCTGGATCTCGACTTAAGACGTACAACACTTGTTCTACTGATACTAATAATTATTGTCAGTATATTTCGAGTATCACACACCGTATCTGTATCTCGTTGCTTTTAACAGATTCTGATTCTACTGGGGCTTAATCCATTGAAGTTATTATTTTGATTACAAATTGGGAGATTGAGACCTACATACGGACGGAAGTTACGCAGTTTTTTAATAAGCCTCGCATCTCACTCACGCCACACACACACGATATCTGCACTGTTGTGGCATATGTAAGATTAATTTTTATAATGAGACGTATTACATAAATTAATTAAAACCTGTGTTTCAAAATTATGACATGTCGTGATACAGACGATTTCGTCCGTGAATTCTGGACTATTTATAAGGAAGCTATGGCTTGAAATAAATCAAACTTTGAAAACTATTTGACCAGTTCACATTTCTTCAAAGTAACGAAATAATAAAAAGCAAAATCATGGCTCCAATTGCCTACTTGACCAGACGAGAGTGCTTCAGTGCCTGTCACCGTCTTCACAAGTAAGTTACAATTTTCAATAGCTGTGCTTAAAATTCTACCTAATTATTTGTTAATTTCAAACAACGTCAGTTCTATAGTTGAATTCACTTTTATTTTCGTTTAACACAAGTTTTTTATCTTAATGTAATCTTACAATAATGTTATCTGATAGTGGAAAAAAAATTATTAGAATGTTGATTATTTTAGAATACAGAGCAATTATTAGCAAATCGTTTTATAAATTATAAACCAGGAAATGATGTACTTATTGTTGCAATAAAATTAAATTGTTACAATTTATTTTGATACTTAACAGCCCAAATCTGTCAGAAGAAGACAACATCGAGATATTTCTAAAGTGTAATAATCCCAATGGGCATGGACACAATTATGTTGGTAAGTACAAGTCTACACTGTAAGATAAAATATTAACGACGATCTAAAAAAAATGCATCTGTCACATAATAAGTTGCACATTACCGTCGTGCAGAATGTTCGTGTGTTTGAATTTTTTATGCATCGAACTATGTACTCACTGATTGAAAAAATTTTTTAAATAAAAAATAAGTTTAATTTTGCGTTTAATGATTATTGTGATATTTTGTGCGTATTACTAGTTGAAGTGACGGTGAAGGGCCCAGTCGTAGAAGAGACGGGGATGGTCATTAATGTTAAAGAGCTGAAGGAAGTCATGGTGAGTTATATAATAACAGTTAATAGTAAACCTTTTTCAAGTTAAATTTAATTCGGTCTGCAGTATTAAACGAAAAAAACTTACATATTCAATAATGCTCAAAATTTTAAACATTTTTTTTATAATTGTGTAATAACAGGGCATTGCAATAATGAAGACGATTGATCATAAAAACATCGACAAAGACGTCCCGTACTTTTCAAATGTCGTCAGTACCACTGAAAATGTGAGCATCTTCATCTGGAACCAACTCAAAGCCCACTTGACGAACCCATCACTTCTCGACGAGGTGAAAATCTGGTCCACTGAGAAGATCAGCGTCCGCTACCGGGGAGAATCTGATTCTGACTAAAAATCTAATTTGGACATTTTGAACTATTGAACATCTAAATCATGTCGGGGTTTGAGCGCTGTCGCTATTAACAATAAGATGAATAAAGAACATAAATAGGTACACACTCAACACTCAATACGACTACTACACTATTAATTAATTAACCCACATTTGGTTTCACTATATGCCATTCAAAAATCCCTATTTCATCATACAAAAATCTATACTACATGACTACATATCGTCTGCGAAGTAGTGCGAAGAACCAAAATTACCCATACCCAATTTAAGCTACAATCAAAAAGAGCTTTGTCATAAAAACAAAATAAGAAACATGCGTAAAATGCAAATTTAGTAGTTTTCGATAAACGTAAAATGTACTATTTTCGTGTTTTTGAAAAGGTGCAAAAATGTGTAATTCCATGTTTTTGAAAAGGTGCAAAAATGTGTAATTCCATGTTTTTGAAAAGGTTCAAAAATGTGTAATTCCATGTTTTTGAAAAGGTGCAAAAATGTGTAATTCCATGTTTTTGAAAAGGTGCAAAAATGTGTAATTCCATGTTTTTGAAAAGGTGCAAATTTTACTATGTTTTTAAAAAGGTGCAAAATGTTCTAATTCCATGTGTTGGAAAAGTTCAAAATGTTGTAGTCATATTTTTGAAAATTGCAAAATTTTCTATTTAAATGCTCTCAAAACACATTTGAATATTTTTGTAGATAGTTGCTACTGGTTTTAGCTTAAAATGGCTATGAATCATTTTGGTTCTTCACAGACGATATTATGGTGCTACTGACTTACAACTTGAGCTAATCCCGTATTAATTAACTATGTACACCTTAATGGACTTTAATCAGCTATACAATTTTGACATAAATTTTGTAGTTAGTAACTGCCAACATAATATTAGTAATTTAATTTGCACTGCATGGCCTACGTTATTTTTTCTACAATATTTGCCTAATTAATTTGATAGATGCACCCAGATAAAGTTAAAGTCAATGCTTACAACCTTCGCTCTTTAGCGATACATGAGTATGAAATTGACAGTGGACTCCGCTATGAATCTAAACATTGTGAAAACCATGCCCTTGTCCACGTAGTACATTCCCGCTATATTTAGTGAAAAACATTTGAGTGACCTCATGTTCTTCTTCAGAATGAAAGCTTCCTCAGGCGCTGTCATGTATCGATTTTGACCCCTGACCCTGACCTTCATCCGAATCCGAGCATCACCAGTTGCATCTGTTGACCTCAATCCATTTCGCTTCCATTCCATCAAAAGTCCACTTGACCTTTCGTGGACCTGGCAGAGGACTGAAAACGTGAGCGCGAGGAAAGCTGCCGTACTTGCTCCGTTAATCCCCAGTCCAACGGACATGACCCCTTTATATGTAATGGCACCGAACGCACAAAAAACCGAGTAAGGGATCAAGAGGACTTTAAGACACACAATTGTCATCGAGAACATTTTGTCTGTTTGACAAGCACAAATTTCCAGCGCTCTCCACATCTTCAACTTCACCAACGGCTCTCTCAGCTCGCAACTTGTAATTCTGCACTTTTTTTCACTGTTGAATTTAAAGAATGCACGTATTTTGTATTAGTTAAATAAAATATAATTATTTGAAATAAACTTATACTTTAGAATCAGGGCCGGACGAAGGAATTACTTTTAGGCAGCAATTTGTTTCCATACAAAAACCACCAATTTTGATTTTATTGATGGTTTTCTTTGCTAAAGCAAAATGTTGTATTTACATGTTTTAGAAAAGCTCAAAATGTTCTTTTAACTTGATCCAGAAAAGTGCTCAATGTTCTATTTACATGATTTGAAAAAAGTGGAAAACTTTTTATTTCCAGGTTTTTGAAATGTACAAAAAAATGTATTTTGCACGTTTTTGAAAAGTCAAAATATTCGTTTCACATATTTTTGAAAACTGCAAAATGTTGTATTTACATGTTATTGAAAATTAAGGCAGCAGGGGCTGCCTGCGCTGGCCACATTATTCGGCCCTGTTTAGAATTTTTCATATTTACCTCAGCTCGTCCAGCAAAGCCAATTGTAAGGAGATACTCGAAGTCATAGTGATGCAGATGAATAAACCCTGTGACATGAATGTGTGCATGAGCCATGCTTGAAATGTGGAGGATGCAATGATGATGGACGTCTTGAGCATCAGCTGCGCGAGATGCATTTGTGACTCAGCACCCGCCATCTCATTGGTCTCCACCTCCATGAACTCTAAAAATATGGATGAGAGAAATTCCCGGGAATTCGGACGAATGATAGACTCGACCACAATCATCACAAGGTCCAGGTTCAAGGTGATGTAAAGAAACTTGGCGACCCATTCAGAAAGTATAATCATTTTGGGTGGCTTGCTACCTCCATCGTTTTGAACAAAACGCCCTGCAATTTTAGGAAAAAAAAACATCTACTCCTTTTAGATCGTTTTCCAAAATGCAATAGCAAGATTTTTGAAAATTCGAAAATTTTACATTTTTATTGCAATAAAATAGGTAATTCAAGCCCCACCTTCACAGTTTCGAATGAATGCCCAGGTATTTTCCAGATAGACAGGGAACTCGTGTCGCTTCAGAATCACATTTAAGTGAAAGAATGGTATGAAGGTGTAGTAAGCAGTGATCATAGACATGTACACCTGTTCCACAATGTCCTCATTCTCACCATACAGCGTAATCTGCAAAAAGCGACCGAGTACGAAAGCATAGTAGGCCATTGAAACCACAACTGACACTTTCCAGAGGAGAAGTCGCCGTTTGAAAGTGACCATTTCCGGTACGTTTTTTATGGGATTCCATTTAAACGGGTTCCCCTGTAGAAATTCACCATAATTGATCGTTCTCTTAATCCATTTGGTAAGCGTAGGGGTTAAAATTTTCGCATTCTCCATTTTTTGAGATTTTACAATTTTGCTTTTAGAACGGTGAGGGTTAATATTATATACTCAATAGACTCAATTCCAAAATATGAAGTTTAGAAATGAAATTATGAACAAAGAAAATCTAATAGAAAATTGAGTATACAGCCTATATAGTGGAAAATATATTCAAGAAAGTACGTTATTTAACGACCGAGCAACAAAGTGTCGTCGAGTAGTGACCAGTAAGAGCGGTGAATGATGTAATGGAAGGTAAGTAATAACTGTAGCAAAAACCAAAATGCTAAAATTCAGGTAAAATCAAGGAAAGCTTACGCAAGTAAAAACCCTCAGCCACATTCAGTTAATAACCGTAAAAAAATTAATTAATCAATTTAGTACAGCTACCAAATTTTAACAGCCTTAAGCAAACAAACCAATTTATTACAACCTGTCTCAATGAAATAGGGTCACCCATCTTTTTTATCTAACTATCCGAGGCAACTGCGGGTTGAAGTAATTATTTTTAGATGACAACTGCCTAGTAGGTACCATACAAACTTTGGTTTGACCAAATGACCTACGGGTGATTTGACTCGGATGCAGTTAAAAACCGAAAAACCGGTGTCTTACTAGTCAGTGAAGTAGGCTCCCGCATCCAAAGTCAACATTTGCACTTACGATTACGACTAATGTGTTCGAGAGCCTGTGCACCAAACCAATTTTTGCAGGGTGGTACTTTAGTGCTTCAGTGAGATATACTACAATCCTTCAGAGGCGGCAGTATTTTTCTCTTCAGAGAGATAATTATTTGCATTTCAGTGAAAAACACTTCATATACATATTTTTTCCTTCAGTAAAATATTTAGGGGCATATTAGTTACCTATACTTTATTTTTCAGACAAATCCAAACTTATGAATAATGTAGTCATAAGTGAACAGGTTCTTGGTTTGTGAAAGGAAAACTACAACCACTCGCTTTTTAGTGTACCTCCTCATAGTGGATACTTATACATAGTGTACTGAGCTTGCATCCCCGGTTTAAGTCCAAGTTTAAGTTTAATTGTCAGCTGAGTCGTGGATCATAGTAGTTGCTGTTTGTGAAACTTGTTTACCTAAAGTAAAAAAATATGAGTAGCGTTGTTGTGTTTGTAAATACACGGGCTTTACCAGATACAGAGGAGAAAAAAAGCCAGCAACCTTGCAAAGTAAATAGGCAAGGATTTGTGAGCTATCGATTGGCGTTACAATGAGTAGAAAAAGATCATAAGAAATTCTAACGTTGCAGTGGAAGCATATAATTGTTCAGAAAAACTTCTTGAAAAGTTTCCTGATAAAGACAAAAACACTTTGTCAGCTTGTAAACGCAAGCAAGGAAGACAAGGAAAAGTCGGTGTTGGGAGATCAAAACCGAAAACACAGCCTTATAGCTCTCAAATTTTGAAACTAAGATTGATTACTCAATACAATTATATTTAATGATTCTTTGTATTTCATGATTTTATATTATTTTTTTGTTTACTTATTTGATTTTAATTTTGCACTGCCAATTTGATAATCACAATAATACCATTTGAAGTTAATATTACTGAAGATTAAAATATTCTTGTTTTGTTCACTGAAAGCTTTCTCTGAAGAATAAAGTAAATACTAATTAATGCTCTGAAATAAAAAATACTTTCTCTGAAGATAAAAAACCAAAAAACAAAGATTTCGAGTAATACCACTGAAGGAAAAACATTTACCCATTTTTGCATACACATCCATTCATCAAAATACCATAGAGTTTGCATTGCAGAAGCCGTGAAATTGCCCTATTTCATTGAGACTTGGTACACCTGTTTTTTCGGTTTTTAATTAACTGCGCATTCGAGCCAAGTGACCCGTGGTGGTGGTGGATTACTATTATGTTTTTTAAAGACAGTTATCAAATAAAGTTAGTAGTTAGATTAGATGAAAAACATATATATAGGTGGCCCTATTTCATTGAGACAAAGTGTATCGTTACAAAATTTTAATGGGCTGGCGACCGCGTTAATTCTGATATGTGCTAACGGTAGACAAACAGAATTAAAGACCGCATTATGTGACCGATAAAAAATTTCTTAACAACAAATATTATACCCATGTATATATCTCACTCCCAAATCCATTTTATTTTCAATAATTTGAAGTGCTTATATCAACACCAAATTTATCAACAGATTTTACCAAGTCATAAGCCCAATTTTAGAACCTACAATTATTTTTTAAATTTTAGGCTTGGAAGGCCAAATATAGTCCAACTGTAATTCACTCTTCATACGTCCATACTATATAGGATACTGTACATAATTGTACCAGTAGTAGTGGATTATTGTTAGTTACATTGATGGGCTCTGAAGTAATCAACTTACATAATTATTTATTCAGCATCAGCAGTCATATAAAATTATTAGACCAAAGAAAATTAAGTTCACAAGCAAACCACTTACTATGTTTCCTCGGGATCTTGAAAAGCATAGCCAGAAACGTTTCATTGGACCTCAGAATGAACGAATACTGTGATAACTCGAGTGCATTTTGCGCGGTGCTTTCGCAGCAGCCCGCCAAAGTTCAAAAAACCAGAATTTTTCTAAGTTTGCCACGCTGTAGCTTCTACAGTTTTTGTCTCATTTCAATGAAACTTGCAGTTTTGTAATGTTCAGACTTTAATCTAAACAGTAATTTATGAAAAATTTGAAATTCGAATTTTAAATTTTTTATCAAAAAACCTTAATTAAAAAATGGGTCTCAAAAGTATGACATTTTATTAATTTTTCGAAAAAAGGTTTTTTTGAACTTTGGCGGGCTGCTGCGAAAGCACCGCGCAAAATGCACTCGAGTTATCACAGTATTCGTTCATTCTGAGGTCCAATGAAACGTTTCTGGCTATGCTTTTCAAGATCCCGAGGAAACATAGTAAGTGGTTTGCTTGTCAGCTAAATATTTTTATAGGCTCTAAATGGCCGGCCACGTAACCAGTTTTAATTAATAGCGCAACACAAATACCCTGGGTAAGGAAACCAAAAAGTTGGATTTAAAAATGTTCATTACTATTAACTATGAATATTTGGACATATTATGTTTGCTACTACCAGTCGACTCTATTGCAAAATCCTCCAAGTTTTGAAATAGCAATACTGACAAATCCGAATATAAGGGACTCCGCGGGACCGGCAAAATCTGTCCCTTATAACCGAAATCCCTTTAAACCGTTTAAGGGATTTCCCTTGAAAGCGGACAAAAAATAATTCAGATTGAAAAAAATTTTAATGTTAGTTAAACAAGGTCAAGATATATACAGCTTTGTCCATTACATACAAATCTTAAGTGTTAATTAAAAAATTGTTTTAATGTAGTTTGCTTTGTCTTAGTTTGGGTTTGACGAACACGTAAAATTATGTTGTGTATATTAAAAAATGTTATGTCGTCTGTGTTCGGTTAAGCTAAAAAATACTCTTGAACTTTCTGCATCATTTCTGAAACTAACCATTCTAACAACGCTTTATCCACATCTGGTCTAGAACAAACTTTTTGTCTCTTCACATTTTTTCCTTTCAGCCATGTGTCTGTAATTTTTTCACTGTCTTGTCTTATTCGGCTTATCACACTGGAACTAATTCCGGTTTCTCTGATTACGTCTATTTGCTTTAGAGTCTTTAACTTTTGCAATATTTCATACTTTTGTTCAGTAGTGAACGAGTTTCTTTTCCTCTTCGTCGACATTTTAAACTGAATAAGAATAAAGTTTACCTCAAAGTCAGAGCTACTATCAGCAACCTTTAAATTCAGCTTTAAAATCTATTAATACGATGACCTACTTAAACGTAAAAGATAATGTAATGTAATGTAAATGCTTGGACAAGTAAAATAAAAGGAGAAATATGACAAGAGATAAGAGAAGTGAGTTCTTTGCTGACATACAGTAGGTCCTTGTTACTTCGTTCATGCATTTCCTACTGTATTTTTATTATTTATTCTAAAAATCCCTTGTAAGTGACCGAAATTTCCAAAAAATGGTCCAAAATTCGTCCCTTGCAACCGAATTATCCCTTGTATCGGTTCCCTTAAATCCGGATAATTTTAACATTGGAAGCATAGCGGGCCAACTAAATACTTGAAATTTGTCCCTTAATGCCAGATATCCCTTTAAAGCAGATCCCTTATAGTCGGATTTGTCTGTATATGTAAATGCAATATTGACACAATTGAATGACTACCAAAAATCAATAAACGATTTCATGTTTGATTTAAAAGGTTAATACTATTTTCATGATCAAATGACCATTGATAGCAATAACGTGTATCATCAGTTTGTGTAACAGAGTTGCAGATTGCGAAGAAGACATTGGCAAGTGTTACAATACTGAAACTACTAATTTAAGTTTCAGCGTCAGACCAATTTAGCATGATCCTCTATCCAATTAATATTTTTGTCTTGATCAGCTCTTTCAATTTACTTCCTTTGATTATTGTGACATCCTATTATGAAAATATTAACATAATTTATTATTCTGGATCTCGACTAAAGAAACAACACTTGCTCTACATACAATTATCAGTATGTGTATGTATCCCCATGGACCTCTTCTTTGCTTTTAAATCATTTTGATTATACTGGGGCTAAATCCATTGAAGTTATTATTGGGATTACGTATTAGTACCTAACATACAAAAATTAGAATTAGGCAGTTTTGTAATAAACCTCGCATCTCACACCACACGATATCTGTACGTCTGTACTGTTGTGGTATTATTTAAGATTAATTATTATAATGAGATGTATTACAAATTACAACCTGTGTTTCAAAATCAATGACATCAATGCCATTTCGTAATACATACAATCTCATCTATGGATTCTGGACTATTTATACGAAAGATAAGCCTGAAATAAATCAAACTTTTAAAATTATTTGACCAGTTCACATCTCTCCAAAGTCCAAAGTAAAGAAATAATAAAAAGCAAAGTCATATGGCTCCCATTGCCTACTTGACCAGGCGAGAGTGTTTCAGTGCTTGTCACCGTCTTCACAAGTAAGTTACAATTTTGAATAGTTGTGCTTAATATTCTGCCTCATTCTTTTTTTATTACTAATTTAAAACTAATTGTGTCAGTTGTCAGTTCTATTTGATTTTTTTTTTATTTTCGTTCAATGCAAGTGAAAACAAAAATTATTTGAACTTTAAATATATTGACTAATACATATTATTGTGGAATACAGAACAATTATCAAATCATGTAATTAAAAAGTTATAATTTATTTTTACATATAACAGCCCAAATCTGTCCGAAGAAGACAACATCGAGATATTTCTAAAATGTAACAACCCTAATGGGCATGGGCATAATTATGTTGGTAAGTACAAGTCTATACTGTAAGACAATATTAACGACGAACTAACAAAACTGAATCTGCCACATAAAATGTTGCACGCTACAGTCATGCAGAATGTTCGTGTTTTTAAATTTTCCAAGCCTTGATCTGCTCACTGACTGAGAAATATTGAAAATAGCAAATAATTTTAATTTTTTGTTCCTATTTTTAGTTGAAGTAACCGTGAAGGGCCCAGTAGTAGAAGAGACGGGGATGGTCATCAATGTTAAAGAGTTGAAGGAAGTCATGGTGAGTTCCTAGTTAATAGCAATAATATCAGTCATTAGTAGTAGGTTCACCAATTTCAAGTTAAATTCAATCCGCTCTGTAATATTAAATAAAAAAAAATCGCATTTTTAAGAACGCTCAAAATACTTATTTAAATTATTTTAACTTTGATTGATATCAGGGCACTGCAATAATGAAGACGATAGACCATAAAAACATCGACAAAGACGTCCCGTACTTTTCAAATGTCGTCAGTACCACTGAAAATGTGAGCATCTTCATCTGGAACCAACTCAAAGCCCACTTGACGAACCCATCACTTCTCGACGAGGTGAAAATCTGGTCCACTGAGAAGATCAGCGTCCGCTACCGGGGAGAATCTGATTCTGACTAAAAATACAATATAAATTTACCATGTACCTATATCATTACATATGAAAAATGTCGGGTTGGAACTACCATGGCTAAAAAAGCTGATCTAGATAATAAAAATATAATTATGCATCATAATTATATTATACGACTACGAAAGTGGTAATACTATCAACTAAGTTTTTTAATCGTTATTTTACATATATAAATTTATCTTATATCGGCGTCCTACTGACTTACAAAAAATACCCTTGGGCTTCCCATTTGCATACAATACGATAAAGCTATACCCACATATTCAACAAATTATCTGTATCACTACTCCAGACACACAGCTTCAAGTTAAGTAATACTTTGAGCAATCAGTAATGTCAACACTATCATATTATAATATATTATAGGAAAAATATTGTGAATGGAAATTGTATCTCAATATTTTGTCGAGTATCTCCAGTGCAAGGACCAAACCAGTCTCCAGCAGAACTGTATACTGTAAGATTCTTGTATCACGATGATCTCCTGATTGGATTACATGTAGGTACTTACATAAGAAAAGAAAGTTTCATGTTATTCCAAAAAGAAACCAGAACCACATTCCAGTTTCCATTCGATCCTATGTTACATATCTGCATATATCCGTCTGCCTTGATCTATAGAAATCGAAATTGATATTGATACAGTGAGACTGAGAAATTGCAAGGACCAGGACCAGAGAATGTAATAATATTATGTAAATTCAGATTGTACTTGAACAGAAAAAACGAGACAACAAATATATAAGATTTTGAAGAGCCGAAACAAGCCAAATGTTAATTAATAGTGAGTAAATAAAAATATGACATATGCCACTAAAGAGATTGCTCGATGGAAAGAGAATTTTTGAATATGTCCGAGAATATTTAGACTTTAGTAAGTTTCTTTAAAGTGTAAATATATCAGTGATTTCTGAATTTTTGTAAAAGCCTCAAATGTAAACACACCATAAATTTAGCAATTTTTCATTAATTCATAAACGCCTAGTTTTTATTCTTCAACGACTACGGTTCACAGTACTGCTTTACTACAGGGGATCACCAAACGTTATGAATCCAAAGCAAAAACCAGAACCAGAACCTGGAAAACCAGAGAAGATAGCCTTCCTTCCTCATTCCTCTCCTCACATTACATAAATTCTTGACATATGTACAGCCATAAGCAGATCCCAAAACATACATATACACACATAGGTAATAACATAAAGGATACGAATCTTAATTGTATAGTAATACGAGTTATGCTTACATAAGACCAACTACAAGTCCTTGAGTCTCCGATCATATTTTCTTTTAATTCGTTGGTCCTTTATACCAACATACTCCGGTACTTCCATAACCATTACACGCAAAGGCACCTCTCGACTATTTTCTGGCATGTATGTAGGTAGTAATGGTAACTAGTATATGATAATAAAGATGTAATGCAATCAATACATGTATATACATAGCATTGCCTCGCAATGTTATGCACATCGAACATGTAATAATTGTTGTAGATAGTAAATTATAAAAATTTAGTTCTGTTATGAAACTTTAATGCATACACTTGTCCGCATATGCCCATAACGTCTAGACTTACATTGTTAAATTGTACATACGGGATAAGGTACATAAGTAATTTTCAATCTTGAAAATTGTATAACCATGTCAAAAAACTCATCGTATCTCATGTCTCCTATCGTATCTTCCTTTAAAACTTCCTCCCGTCGTCGTCATTCCTTTTCTTTGCCATCCATCAGATCAGCCTAACTACTTCCACTATTGGATTTTGGAGTCTCAAGATTGTCCATTTCAATTGTCGATCCTCGATTATCATCTCTCGTCTAGTTGCTAGTAGTAGCTCAGGAAAAAAGGAGATCTAAGAAAAGTAAAAACGCTCCAGCAGAATTTTATCTTCCGCATTCGTATCTAAAGTAAGCATATCAAAATTTACAATTTAATATCATTGCATATTTTACACATACCTATAGATTTCATACATATTATTATCGGTATTTTGTATTTATTACAAAAGGATATCTAGAATATTGCCGTTATTAGTACGTAGGTACATCTGTATAGATTGTTAAAATATTGTCATTTTTACAAGATATTTTCGAAAGCATTTTCCCCTTCAAAAGGCAAAAGGGAAGAAGAAGAAGAAAGTACTTTTTGGTTCGTGGAGATAGAATTTCAATTCAATTTTAAGTGTAGTGGTAATCATATCATAACATCAACAGGACGAATGGGATATTAGGATTCAAGCCAAGTTTTTGAAGCTATATATCATGTCAAAACTATAAGTCAACTTAAAATTTAGCTTGAACGATCGTTGGTCGTCGATATAGTTCACCTAATTTCTAGGATAAAAGGGCAACGTAGTAATAAAGTAAATATACCTACTAAATCTTGTACTTAAGTCGAATTTTTTTTTCGAGTTTTCAAAAATAAAGATAAGGAAGATAGAACTAAATTTCAGAATAAAGATACCTATACCTACTTCACAGGATCGGGCGAGAATACCAGGAACGGGAGAAACGGCGGACATATATTTAAATCCTATATATTTTCCTGTCCCACTTTTAGTTCCGTTTGTCCTACATAGATACTGGATATTATATTGTCATACACAATGAATAAATCAACTTGAATATCGATAGCATTATATGCACATAGATAATACCTCTCTTACTATAATATTTTTGAGTAGAGGTGAACTATACGGGCAAATATTTTCTTATAATATTTTCTGTTAAATGAAATTTCAATTCCATTATACAAAAGTAAACCCTTATATTCCAACGTTCTTAAGCACAAAGTACTTACCGAAACGCCAAGTGCATTGTAAAGACTAACGATAAGTGCATACAAAATCAAAACTGAAACTCTATAACCCTTTTACACGCTGTTTTTGAAAGAATATGAAAATGAGGCTAAGCAATATTTTGAACAGCCATTAAAATAAAAATTTAATATTAGCAGCATATTTTCCTTAAAATAACGATGAATCTTGAATTGTTTGATTAGATACAAATTATATTTAAAGAAAATAATCCCTTTTTACCCCTACAAATTCTACTTTAAATCTCCGTATAGTGTCAACAAAAGCAAAGCTATATAGACTGTACCAGCGCGTTATTTGTTTACTACAATATTTTTATTTTGAACAGCTGACAGTGTTCTGAGTAGCATTGACTAGTGAAAATTACTAACTGCATTATATTTCTACAATAGTTAATAAAATTATATCTTACACACACATGCATAGGGTAGGTAGGTACTGAACGTATGGTAATGCATTGTAATCAATATGGCCTAATGATAACTGACTTGCCCACTCTTGATACAAGAACGAAATATCATATAGACATAAATTACAAACATAATTACTTTGTACATTCAATAATAAAGATAAAGGCTCAGTCACTAACTAAACTTTACAGATTAGGATAGCGGTGCATTTTTGGTCTCAAAATCCCACGAAGCTTTTATAGGGACAAAGTTTCGGGAAGCCAACTGACTGACGACTGACTACACGACTACATCGGTACAGTGACTCGGCTTCGGCTTCAGTAATGGCCATGCTCATTGTGTTCTGCGTTCAATCGATCGATAATTCTTGTATATGGGAAAAACACTTGATGCACCTTCGGTGCTTGACTATCAGCATGTTTTCTGTCTTATCAGAAGCACACGCTCCTATTTTTTTCAACTTCAACAGAGAAACCCGTCAAGAGATTTTCTTTTAGTTTTGTTTTTGGTCCAGTTTAGTTAGTTCTTCGTTTCATTCTTTCTCAACCATCCTGGTGACTCGTGGTATCTGCATTAAAACTATATTTGTGTATGACAATCAGGAATTACAGTTTCTTTCCGGTTTTTTAATTTCCAGTTTCAGACTCACAAAATCTACATCATGGCTCCCATCGCTTACTTGACCCGCCGAGAATGTTTCAGCGCTTGTCACCGTCTTCACAGGTTAATATTTGTAAATTTTAACTCATTCAACGGGTATCGTTATCTGTAATTTACCTACTACTATAATATTTTTAAGTTAAACATTTTGGCTTGAAATTTTGTTTCTACTTCTTACAGCCCACATCTCACCGATGCAGAGAACCTCGAGATATTTTCCAAATGTAATAATCCTAATGGACATGGACATAATTATGTTGGTGAGTACAACTAGTCATCACTAATTTTATTATAATTACCTTTTTCTTGGAATGTATGTACACTACGATACTTTGATGTGGCTTCTGTTGATTAGTATGAGGGTTGCTTGCTGTGTGCCCTTTAATTTTCAGTGTTCAAGGCAAAATAATTACGTAGCTTCGAATTTAAGGGTCTCGTTGTATCTTTCTCTTGAAAGGACATAACAGTAAGCGATGCCTGCGCGCAAAAAGTTACCTAATGTTAATTACTACTTCACAAAAAAAGCAGAAACTCCAACAATTAATATTCCTCATTTCATTTACTGTGGACATTGAAATTCAGTCTTCATATTCAAAACGAATGGATCATAAAACTCACACAAAGGCACATGTCATACATATATGACTTATTGAGCTTACCATTATTAGATAATCAATCAGGCAATTGCATATCCAGCCTTGAGACAGGCATCATCGTACCGTACCCAAAGCACACAGCCGTAATGAGGTTCAACTTATAAAACAAAATTTTGACGCAGAAATACTTACACGTGTTAAACCAAACCGGTTCCTTATACAATTTAGTTTTTCATTATCATAATATATAATGCGGCTCGATATTTGGAGTTATGCAACAATTAAAACATCGTGCAGAATGGACCCAACACACTATCTATAGTTATGTAGGTATATCTTTTTCATGTATAGGTACTGATAGTTAATATATATTTTAAAAGTGAAAATCGTTATACGCAAAATAAAAGTCACGGTCAGACGCGTCAAAAAATTAATCTCACTAATTTTTGGCATGTATTATTATTGCGGCGGTTTATTTTTTGTTTCAATACAGGAGGCTATACTTTTATTGTGGCTGCAAATTGGACGCAGTCATAGTCAGATATAGAGTACACCTATATAGGTATATCCTTGCATTATTGTTTGTCAGATTTACTTAAATTACATAATAATATGTTCAGAGTGCCATTTTCCATAAATTGCACTTTTAAAAGTCTTCAATCCATAATACATTTTGTACCCACAGAAACGAAAAAAGACAAATATTTAAACTTAGGTGTCTAGGTACGTAACTTAAAAAAAAGGATGATAACGAACCTGATCGCAATCGCAATCTAGAATAAGAACTGGAAATACTAAATTAAAAGTAGTAATTTCGAAGTGATATAGCAGGTGTTCCAGTAGTACATATATCGTCTATGAAGAACCAAAATGACTCATATCCAATTTAAGCTAGAACCAAAATGAGAAACATGCGTAAAATGTTAATGAGCCCATTGCAAGACTACCGCCACTTACGGAACAGCTGTGAACTATTTTGAAAAAAAACAATGTTAAATCATACGTATTTTTTAATGGCTTTATTTCCAATATGAGATTTATAGGCGCAAATTCAAGATAAATGCACAATTAACATTTTAAGATCATCAAATTGGCAGTGCCATGTCTGTGGTCACCGTAAAATTGATTCTCAGGTCGACGTATGTATTTCAATGAAAAACCCGCACCATTTATCTACAAGCCGTACGGGGTTTTCATTGAAATACATATGTCGACCTGAGAATCAATTTTACTGTGACCACAGACATGGCACTGCCAATTTGATGATCTTAAAGTGTTAATTGTGCATTTATCTTTAATTTGCGCCTATAAATCTCATATTGGAAATAAAGCCATTAAAAAATACGTATGATTCAACATTGTTTTTTTTTCAAAATAGTTCACAGCTGTTCCGTAAGTGGCGGTAGTCTTGCAATGGGTTCATTAAGAGTTTTTGAAATGTGTAAAATGTTATATTTAAATGTTTTTAGGAAGATCAAAATGTTTCTATTTAAACGTTTTCAGGATCATAAAATATTTCATTAAATATTTTTGTATATCGTGGCTTTTATTTTTAACTAAACATGGATATGGTTCATTTTGGTTCTTCACAGACGATATCATGTTCCTGCAAGATACTATCTCCTAATTTACACGAAAATATGCGTATTAAGTCCAGAAGAACAGCTACAAACAATTACCTCCAATTAAGCTAAATTAAGGATGCTGCAAAAAATTACAGTAAACATAACAATAGTAATTGCATGTTGCGGATTTATTAAAGAGTTTGTTTTACAAACGAATAGTAATTAGAGCCCAGTAGTCATGTCGATCAGAGTTTTAGTGATGCATACGTACATATGTTATTACACTGCAGTATAGAGAAGCGGTATCGAATACAAGTGACCTCGTGTCTTACTTAGTCTATGAATAAATGTACGTGTAAGGTATAAATAGGTAAATATAGGTAACAAATAATTGGCCCCTTTTCGTCTTACCTGCCTACTTCGATTAGTCAAATAAACAATTCATCTAACGGTGGATGTTGGGCCGTTATCAAAAACCGCCACCGATCAGGAAGAAACTGAAATATAAAAACAAAATTATATTAATTTTTCTGGCACCTTCTGATGTGATGGTGAAAAAATAAACACGGCAAATTCAATTACTTTGATTATCCCCTACAATATAAAGGTTTGCTAGTGAAATAAATCAAAAATATTATGAATCGTCAACATTGGTTAATAATTGAGTCTAGCACAATGTCCATATAGCAATTTAGTAATAAAGGAAATAATGCACAAAGTTCACACTACAATGTTTTACGGCTGCGAATCTGCGTTTAAAAATATTTGTTGATGCGAACACATTAATTTAATTCCGAATATTTATGATTTTTTACAGTTGAAGTTACTGTTAAAGGACCAGTGATACATGACACTGGAATGGTTATGAACATTCAGGAATTAAAGGAAGTTATGGTGAGTTTAAAGAAATAATAAATATTAGTCCAAGTACAAATTCCAAATACAAAAAATAATTACATTAAATTTGATATTAAGTTGTGACATATTTCTAATCGTAAGAACTAATAATTAATTTTTACCTGACATAATACATAAATTTTATTTACAATAGTTGTATAAAATACAAATAATTCTTTTGTTATTATATTTTTGATCGGCTTTATAGGATATTGCAATTATGAAAACGATGGACCACAAAAGTATTGATAAAGACGTGCCTTACTTTGCAAATGTAGTGAGTACAACGGAAAATGTGAGCATCTTCGTCTGGAATCAACTCAAAGCCAACATGGCCAACCCATCTCTTCTCTACGAGGTTAAAATCTGGGAGACGGAGAAGAATATTGTGCTCTACAGGGGAGAATCCACCTCGGACTAGAAAGTAGAACAAACACTCTGACAATAATCAAAACGATATTAACCCATTTGTTGTGTCATTTATTCAATTTCGTATCAAAACCCGAAGCCTAAATAAAAACCTAAGTAATACATTAGTGTATGAGTATGCCCTGTGTTTAAGTATCTTTTTTAAGTTTGTCAATGTCAATACTGCATGTTTGTATTGATTAATTCAATCTTTACTGACACGGACGACATGCTTTCTTATACTACTACTTATAGAGCAATTTTTGTTTTGTACTTGATTGTAAAATACACAATATGAATTGAAAAGAACCATATGTATATATATGGAAAAAATCCGGGACTTCGCACCCGGCAAAATTGTATCTAACAAATCAATAAACAAGAATGAAACAAGAAAACTCAGTCATGTTAATTTTTTTAGTATTCCTCCAATAATATGGCAGTGCAGATAGTGTACAGAAGTTAGACTAAAAGGATTAAAGCTGGGAATTCATATTATTTTCATTTTCATTCAGCTATAAAAATGTGACTTAATAATTGCCTACACAATATTGCAATTTTTAATATTCATATACAGTGGAATCTCGTTACAATGGTTTCTCAAGGTGAATGTGAATTTTGGCCACTATAACAAATCACCATTGTAACGTTACAATGGTTTTTGGCCGTTGAATAGTGACATATGGGTTTTCTTTATTATTTCGACATGTAAGCTTATCACTACCTTGCAGACTGCCATTCCAGCCTTAGTGTTACATTGCTTTAAAAGTTTATTTAAATCAAATTCAAAACCCGCCAAGGTAGTTTGTGAAATATTTGACTGTACAGATGGGGACCAAGTCAAAACCAAAATTGCAAAACCAAAAACCATTGTAACAAGTGCAATTTTAATGATAATAGTACTCTACGATCGGTGTATTTTGGCCATTGTATCGAGTTCACCATAGTATAATTGACCATTGTAAGTCAATACTTTAGCATTACACAGCATAGGCTTATTGCCGGGACTAATTATTTTAACCATTATATCAAGATAACCATACTAAGCCAAGCCACTGTAAAGCGACTCCACTGTAATACTTAATGCTTCGTGTAATTTTTCTGTATTACTTATATCTATAGATAATTATTTCAATAGATGCACCTAAGTAAATTTTGTGTTATATAATTAAATTAATTAATTATAATTATGTGTATATATAAGAAGAAGCACAAACGGATATTTTTGGCACTTCAGACACAGGTCGCAGTAGTACATCAGAGTTAAAATTGTTTCGTACTGCTACAAGTGTTACTGAAAACTGGAAATCCCCGGCGCTTATTTAAGACTTCGGCGAATTGCATTCTTTCAACTCACAGCCCGGCGCTTGTCCCGGCACTTAATCGAACATTTACGGTCACGGTATATATATATTATATATTATGCGATGATCAAAGAAGTCATCCTGGCAGCATTCCACGGGTGAAAGTGGTCTCACATCACCACTTAACTTATATTCAACTAATTTTTTAGCTAACAACTAATGAACTGCCGTCTATAGTATTCATTCCCTTAATCCCCGGTGCTCAATTTAATTAGTCACCTGGTCTCCATTAGCCACCCAGTCGAGAGGTGAATATTCCTAAAAACTAATTACATATGTTTTGTAATTGTATTCCAAATAATCCCCTCAACTCGACTAGTTATCGGGTGTCTCGGACCATTCAGTAATTAGCATCCGGCCGGGGGGATTAATCGGATGTAGACAGCAGTGACAGCACATATATAATTGTACAAATCAAGTCGTATTTCTATAATTATACGTTTGCCTATTATGCCTCTACCGTGCCTATTTGGCAAGTACAGTTGTTTGTGATAAAAATAGAGTAACAATTATCAGTTAACGATTATGTTAAACTAAATAGCAAATAAGTTCGTCATTAAGCAAGTTATTAGCTAGTCCCTGTGCTGGCCTCCATTTACCTTTCCTGTCTTTTCTTCTGATACTCAATACCAGAGGGCACAGCTGCCGAGCCATTGAAATGTACCCAGCCCAGCAGTCCCAAAGTTGTATTAGGGATTGAACATAAATAATGTCATAGGTGCGGTGGGTGGATCTAGTCGGAAACTGATGAAATGCGATGCTAATGATAGCCCTTTGTGCAATACTTAAGCTGATGACAAGGAGGTCATGGGGTCCTAAAAATTGAGATTTTTTGATGACATCATTTACGGACGATCTCTTACTTGTTTTGCTTTATTCAAATTTTCTCGCGCACTTCTTTATCGTACCGCACTACCGCACCGGGGAGATAAAATATACTTTGACTAAAATTCGCTTTCACTGACCGTCAGGT
Organism: Dicyrtomina minuta; assembly: GCA_949802685.1. Classification (NCBI taxonomy): domain Eukaryota; kingdom Metazoa; phylum Arthropoda; class Collembola; order Symphypleona; family Dicyrtomidae; genus Dicyrtomina; species Dicyrtomina minuta. Next base: position 73,559,340 of record OX461810.1, read on the forward strand.
CAGCTAAAAACTGATAATCTAGTGATCTGCTATAGTAAGTAAAACGCCATTTTAAATTTCAATCTTTCTTATTAAAAGATTAAGTGTTAAAAGAGAGAAAACATTATTCATTATTTGAAGTGTTTGTTAGCAAAACGCGTTAAGTCCAGTGGATAAAGTGTGGACTTAACGCGTTTTGCTAACAAACTCTTCATTTGTTGAATGTAGGTATTGGTATTCCATAAGTTGTAAACCAGCGTTTAGTTTAAATGAAATTAAAGGCATATACATAAAACACGAGATGGTAGGTACTGGTAGATGTCCTGGTTTTACTTACTTTCATAGTTAAGTAATTTTCCAAAAAAAGTTGACAGTTTGACAGTGAAATAGCTGACATTTAATATATAGTTGTTAGTAGGGTTAGGGCTATACAATAACCTGCAGCGAAATGCCAAATGGACATTTGCAAGCTAAAGTTTCCATCTGAGGATATTTGTACGTAGTTTACAATACTTAATAGGGAAGCATGTTAATTAATAATTAATATCACTAACAAATAACCTAGCACGAGTTTCTGAACAAGAAGGCTAAACTTGTGAAGGAAGTGAAGCCAGTTACTGTTTGTTTGGACGTGGTACACTGTCAAAAACTGTGAACCGTTAACTGTCAGGGCAGGGTGGTGCTAACTGACAACTTTCAACTGACTGTACTCTAATTACTAATTATATGACTTTGATTGAACGCATCTCTACATAATATTGATATTTGAATGCAATCCATACCGCTTGCTTGAGAAGTTCCTCGGCCATTCCTATGCAATCATTTAGTTGCCAGTAGCCATAAGTCAAGGAAAAAGTAAAGATTTTATCAATTTGTCTTTCATATATTTGTTTAATAACACTACTTCGTTGCAGCCCTGCACTAAGCACTATCAGCTTCATCATCTATCAACTACAAGTGTCACCACGCTCATAAAACCTAATATTCTGCTTCAACATCAACATGGATTCGTCTAGAATTCCAAGGTCTTTTTTTGGAGAGTCGTCACAGATGGATAACTCATCTCCAAACGAAGAACTGAAGTTATGCAAGGTAATTTATTAGATTGAACTACAATTTCTCCTCTTCCTCTACAGCTATCATGAAGTAGGTAGTAGGTTCGTTAAAGGTGCCCACAAAACACACGCGGCACGCTTAGTTTTTCGTTGTATGGTATTTACCATTCGTGATTTGCCAAGGCCTTTTTCCATTTTCTAAACACTTAAAACCCAATTTTAACGGAGCCTCAATGTGGGCAGTACTTCACCTTCGACTCACTTTTCGGTATGACAGTTTTAATATTGTTTTTTGCAACGCAGGCAAAATGTAACAAACTTCAACTCGACCTAGAAAAAATGAATCAAGAGAAATGTGACCTTCGCCGCCAGTTGATGAGTGCGAAAACCGCTAAGGAACAATTATTTAGAAATACTGAAATGGAGAAAGAAAAGCTGTGTGTTGAACACAGAGCCAAGCTCTGCTCTGCTCAGATGGCAACCGAAAATTGGAAACAACAGGCTGAAGGGATTGGAAACGAAAAGAAGCTTCTTAACGAACAGTACAAGCTTGCCCTGGTGAATATTTTTCATACTATATAGATATTAATTTTTCATGTGTATACCTCTCATATATCAGTAATCAGTAGTTCATGCTATATTAAATAAAAAAAACATAAAACATAATATATATTATCCTATCCTAGTATTTGATTAATTTCAGTAATTTGATTTGACAGCATATCCCATATATCGTCTGCGAAGAACCAAAATGACCCATATCCATTTGTAGCTAATATCCATAGCTAAAAACAATATCCACTATCTAAAAAAATATTGAAACATATATATAGACAACTTTATTCAAAAATAAACTTGACACTGTCCTCCAATGAGGATAGCCAAAAGACTCAGTATACGGAACAAACTTTTGGTATACATAATAATGTGATTTATGGTTGTTTAAACTTTAAATATAAAAAATTAGGTAATGCTTGTAGAAAACAGGTGATGAACACAAATTTGCACCGATTTCTTTAGGACTGACGTTACAATATCTTCAATAAGCGTCACTGGTAAACACTGAGACTTTAGGAAGTCCACAAAGAACTGTGAAATTGTTCCTCTAGCACCGACGTAAAGCCCAATGACCTGGATATCGTCAAGGCCTAATTTCTGTTGAAAATACGGAATACATGGTTCATAATGAGATTTTTTCTCCTGATTCACTGATTCTGCTTGATTTTTGTCATTTTGTTCCATTCTTACTGTAGGATCAAGAATAAATCCTTTTCGCGAATCTTGATTGTAGGCTATAATATCCACCCTTTTCGAGCCATTTCCAATGCACTCCGCTTCTTGCAGAACCTTCCAACCTAGTTTGACCATGGCTTCAGCAAGTAAGCGCCTTACAGCATGGTGTCTATTATTACGTATCAATTCCCCCCGGGGACAAGATCCAAGGATATGACCTAGTGTTTCTGACTCACTGCAACCGTGGCGGCAGCGGAATGATCCTTGATCAGGTCTTGGGATGGCATTGACGGGCATAACATTTCCCACCATTTTAATTGCATTGACCCATTCGGAAGAAGAAAGCCCATTTTTAGAATGAATCCATTTATTCGCATAAGGACATGCTTTAAACTGAATAACACCCTGGCCTTTCTGCGGAAGTTTGCACCAATGCTCATATTCAAGTAACCGCAAATGGTCACGAAGAAATTTACTTTTTTTACCACGAATGGTTTCCATTCTGTCTCTAACATCATCAGGGATGTTTAAGAAATCCAGACATTTTGTTCGTTCAACTTCCAAATCTCTAACCTCTTGAATTAAAAGATGCTTCGATGCTGACAGGATTAGGGTTGCATTAAAATTCTGTAAGCCTGCCTCCCACTTAGCTCTTATAAGTCCTAATCCTTTAACCTTAGGGCTAGAATACAACATGTTATTTGGAGTACTAGATGGGAGCATTATCATTTCTTTAGTAGCACTTCGAATTATTTTGTCAATTGCGTCAAGAAATTTCGTAGACAGTTTTCTTAGCGGCGCATTTTGAAATTGATAAATTAGCGTTGGCCAAAGGTAGTCTTTCAAAACTTTTAATTTCTGGTCTTGCCTAAGCATAGGGGTAGATACTAACTTCTCAATTTTGTTGTTAAATTTTTCGGCACATTTAACTTCATCAAAAACTATTTCGTCAGAAAACGTAACTCCTAAATACTTAATGGTGTCATTTTTTCCCATGCAATTAATGAAAGTATTTGGAGCTACCTCTAGTGGAGTTTTGCAAAGCTCACCTTTCACCACACTAATGCCAGCACTTTTGAGTGGATTCATGAGTAGGCCAATTTGAGCTAATGATGTGGTGCTTTGCTGGTAAAGCTCAATTGCAGAGTTACGGGAATTGCCAATAAATCCAGTGTCATCTGCAAATTCTGCATTTGACACATTTTGATGAAGTGGATGAAGGCAAAATCCAAACTTGTCAGTAACTTCTTTCTCGCTCAGTTCCTCAATCATAGGATTAATTGAAATATTGAATAAAAACTATTCTATTTAAAGCATTTAAATAGAATATTTTGCACTTTTCAAAAACATGTAAATACAACATTCTACACTTTTCAAAATCATGTAAATAGAACATTTTACACTTTTCAAACGCATGTAAATAGAAAATTTTACACTTTTCGAAAACATGTTTAAAGAACATTTTACGCATGTTTCTAATTTTGTTTTTATGTCAAAGCTCATTTTGATTCTAGCTTGAATTGGATATGGTTCATTATGGTTCTTCACAGACGATATCAGTAACCATCATAAGCTTTATATCCTTTAAATCTTACAGGGTCAAAAAATTGAAGCGTTTTCTCGCCTAGAAGTCTTGCAGAAAGAAAGTGTGATGGTTCGGAAGCATAAGAGAGCCGTGGATATTGCTTCCGAGAACCAGAAGCTTGCCCTGGAACAATTACAAAAGTAAACGCAGGGAGACTTAGTACATTCGTTAAGCCTTAATAATGGTTAAGTGTGTAAAATGCAATAAAACAACCCAGTGGAGCCAGAGACAATAGAGCTTCTTTATTTATGATAACGTTGGTGTTGGTATTTACGCTATATACTATCACTATGGATGATTGTATTTATTAATTATTTTTATAGACGAGTCGAACAATTCGAAATGTCAACAATCCAATTAACTAATCAATTGGAGACACAGGGAAAAGACGTCGACTTGATGAACGCTTTGTTCGCTTCAATGGAGAGTTCCAAAAGCAGTGACATGGCCAGAATTTCAGAGCTGGAAAAAGAAGTCATTGAATTGAAAGCAATTCTCGGTATGATTTATATATTAATTAGGTTGAGAATTTCTAATGCAATTATCCTCATTATCGATTATTCATGGTATCTAAGGGTTTGTAACAAAGTTACAATTATTGCCCTAACTGCTTCAAAAAGCATTCATATTATTTTTGCTTTAACAGCCAAGGAGAGAATGGATGCTTCGATGTTTTCAGTTCGGGAGAAAAACACGGACGCATTGATCACACGAGTAAGTTTTGTTCCACGTATGTATTGTGTATTTAGCTTTTAAAAATAATAAATTGGCTGAAATGTATCATTATCTTATTAATATCGTTATTATCAGTTTAATTTAAGATTTTGATCCTTGTCTGTATAGCTCCAAAAAGAAAATGAAGAACGGCAGAAAAACGTCGTAGAGTTAGCAGAATTGTTATCCAGCAGTATTGATTGTAACGCTCTGCTGAAACAAATCGAAGAGACGTACGAACATGTCAAATCTGCTACTACTGCACCTACACCTGATACATCTGAAATCGACAATCCTAGTGCTATTATGGAACTTGGCAATTAGTGATGTTATTGCAAATACTACCGGTGTATCAAATGCTGAGTGCTGAAAATACACACGTTGTGTGTGATATTTATCTTATTGTTATTGTACTGCAATTTTCGTTAATTTTTCTACTCATTAATTACTACCATAATGGAAATTCCATCGCTGTGGACTCAAAAATCAACATCATATAATTATTAGAATTATAATGTATGTCTAAAGTACCTTGGACTGCAGCTAAAATAAAATTCCTAAAAGACGCTTGCAAATTTTCTAACCACTATTGTTTCGCTGTGTTTTGTGTCTTCAAAATTTTCGTTTGTAAATAATTTTAAAGTCTGTAGATTATGCATACAAACACAATACTTTTGCCAAATTGCCAAATGTAATGTTATTTGCGAATTTCATGAAAAGGAGTCTCCACTAGATGTGCTGAGGTAAGTAAAACATCACTTTTTTTGAAAATTCTATTTAAAATTGGAACAATAGCCAATTGTTTTATTTTTACTATAATCATTTTTGATTTGCCAATTAGTATAAAAATTTCATTTTACAAAAAACAGTAATATAAAATATATTATTTTCATTCATGTAGACATTTTGAGCGTGTGCATCTGGATGGGAAATAATGACATGATTGAAATAACTTGGAAAAGAAAAGAAGGACAGGTGAATTCAAAGGAAGACTTATAAAAACTTCTTAGGCAACTCGGACGACGGCTCCACCGAGACCGTAAGCTCCACCGTAGTATCCTCCCAAACCGTTGTACAAACCATTGTAGGCACCATTGTAGACACCATTGTAGACACCGCTGTAGGCGAGTGGGCTGGCAGCAGCATAAGCTGGGGCAGAGTAGGAGACTCCGACTGGGCTCACAACTTGTTGGACAATTGGGGTGTGGGCAGCATAAGCGTGGTTCTCAGCAACGGAGTAGGCGAAGTTTCCTCCGAGACGGTCGGACTTGATGACGGCGGAGTCAAAAGCTGGGGCACGGGAGATGTAGGTGGCTGGGGCACCAATGAGTCCAGCGTTGGCAGCGGCGACGATGGCCAAGAGAGCAAATACAGCCTATGAAATCACAAGAAATGTAAGTTTTTAAAATCATTTTTAGAATTTTCTATTTAAAACTAATGTCTGCCCTTTCAAAAATCGATAATTTTATTAGAATACAAGGTAATTTCAAAATTAGTTAGAAAATTGAGCAAGCTCAATTTGAAAATGTTCAAAGCAATCAAGACAGGTATAGATAAAAACTAGTTTCGAGTAATTTTGATTTTGAAAGGTGTGAACCGTTATTAAAAAAGTCAAAAATTTGATTTGAACAATTGAAAAGTAAAGTTTCCCGTATTTCAACTTTAAATTGTATTGATGTTCTGAAATGAACTATTTTTTGAACTTGCACTAATAGAAATTTTGGAATGTGAGCGTACCTGCATGATGATTTTGGTTTGTTTTTGGAGTGAATTCACAAGTGAAATGTTTTAATTGTTTGCAAAGCGAGCAAATGATAACTGATACCTTTCTGGAAGGAATCGTGTAGCTTTTATACTTTGTCCCGTTTTCAATTTCACCTGTAGTACTTGTAAGTACCTAGATGTGTTTGATGAGGTTGACGTAGTCCTGGTCCAGGTCCTCCTTTTCTTCATCTCCTGTCCACCGTCTCAACATACATCCAAATTCCACAGTCAATTTCAACGGACCATCCTACAAAAACAAAAAAATATGCAATCCAAGACCCAGACCCAGACCAAAAGAACCTACTACATACAGTCAGAGCCAGAGTATGGAACTATGGAATATGGAACACGCCCTCCCAGCTTCCCTATTAAAAATTAGTCTGAAAAAATATTTGCTATACATACATGCAGAAGAATTTAGAAGAGTTTTGATACACCTAATAAATATCAGAGTATGGGACAAGCCAAAAGGAAGCCACAAGAAACAGAACAGTCGACAGAGATCCAATCTTCCTTCATTAGTTCATCCATTTAACCGTTCACATTACATTCTCATCAAAAGCCTAACTTTTTTTCTTATAGCCTGTTTTTTCTTGTTCTTTTTCTTTTAGTCCAGTTTTGATTCTCCCATGATTCCATGCCATTCAATTCGATTCAGTTTTGAGACGCCCAAAAATATCGTATTCAGAATTCCAATGTGTAAGTACATCCTGCACGGATGTATGCTATTAAGCAGTACACATACCACTTCACTTCAGAAGCTCCCATACCAAAGATGACAAAAAATGCGAACAGTGCATACCTTATATCTTGAGAAGCACATAGCCTATAATGACGTTTCGTTTCCTACGTGATTTGTTCCAGCACAAAAATCCTATGATCAATGATATTGAAAGTGTTAAGTGTGTATAGGTATTTATTTATTTCCATGCATACAAGAAGTACGCATCATTAGCTAGCAAGCGCTATGTAATTATAATTCCTATTAACCAGCCGCCAATCTGAAAAATATATGTTGCAAAAACGGTAGCATTGTATTGCGGTTGCAATGTAATCCAGCAAGTGCAAAATGTGCAAACAGTGTGTGTAGAGTGTAGGTATATAAACCTCTACATACCTACCTAAGTAAAGTAGAGAAAGGCAGGTGATCTTATTATTTTGCTTCCTATTCTCTGGTCCTCAGTGTTTCTGTTTTAGATGTGCGAGTGTATACTTTTACTATATTGTCTGTGAAGAACCAAAATGACCCATATCCATTTGTTGCTAAAAACAATATGGACTATCTACAAAAATATTGAAACATGTCTTGAAAGCGTTTTAATATAATTTTTTGCACTTTTCAAAAACATGTAAAATAGAACATTTTACACTTTTCAAAATCATGTAAATAGAACATTTTACTTTTTTCAAACACATGTAAATAGAACGTTTTACGTTTTTCAGAAACTCTTGATTAATATTTTACGCATGTTTCTCATTTTATTATTATGACATAGCTCATTTTGATTGTAGCTTAAATTGAATATGGGCCATTTTGGTTCTTCACAGACGATATGTAAGTGCCACGCCAAAAATGAGATCGAAAATGAAATGAGAGGGAAGCCGTGACCCTGAGTATAGCACTGCTTAACAAGTTTTACATACAAATTCAAGTAATACACACAAATTAAAAACTACAAACTTCACACAGCAACGCGAGAAGCCGAAGCTAGAAGTTTATATATAATTTACCTACAAAGCAAAACTGGATCAAAACTTATTATAGTCATTTCATTACCATATTTAGTACTGCAATATGTTTTGTATAGGCATAATTTTAGATTGTTTACTTACAAGTTTTTTCAGGAATTCGATATACTTACATATTTTAATATGTATTATTGTCTTTTTACTCTCGTTGTTTGATTAGGGACATAATTTATCCTGAGTTATGTTTACAGGTTTACAGGCTTATCTGTTGATCTTTCTGTAGTGTTGGTACCTGTATACCATATACACAGTGCATTCCTTATTGCTATATGACGGACGAGGAAGTATCTCATACGGCAATGTAGTTTCTGACAGCCTGGACGTCAAAAGGTGTCCAATTATAATTACAATTAAATGTAATGTGTTTTGTAATGGTTATATTTGTGAAGTTCGTCATCTGGCAGTAGACATGTCTTCTGTCTTCTACAGTCTCCTCACGTGTATGATTATAACTCTTTCTTCGTTAAATGTGTGTAGCGTACGCACGCATAGCCATTATAAAAATGCGTAGCCATAGCCATATAAATTGATGTAATTAATAAGGCACCAACCACCTCACCTATACCTATTTTTATACGTAAGCTGGATGTCTACATCCATTAAGTTATATCTATTCGTAATTATATAGTTTGTAAACTCAAATTAGATAGCAATTTGTAAAGCAAAAACGTAATCATAAAATATAGATTACTGTGGTTGTAATGCATATTATCTGAAAGTTTAGTTGCAGTTTCAACAATATTTTTTTAAACCAGTCACCAGTGTTGTATAAAGGAGCTATAAATATGCAATTTTTGCCTAATGCACCCGCCAATTATCGTAATATTCATCCCAGGGCAGGACGAAGGAATTGATTTTAGGCAGCAATTTAATTCCTCACAAAAACTACCATTTTGATTTTATTAATGATTTTCTTTGGTAAAGCAAAATGTTGTATTTGCATGTTTTAGAAAAGTTCAAAATGTTCTTTTTACTTTATTCAGAAAAGTGCAAAATGTTCTATTTACATGTTTTTGAAATGTTTAAAAAAATTTATTGGCATGTTTTTGAAAAGTCAAAATATTCTTTTTACATATTTTTGAAAACTGCAAAATGTTCCATTTACATGGTTTTTGAAAATTCAGGCAGCGGAGGCTGCCTGCGCTGGTCACATTATGCGGCCCTGATTATAGTAATCTGTATAGCAATGAAATGAACAGTACTATGATGAAATAGTTTGCAATGTTACACTTTAATAGCTATAGCTATATTAGATTAGATATAATAGTAAAACAAACAGGATAAACATAAACCCGGGAAAAGATCAACGGTTAAAAAAGTCTAAAAAATTGAATTTTATACAACGGAGTTAGTTTGTTGTATATTCTGTTATCAGGCTCAGGTCCCAGCCCCTAGGTATATTCGTTCAGCTTTTAAATCTACTGATAAAGCTGAAAAATACATTTTTATTCTGTAGCTTTTTATAAAATAATACGTTTCAAAAACAAGTAGTTACTTTACGAAAATGCGTAAAGGAACATTGCAGATTATGAAAATTTGTTACCAGTAATTTTGTAATTTGATTTGACAACATATACATACCATATATCGTCTGTGAAGAACCAAAATTAAATAACTGATTTCCATTTTTAGTTTCAAACAAAATGCACTATCTACAGAAAACATTAAAATAACGTGTTCATGGAAGCATGTAAATAGAACCTTGTGCATTTTTCAAAAAACAAGTAAATCGAATATTTTGGACTTGTAAAAAACACGAAAATAGAACTTTTTGGCCTTTTCAAAAATATGTAAATAGGACATTTTACACTTTTGAAAAACATGTAAATAGAACATTTTACACTTTCCAAAAACACTTAAATAGAATATTTTTACCTTTTCAAAATATGTAAATATGACATTGTTACCTTTTTAAAAACATGTAAATAGAACAATTTGCTCATTTTAGAAACTCGTGATTAGCACTGTAAGCATGTATCTTATTTACTGTCTTTTTTTTGACATAGCTCATTTTAATTCTATCATAAATTGGAATTGGGTCATTTTGGTTCTTTATAGACGATATGTAGCATAAAGTAGTTTTTACTTTGTCTTTGGCCAATGTGCATTGATGAGATGGAAAGTGATAATCTCTGGACGAGGAACGTCCTTTGAAAAAAATGTAAGAAATAATTAATAGCAAGCGGATATGCATGCAGAATGCAGATGACATTGTGAAATTGTTGAGAAAGATCGCAGTAGCAGCCTATATAGGTAGCTTCACATTTTAATACCGGACTTAATAATCAATCAGTGATCTGTCCAGTAGGTCCAGTAGTCCAGTGAATGCACTATTACGGATGTTCTCTGTGATTTACATTTTTTGCGACCCACCCTCACCCTACGCTACTTTACCTTTGTTGAGATGTTGCTGGAGGCGGTAGGATTTGTAGTTATATAGCTCGTGTCTTTACTATTAATGAATATAAATGTGACATTAACTTTTAATAGGATGTTTAACGTGGGTGAGCGGTTGTACTATATAATTAATTATTGTCTTGCTAGATCACATCTCAAACTGTACAACTACTCATAATGTTACATTACATAGGTATCTACCTTTTTAAGTGTTTTAAGCATTTATGATTTTAATGTACATTTTTTCTTAATACTAGAGATGTACTGACATGTACAGTATGCATCCAGTATACATTGTACAAGAAATCTAATTTTTTATAGGAATATTACTACTATCAGTACGTCTTCGTAGTGCTCGTACGTAGTGTAGCATAGTACGTAAATAGGTAAAGTTGTGTGCCGTGTGCGTCGTGCGTGGTATAGGAATTTGGGATTAAAGATTCGTTGCTTCACTATCCCCTTGGGCAAGGGCAGGGCGTCAATAAACAGGGCGAGATAATCTCTATTGGAAGCAAGTGAAACACTCAACTCACAGAGCTCGTCAATTTCTGTATCAATTCATTGTCAAGGCTGTCTTGTTCCTGCCTCCTGCTCTCTTTACATAATTATCTCGAGATTTGAGACACACATAGAAAAATGCATGTCAAGCCAAATGATATTTCTTCAAACTGTATATATTTGCATATTTATAATTTATGCTCCAAATGCTAAAATCATGTAATCAGCGTTCTGCTGAAGTCTAAATTGGTAAAATGGTGTAAAAATCGTGAAACGAAAGATATGCAGAGTGCAAATTAAGCAGACATTATGGAATGATGAGAAATAGACTACAGCGTGTACTTACGCTTATACAGATAGGTAAGTACCTACGTGTATTCAGTATACTTCCGCAATCATGTATCTAATAGTAAAAAATACACTACCTATATTTTTTGTTTTTTTTAGGAATTTTGTATTCCAGTGATTCAGCTCAGTCTCAGTCCTCGCAGATGCGTGTATTTCCCTGTGCCCTGTGTAGTAAAATTTGCAGGAGAACCAAGAACTGCGCCCTCGTCAATCAAGACCTTTACATGACAGACACAGACTACCGGCAGAGCATTGCCAATAGTTAGTATAGGTAATATAATATTCAAATAAATGCAACCAAAATTTTCTGATTTCTGGTTACACATTCTGTAAGCTAAAATAAATTTTAAAAGTACACGTAATTATCGTTTAAGATTTAAAATTTGTATTTTTAGAAATCAGATGTTTGTTATAAAGCTACGTACCTAGATATTTCTGGAAATGTTTAATAATCACTTAGAAGGTTATTCAGCTAGCGAATTTCTATTCCGATTCCAAATTTAACAGCTTTAAGTTTCGTAAAAAATTCTACTCTTTGAAACTGGTTGTAATAATTGTAGGGGGTAATGAAAATGAACTGGTTGAGTTCTTGAAGTATTCATCGGTAAATTAATTTTAATGTGTAGGTAGGTACTTGTTAATTTTAATTGGAAATGTGTTGTAAATATTAAAATATGCAGACTTAATATTATTGTGAATTTTAAGTGTGTGTAAAGAAACTGGAACAAAAAGGACAATTAGTCTGAGCAATTATCATATTGAAACCTAAATAGGGTTAAACCTTGCTTGACAGCTATTAGAAATGCTGGAGGCGGAATGCTGGATTGGTGCTGGAGCTGGGTGCTTGAATTCTAAGTAGATAGGTATATTAAAGTTTAGTTGTGGTTGTAGTTTGTGCTTGCTATATATCCTTATGTATTTGCAAATAATAGGGCAACATTTCGTATATTGCATAATAATTAGTGATAGTGATCGTAGTAAGCCAATATTATGATGTACATAGCAGGCTATGATAGTAGATAGTGAAAGTGATTAATTGAATTGAATAGGATTATTATTCTAATGAGGGTATTTATATGTGAGACGTACATTCACACATAAACAATTAAGCCATATATTATTTTTTATTGTAACTGGATAAAAAACTAAAATTTACTGGTTTATTGGGTGTACTGGTTCTGATTAATTGATCTATTCGCAATGCAGTCAGCGAGGTAACAGATACTATAGATCCTTTTCACTATATATGGTGTATGCACACGCACACCATCATTATACTACGTAATGCTAATGGGGTACTCAAAATTAAATAAATAGTCTAAATTCCAATTCCAAATCAAATTCTATAATATATAGAGCAATCAAGAAATTTGATTCGTACAGGTTTTTTGCTTAATTATGTAAAACAAAAGGCCAACTACTTCAGGTTCAGCAGCAGGTCTAGCAATTACTGTACAGTACAAATCTCCATTTCCGAACGAAACAATTGAATGTGCAGAACGGCAAAAGCCAAGCAGCCTATAGAGGCCACAGCGAACAATGAAATTGATCGATTAATAATTAAAATAAAATTTAAATATCGAAATAAAAAAATTGCTTAGAAGTGAAATTTAAATTGCAAAATTCTTAAATTTATATATCCATTGTCTAATATTGTAATATATTCAATATTATACGGTCCTTTATAGATACAACTTCTAAAATGGTTGGCTAAAGAGAGATGTTACATAATATGTAACGACTAGTAACCCGGCCCGTCCTGCGGACGGAACTTTTCCTTGCCTGACAAAGTAATCGCAGGAGCATAAACTATTCTTTAGTTATTATCTGTTATCCTTAAGCCAATAAAATAAAATAATTTGGTTAAATTAAATTGCAACCTTAAGCCATGCAAATTTTAAGGATTATTATTTTTTGCTTAAGTAGCACAACTAATATGCACAGGCAATTTACTTTTACCTTTTACCTTATTCTACGTTCATATACACCTGCAAGGTTAAGGGTTAAAAATAGATGAGGTAACTAAACACGATACCGGACACCGGACCCCGGACACCGGAGTCCGGAGACCGTGATTTGGATTTTATTATTATGTAGATATTATCGTCACTGAAGAACCAAAATGGCCCATATCCATTTTTAGCTAAAACCAATATCAACTATCCACAAAAATATTCAAATATGTCTTGACAGCATTTAAGTAGAACATTTTGCATTTTGCACTTTTCAAACACATGGAATTAGAACATTTTGCACCTATTGGAAAACATGGAATTAAAAATTTGTGCATCTTTTCAAAAACATGGAATTGGAAATTTTTGCACCTTTTCAAAAACGGAATTGGAAATTTTTCCACTTTTTCAAAAACATTGAATTAGAAAATTTTGCACCTTTTCACAAACATTAAAATAGGTCATTTTACATTGTTGAAAAACATGAAAATAGGACATTTTACGTTTTTCAAAAACTCCTAATTAACATTTTACGGATATGTTTCTCATTTTGTTTTTATGGCATAACTCATTTTGATTGTAGCTTAAATTAGATATGGGTCATCATTGTGGTTCTTCACAGACGATATTTGGATTCTAAGGCTGCTATTATTTTAGTAGGTAAAATAAACTAGTACCGTTAGTGTAATTCCATGACTGCTATTTATTTTATTTACTAAACGAGACAATAGCAATACATGAAATGCAATTTCTTAATCCCTGCAATGCAATCATGAAAGGCTGACTGGCTTCGGTTGCATTAAGGGAAATCCAGGCCAGGTGAAGCAAGTACGGACCAAAGTCGTCAGAAGCTCTTTAATAGGGAAGCACAACGATGAATTCAATATGTCAAAAATGATACAAAAATTGTTTGTCTTTCAAAGGATCTCACATGAATATCAATGATGAAGAAAAGCAAGCAAGAATAATTAATTCATGTCACTCTCTGCACTGTGCAAGTAAACTGACAGAAAATGCAATGGTAAAAGAAACTTATTACTTCAACGTGTCCACAAAATGATTTACAGGTAACTTTAAACTCTACTAAAAAAGGTGTCACACTTAGCATAGTATAGGTAGGTATGTAATTATATTTTTAAGACAGTATATCAATCAATAATAAATGATTTATTTGTTCCCCTCTCACTCAATTACATTACATGATTATTTCTTGATTCATTACCCACAAAAAAAATCATGAGCGGTAAGCTATGGCATAATAATTCATAATTTATATTAACTCAAATGTTAGTAGTTCTGCGCTACCTAATCCAGACCACAGTCACTTTGCACTTGAACCGCACAGTTACATGCACTTTTTTGCGTGCATGTAATAAATATTACGTTTTTTTGTAACTAAACTAAACTATAAACATTCACTTCAATTCAAATTAAATAACTTCTTTTTTGGTATATCTGACTGGTTTGGGTGTATCTTCTACAACTTCTTCAAAGCCAGTAAAACTCACAATAATAAAGCAAGATGAAATAACGTCAACGCCAGTACGATGTGAAGAGCGAAGATAGTAATAAATTGTGTTATGGAACCATTTATAATTTTTGTGTCATTTCAGGAACAGCTTTGAAAAGATCAGCTACAAGTCCTAAATCAGCAACTTGGAAAATTGGAGCTTCAGGATCTTTATTAATTGCTACAATAGTTTTTGAGTCCTTCATTCCTGCTAAATGTTGAATGGCTCCAGAGATACCCACGGCAACGTAGAGTTCCTATAGGTAAGCAAAACAAGTTTAGCACTTCGCTAGAAAACAAATCTGTCAGCATTATCAATTTAACAAGTATACTAAATGTATTTTTATTCTCTATTTAATATCCTTCCATTTATTAATCTATTCTCGGGTTTGAAGGTAGCATATATATATTGTGAAATGTTAAAATCGGAATACTTATGTATATAGGCATTCTTATTGTAGTTATATATAACTTACAGGTGCCACCATTTTTCCAGTTTGTCCAACTTGTAAGTCATTGGAACAGAATCCTGCATCTACAGCAGCTCGGGAAGCTCCCACAGCGGCTCCTCCAATTTTGTCAGCAAGATCGTACAGAATTTTAAAGTTTTCCCCATTTTTCATTCCCCGACCTAGTTATTTAAGGAAGCACGATCAAAAACCGTCAAGTTTATAAAATATCGTCTGTGAAGAACCAAAATGAGCCATATTCATTTGTAGCTAAAACCAATTTCCACTATATACAAAAAATATTGAAATATGTATTGAAAGCATTTAAATAGAACATTTTGAACTTTTCAAAAACATGAAATTATAAATAGCACCTTTTCAAAAACATGGAATTAGAACATTTTGTACATTTTCAAAAATATGGAATTAGAACATTTTGCACCTTTTCAAAAACTCTTAATTAATATTTTTATTTTACGCATGTTTCTCATTTTGTTTTCATGACATTTACAGCCCATTTTGATTCTAGTTTAAATTGGATGTGGGTCATTTTGGTTCTTCACAGACGATATAGTGTACAATAAGTAAAAGCTGTTTTAGCTCCTGCTCCTACTTCGCATCCTGGAATGTTTGCTAATTTAAAAACGAAATGGTAAAAAAATATCACCTCCACTAATAACAACTTTAGCAGATGTCAATTCAGGCCTATCATTCTTTGCAAGTTCCTGCTTAACAAATTGAGAAAGATCGGTTGGCAAAGTTGCGTCAGGTGCTTTTTCTGTGGCTGCATTGTTACCACCTTCAGCAGCGGCAGCAAAAGTTGTTCCTCGTACAGTCAAAACTTTTATCGCATCTTTTACTTTCAGTGTTTGGACAGCGTTTCCTAAAAATAGTGAAATCGATGTTAATTAAGCATACCTATTATGCTTGTCTTTCCCCGAAAATCAGTGAAAATTCGCTGTGTGGTTATGACGTTAAAGCCATTACATTTACATTTACTAGTAATCTATTAAACATAAACTGATAAAAAATGAGTATTTCCTTGTATTTCTTAAGCTAGGTAACAAAATCATATGAAACGTAGGTTAAAGAAGTTGCTTTTTAATGGCAACGAATTAAGTAATATTGACAAAACAAAAACAACTGCCTTTTAGAAATGAAATCAACAGAAACAGCAGACAAACGACGAGATAGTTTTACCTGCATAAATAGTCCTAACAAATGTTTCCGCATCTTTAATGGCAATAACATCAGAAACGGGTGATACATCAAGTTTAGCAGCAACGCGGGGTAGAAGAGCTTTACCGAACGCAGTTGATCCAGCGACTATGTGCGTAAAATTAAATTGTTTTTGAGATGCAAGGATGAGTGGGGTCATCCTCTCTGCCAAAAAACCTTCCAGTTCGGCAGAATCTGCCAACAATACCCGCTTTACTCCTTCAATTTTGGATGCTTGCTCAGCAGCCTGTATAAAATCAAATGTAAACACAGCAAAATTACAAAACCCAGCAACTGACTGTCGAAGAATAAACTGCTAAAGCACATATATACCGGCATATAACTATTTTTGACTGACCTTTGCACAGCTATTTCCAGCAACCAAAACTGTGATGTCATTCCCTAGTTTGGCCGCTGCTCCAACAGAGTTTAAAGTAATGGGCTTCAATGCAGAATTATCATGTTCAGCTATTACTAGTGTACTGTTCAACCGTTTTAGTACCTGTAATTCAAGTAAAAATATTACGTAACAATTTCGCCAATCAACTCTCATGCTTTTTAACTTTGAAGCTTTTGGCATTCTAAAAAATAAATTTCAATTTCCCATAAAAATGAATTGCATTATGTAATAATTCTGACAATCATAATATGGAATCACTACAGGCTAATGTACCTAATTAGCAAATTCAATTAATCAAAATTCAATTATCAACATTATAGCACTTTTGGTTACAAATATAAAATCCATAACCTAAAAAAAATAAATGTATTAATAAAATATTCCAGAACATAGGACTTACAGCACTCAAATTCCTAATTTGATATCCCGTTGAAATTCGAGAGAACATGATTTGTTTTGATTACACCAAGATTAATAAAATAGCTACTTAAGTAAGTAGGCAACACAAAAATAATGTGCTAGCTCTAACTAATTCCAAATGGATTAATTAAAGCCTAAAACACGGCCTTCACAGCAAGTGTGAAGTAAATTAAATGAAGTATTAATGAATGATTAAGTAATCCTGTTTTTGTGATTTCTGTTCGTGACGTGGTCTGTATTTCAATATTTCTCTGACAGTTTTTGGATTGTATGAATTTAATAAAAAATTTGGAGTTTGGACTGTCGACCGAAGTGACGTCCAGTGTATAGTACAAAACTTTACAAAGTTTTGCAAAAGATGCCGCTCCCAAAATAAAATCTTAGCGCGAGTTTGATGATTCATTCGTTGACATAAAAAATGATGAGATCGTGAGTCGAGAAAATCAATCTTTTCAAGTTTGACGGTACGGTACCACGACCACGACATAACATTCGTCAGTCATCATTCACAGTTTCGACAAATTGAGTTCAGTAACATTACAAATTAGATCCTACGAAGGCGTATTAGGACTAACCGGGAATTAAAACTGCAAAAAGTGTGCTAATCTCAGTTAAAACCGGTAAAAATTATTCGTTATTTCGTTGTTAGTGACACAAAGTTGAGTGCCTTAAAATCCCCATCATCATGGCTGATCAACAAAAACTAAGAAATATGAAAATCAAAACAGGTGTTGTGAAGAGGTACACTAAGGAGAAGCAAAGTTATGAGAAAGAAGCTGCAGATCAGTTAGCCAAAATTGAGAAATTCAAAGCCGAAGGAAAAGATGAATTGTTCCTGCGACAGCAGACTGAGTGCCTCAAAGAATCTCAAGTCATGGTACCTGAAATTCAGCGGCGTCTTTTGGTAGGTCATCATGTTGGCAAAAATATTCTGAATCGTTTGTAAATTATTATTGTTAATGATGACAGAATCATCTAAACCTGACTCTGATGCTAATGTATTCGTTAGTTTGTAGGTATTAGCTAATTCTGTCAAATGTCAATTGAATGTATCATCATGTATTTATTGATACTTGACAGTTGACACACTCAACAACTACAATAATCATGACAATATTATGTTACCGAGAGTTGAAATATAAAAAATTCATATGTAGTTGATATTTTGTTGTACTTAATGCAATAATTGGTTTATTTGTAAATAACCAAAAATAAATCAGCTTTATTGATTAAATAAAATGAATCATTATCGTTTTTCAGAGTGCATACGAAGAGTTGGAATTACTTTGTGCGGATCAAAAGTCAATTTTGGGTGACACAGATGAATATAAAACTGCAGCTGGAGTTTTGAGCGATGCTCGGGCTCATTTGCCGAAGCACTACAATGATATTTAATTTAAATTGCGTACATCTTGTGTCATTTATAACTTCAACGTACCAAGTACCCAGAGAGGAGCATACTACACTGTAATCAATAATAATTACTTTTATAGTAATAATTTTCTACTTATATTCTAATTTTAAATATCTTTGTAAAATCATTGTGTACTCAAGAATTCCATCAACTTAAAATATTCCATAATGCAAAACCACACAAGACAAACCATCTCGGATGTAATAGTGTATATTAAGTATATTATATAGGTACTACATCATCATCTTGAAGCATTAGCACAAAGCTTGTTAGAAATTTTATTAATTAAAAATATTATATTCTCACCTTAAGCGTGTTACAACAGTGCATTATACAATAATTTGAGCCATTTCATGAATGTCAACTACACAAACCAAACCAGTAAATGTATTGCTATAAATTTTAGCTATAATCAATAACTCGTAATCGCGTAAAATTATCTAAGTATACTGCAATTTTACTGTATTAACACTTGTATTAACCACTGACAAGTTGTCAGTCCATTTAATATCTAAGATCACAGATAAAACTGGTGAGTAACCACTCAGTAAGTGGCATTATCTACATTATACATCTAATTATCATCAGTGTAAATGTAATAATTTTGATTAGATATCTGCGTAACTATTACTGTAAAGCCTCAACTTGGTGTGAAGTTCTTTGCTAGGTGTATATTACGGCTGAAATAATTATTGAGTTCTCATTTTAAAAAACTGGTGTACGTAATTGGAAAATAATTTAGTGTGCCTGCCTATTTTACCTAAGTAACTTGTAACTATAGGCTCAAACTCGAATTTAATTTTACTGTCCATTGCGAAAGTGATTTTAAAGCCATGAATGTACCAAGAAATGTGTTAGGTTGATGATAATGTTATTGATCGATGCCGAAACATACGGTGTAATTAAAGTATTACTGACCACTAGTTAGATTTAATTTAATTGAGCTAAACGAAACTAAATTGAAATTCCCAAGACTTATCATTTGAATTGTAAGCGAATTAATATTGTAATAAAAAATAACTAACTATGAACTAATTTATTGTTTTTGTAAAGCTTGAATGAAATTGTATTGAATTTGATTTTTATTTCTTTTAAAAGTTTTTTAAAATTTTTATGTAGTTAGGTTGTTAGGTAAAAGGGAAATTTAAGTGGCAAAAGTGGTGCTTTTTTTTGTTAACATTTTATAAATAGCCTGACGCTTAAACGAATATCTTAATTTTTGCCATGAAAGGCATTCAATTGCATAATAGAATACATAATATGCGCGCAAACATACTTTTTGTGATTAACTAGCTATTGGATAATCTACTTTAGTAGTTTAGAATAAACGTTACCATAATATCGTCTATATGAAGAAACAAAATGACCCATTTCCATTTTGAGCTACAAACAATATTATAGTAAAATATGTCTTGAAAGCATTTAAATAGAACATTTTGCACTTTTCAAAAGTATGCAAATATAGAACATTTTGAACTTATAATTTGATGCAAATAAAACATTATTCACTTTTCTCAAAACATGTAAATGGAACATTTTGAACTTCTCAAAAACTCTTTTTTAAAATTTTACGCAAGTTTCACATTTTGTTTGAGTGACATATGGCCCATTTTGATTCTAGCTTAAATTGGATATGGGCCATTTTGATTCTTCACAGACGATATGATAAAAATGTACTGTCCTTATTGTTAGAACTAAACAGTTTGTATGGTGTCGTAGGCACTGTAGTTAATTGGAAATAACATTTGCAAATAAAAACACAGCTCTCAAAATACATAAAATAACATGCATTGCTAATTCTGTCTGATTGAGTGCTTCCATAAAAATATCCACTACTGATTTTACTTCAAAATAATTTTATACAAGTGCTATTATTATATATTTTAGATCTGGATATAATTGGGATTGATAATATATAATAATATAATTTCTAATCGTAAAAAAATAAATCATCAGGAAAGATGTAGTTGATACTTTTTAGGAACACCATCCCATAAAAGCCACCATAAAGGATTACATAAATTTGGTAATTTTTGAAAATTCCAAGAATATTAGAGAATTATATACAGATAAACCCAAATATACGTAACAAAAAAAGATTTGGAAGTTTTCTTTTCTACAGTCCTTAAGTAAGTGTAGAGTTACCTAATTATATCATGTCTTACTTGAGTTTCAAGTCAGTTATGTCTTGGCTTGTAAATTAGTAGTTGATAATGAGACGGAGTCACCACCTGCACCAGGAGCATTTTTAGGATTCGTAATCGAATCCGGATCTCGTACCAATGACAGTAATTTTGCCATCTTGCCGATCTCGAAATTATTTTTTTGATCACCCTCAAGAAGAATATTACGTGTGTCTCGGGGTAATATACGAAGATTTGGTGACAGTTTTAACGTTGTCAAATGTCCGCTGCAAAAGCCAAAAAAAAAATAAACATTAAAGAAAATTTAAGTACCAAAAAGAAACAAGGGCATTAACTTGAAACTTTGTACATCTTAAATACCAAAATAGAGGAATTGAAATCAGTTAAATTAAAAGTAATTTCTATTTCGCACCGGTCGTCACCAACTATAATGATAGGGTAATGTGGATTAAATGCTATTCGATGCGGATGAACTTTCTTTTTCGTCACCACTTGTTGGACACAGATTGGCTTATCCTTATTCACATTCAAGTCATAAACCAGAACCTGTAGTAAAGAGAAATGAAAGGTAATTTATTTACTAACGATAAGTTAAGTTAAGCTTGGATATAAAACCGAAGCTTAATACACACGGGAGCACATGATATTTTTATAACCATATGTATTTAACATATCGTCTGTGAAGAACCAAAATGACCCATTTCCATTTTTAGCTAAAAACACTATGTACTCTATCTACAAAAAATATTTAAATATGTCTTGAAAGCATTTAAATAGACCATTTTGCAATTTTCAAAAATATGTAAATAGAGCATTCTGGAATTTTAAAAAACATGTAAAAAGTACAATTTTCACTATTTAAACACATGTGAATAAAATATTTTGCAACTTTCAAAAACACGTAAACAGCACATTTTACAC
The DNA here is from genome assembly GCA_949802685.1 of Dicyrtomina minuta. Lineage (NCBI taxonomy): Eukaryota > Metazoa > Arthropoda > Collembola > Symphypleona > Dicyrtomidae > Dicyrtomina > Dicyrtomina minuta. The sequence continues at coordinate 73,581,090 of OX461810.1, forward strand.
TTTTCAAAAACTCGTAATTAGCATTTTAATATTTTAAATGTTTCTCATTTTATTTTTATGACTTAGCTCAGTTTGATTCGAGCTTAAATTGGATATGGATCATTTTGGTTCTTCAAAGACGATATGTTTCAGTCACCTACGACTACGACGTTATGAATTTACAAACAACTTATATAGATTTAAGCGAGGTTAAGCCATTAGCTAAACAACCTGGAAGGGAAAAACTACTGATATGAGATTGGGATTCAGGCAAAACAAACATTTGAAAATTCCACACACATGTCCACCTGTCACGTTTTATACGTTCAACAAAAATGACAAGAATTCTCAATCCCGAAAACCCAAGAAAATGCAGTATTGAAATTGAAATAGACATAGGAAGACCACAACAGCAGTAGGACAAGAGGGTGTATGCAGCTTGATGGATCTCGATTTATTTTAACTCGATACTTAAATATAAATAATAGTTTAATTATATGGGTGAACGGTATAATATCATCAGCTTTGTATAGTGTGAATTTCGTAACATATGCGAATTACTTACTAAATTAGCTTAACTAAAAAATACATACAAATTAAAAATAATTTGGTTAATGAAACTCATAACCATTACTAAGTTCAAAAAAATGTCCACATGCTATTTTGAGCCAAGGTATCTCGACTTGACTTAGAGTGAATAGTTAAACGACCGCTAAATTTATTTACCTTGCCTTCATCGGTCACCCCAGCAAAAACTGTCGAGGAGTACGGTGCCCATGAAACGTCCAGAATAGGTAGACCAATTTCAAAAACGTACATTGGTTCCCTTCATTTTTATAAAAGCAAATAAATTATACTAATCAAGTAAACAAATGTAGATTTGGTATGTGGGAGGTGTGAAATTCAAAACCAAAGTTAAAAGTGTATTAAAAACGTACGGGTCTCTGCGATCCCAGATTTTAATGGTCCAATCTACAAGAATAATATTGTGATTACAAAATCCATTCATGTTGTTACCCTGTCTTTATGCTAATAATTACAAACTAATCGGAAGTACTGTTTTTTAATTCATCTTACCTTCTGAGCAACTTAGAAATACTTCAGGATGAAAGTGATTCCACTGAAGAGTTGCGACTGGCAAGAAGTGTGCATTGTATATCTAGGGGCAACGTAATACAAGTTATAAAAGTAACAAATAAAAAGCAAGATATGCCGCCAAAATGCCATATCCGACTTATTGGCCGTATTACAATTAACTTGAACCATGAACTAAAACTAAATTACACATCGTCTGTGAAGAACCAAAATAACCCAGATCCATTTTTAACTAAAAACAATATCAACTATCTACAAAAATATTCAAATATGTCTTGAGAACATTTAAATAGAACATTTTGCACTTTTCAAAAACATGCAAGTACAACATTTTACAATTTTCAAACACATGGAATTAAAAAATTTTGCACCTCTTTAAAAACATGTAAATAGGACACATTAGGTTTTTCAAAAACACCTAATTAACATTGTACGCATGTTTCTCATTCTGTTTTTAGGACATAGCTCATTTTGAGTCTAGCTTAACTTGGATATGGGTCATTTTGGTTCTTCACATATGATACTATGATACAATACCTGTGGAAATCTGGAACCATATAGTGACGAACAACGGAATATATTTCCTTCTGCAGTCCCGACTAAAAACGTTGTTTTTTCTTTTGGATGGAAGGTTATGCAGCGGGCACAACCTACATTCGTATAGCATAATAATATGAAACATGTATACAAAATAAAGCTGACAGAGTAGGTAGGTAAAAGTAAAAGCAAGATTAATAACAAGTTATGAATGACAGGCTTTAACTGTAAAAGAAAAATACACACGCATCCACACAATTTATCAAAAATGCTTACCGAATAATTTGTATGTTGTCCCATCAGGTCCAGTGACCGGTGGAAGTGGAAGATGTAAAGTGGACACATCTGTACCATTGAGCCCTCCCAACCCTTGCAAATCCTGAACTCCCACTGACCAATGAATTATTCGACCATCCATCCCTGCTGAGTAAAAATTTGGAATATCATCTAAATCATCTGCACCCCAACGCACACTCCAGACAGGTGCTCGGTGTTTGATTTCTGTCGGAATATTTCGAAGAACTACTGACTGTGAGGAATTTAGCTCATTTTTTTTCAAATTGAGAATGGCAACATTTCCATCATACAGCCCTACTGCGATGAGGCAACTTTTTCTGTTAAACATTAAAAATATTACATATATATTCCATAATAATAACGATTTTAACATAAACGAGGAGGGAAAATGTGTAAATCTATCAATACGCATGATGTCTGCAATGTAAATTGTATATTTTAAAAGTAAGTTCAAATGATTATTATTTCCGTTTCAATTAAATTTACGATCATACAGCGGATGTATATCAACACACATCGCACCTTTCGGTGCTAACCAGGCTTGCTCAGGGTATGAAGGATTTCTTAAGCTGTACAAAACCACCATCCCATCCAGCACAGGATGTACAAAGGAAACTGTATAAATACACAATACCAAAATAGCATTTGTTAATTATCAACTTAATTTTGACATTAACAACCATAGACACTCACAGTATTCAGATTAAAATTATTCAGTACAAGGAAGCTCTGAGTCCCCCTACTGCCAGCACAGTATAATCCCACAATCACAATGTTTAAAAATGTTTGTAAGTTCCAGATTACACATACCGACTGTGAAGAACCAAAATGACCCATTTCCAATTTTAGCTAAAAACAATTGCACTATCTACAAAAATATTGAAAAATATCTTGAAAGCATTTAAATAGACTATTTTGCACTTTTCAAAAATATGTAGGTGAATATAACATTTCACACTTTTCAAAAATATGTAGATAGAGTAATTTGCACTTTTCAAAAACATGTAAATAAAAAATTTCACGCTTTTTAAAACACCTAATTAACATTTTACGTATGTTTCTCATTTTGTTTTTATGACATATAGCTCATTTTGATTCTAGCTTAAATTTGATATGGGTCATTTTAATTCTTCAAGGACGATATAATAATATAAGAATAACATAGCATTACATGATCCGTAGCTAACGGCAAACATGTCCGGTGCTGACTTGGACCAGCTAATACTTGTGACATGCATTTTCTTAGCTCTTTCGTACATAAACTTCCATAGAGGTAACAAAGTTCCTTCGCCGGTATCTCGAAATTCATCCGATGCGTCCTCGAAATACATAAAATCTGAAACGAAAGTCAAACGCAGAGAAGCACTTTACAACTTAAGTTAAGTTAAGCGGATAAACAGTTCAAAATAATTTATTACAAATAAGCAAATCCAGATTAAACAAACATTTAAGCAGTTAAATTATCTAACCGAGCTACTTCTTTGACTTCCGCTACCCCTACCTACACGTTTCCAGTATAGCGCATAGAGAAAGGTAAAATTGAAAATTAAAAACCTCAGGTAAAAATAAACAGATGCACTACGGATTCCGGAGCACAAAACTGAAAAACGGAAATTTCAACGGTACCATTAACAGACCAAAGAAAAGTAGTTAGGTACGTACTATTTAGTAGTACTATAAACGCATATACATAATATAGCATATATCTGTCTACACCTATGTTTTCTTTCACCCCAAGATGCATATGTTTAGAAGCATAATGAAACCGAAATCAAAAACATTCTTCATTCTAGATTATCATTTGTATATAGATTTTTTGGTGCCCCTTTAAGATTGCATAGCTGAGCTGTGGAAACAGTATAAACTGCTGTAAATATTGATGCAGCTGAAAAAATAAATGTATGATTTCTTCAATTTTCATAATAATTAAAGATCAAAGAACTATAGAGCCCGTGTCAAAAGCCATTGCTATGCTTTCGTTTTCCAATAATATTTTTAGTTATCAGCGTGAAAAAACGTCAAAGGAAAATCATATTATTATCATAAGTAGGCAAGTATGTTTGTTCGAGGATGTTTATCGCCTATCGCTATCGCCATCGAATTGCCACGATTATTCTATAGTTTATTCAGTGTAGTAGTAGTACTGCATGCTTTTAAATTGCTTGCTTGTGATCCAGTTTCCAGTATTTCAAAACACTTATGACATGTTATTTATTAGGTTTAAAGATTTTGGTTTTAAACTTGTATGCAGTATGATACTTACAAGGGAATGGTTTCACATGTTACCCGTCGATTTCAATGAGTTATGTCTACAAAAATTAGGCTACTTTTAAATAGTGGGGATCCAAAGTAACTCGAGTGCATTTTGCGTTGTTCGGTCACAATAGCCCGCCAAAGTTTAAAAAAATTCAAATTTTAATATTTTGCCGCCCTGGTACTTTTACAGTTCTTGTCCGATTTTGATGAAATTTTGCTTTTCCTGATCCTTAGGGTTTTTTCTGAAAAGCTATTTCAGGATTTTTCAAATTTCAAAATTTTTCATTTTTTCGAAAAATTTTAGAGAAAACTTTATTTTTGAGGCCTAATTTTATAGACCATTTTTTTCGAAAAAATAAAAATTTTTGAATTTTGAAAAATCCTGAAATTACTTTTCAGAAAATAGTCTAAATATTAAGTCATACATATATGAGTCATTATCACACCTGCATTACTCATTAATGTATGTCTCAAACGTCAACTACTACGTACACCCATAGCTTTAAGTTTTGTATAATTTTAGTTTAAATTATAGTTTACTATTTCATAAGCTTAAAATCAAATGCCAGTATGAGCATGATGAATGATGATGCATGTACATTTCTTGATATATGAATTTATCCTTCAATGCATGCCTATGTATATATATTATGTTTGATGCATGAGTTTTAGTTCTCTTATTGTTTGTAAACAACAAACTGCATGACGAGCGTAAAAGCCTCATTACAACTAGTCATTCTTTATACATACATATTTCCACTGTTATTTAATTCTAGAGTATTTATATACCTATATTTATATTCTATAATAATTCTTGATTATTTCACATTACGTAATTTATCCGCTATGCAGAGATTCATTCACGTTTTAAATTAGACCAACTATTTGATATCGGACCAACTATGTGGTCATTGCGAAAGTAACCTAAATTCTTCAATTATTTATTAAATTATGATTTGGCAATCTGATGTGAATTCAGGGATTGAATTGGATGATGGAGAGAGATTGAATAAAAAGTACTGCTTATGAAAGGTCGTGTTTTTCCGCCTCTCTCTAAAAAGCCTAAAATATTACTTGAGACGTCTTGAATATTATTAGAGCTTCCATACGGTTGTTGCATTTTTACTTTACCCCAAAGTCATTATTTTCCACCCGTATCACTTTTCATGTTCATTTCTACTTGTGTTTACTTCGATTCTCGATATTACACTGTTGTATTAACCCATCTGTTACATAACCACTGAGTTAATGAGTCTTGGTCTTTTGACCCGTATCAGCACATATACAGATTTCCACTAGGGTGAGTCTGTCTAAATTTTCACCCTTTAACACGTTATAGCCCGTCTCTTAACAGAGGGTTACCGTTCAAATTTCAAAATTAAGTCGAAAGTTAAAATCTGACATTTTTTCTGCGAATTTTGTGTTTTCATCATCTTCAAATTTAAAAAATCAAACGTTGAAGCCCAACTTTTTATTGAGGGTTCCAATCAATTCTTCGAATCTAAAAGTAAAATCATACACAAAATTAATCTTCGAAATTCCACAAAATTTAACTTCAAAATTGAAATTTTTCTACGTACAAACATACAACAGCTGTTACAAAAATCAAATCTTCGAAATTTTAAATTTAATATCGTGAAAAGGTTCAGAAAGTAAATTACCATCAAAACTACTTAGCAACTTCGTCAAAAGTGCAGGTAGTTAACAAGTAAATTTTAGAAGTGAAAAAAGAAGCAGTTTTCAATCCACAGACTCCGTGACTGAGATAGCTTCCAGCGCGTAGAGCCCACTAAAGTGAGTAGAACATTACCCTTAGTGAAGAATACAGTGACCCACGCAGTTGAAGAGACTAACCAGCGCGTAGTGGTGTATTATATAATTCCACAAACCAAGTGTAGACTTTTCCATATGGTATTGTGAAGAACAGTTCTCAGTTTCCCCCACATCACTGCAGTAGTTCCAGGGTGTGGCTAGTGAAATTGAAAGTGGTAGTGACAAAGTGTAGAAACAATAATCCCATGTCACCAGTGAAACCAGTAATCAAGACCGAGGGTATTCCAGAATCGAAGGTAGAGCCCCCACAGCCGCCCAAGAGTTCCAGAATTCCGGAATCATCCCCAGTCCCACAAATCTTTACAGGCAAGATAGTCGTAAAGTCAGGCCCCCAAACCCGAAGATCAACGGAGCCTGTCCTCACTGCAGAGCAGACGGTAGTAGAAGCTAATAAACACTACGAACTCGAGGTACGTAAAGTTAAGTCTTATTATCACAAAAAGATAGAGGAACTGCAAGCTAAGTTAGGAGCATCTGAACACCTGACGGCGGACCAGAAAGCTAGCGTACCACTGCAGTTAGAGAACGCGGCATTAAAATCTAGACTCGCCATACTTAGAGCCGCGGCCCAGAAACATACTCAGGACAATATGTTGGGTAACAGAACCTTCAATCGCCCATTAGTCGACTTCGAAAAGCTGAAAGGACCATCAGATTACACCAGGTGGTTCGTCGATATGAAAATGGCGTTAGGCACCGTTCACTTAGGAGTCATAGTGGACGGATCATATCCAAAACCAGTTTTCGCATTGCCCCCAACACTTCAAGAGGCTACAGACATAGCGAACTGGGAGGCAGCCAACAACACAGCCGTTTTGTCTATACATTCAGGCCTTCATAGGGATGTACTTCTCAAAGTGCACCACATCACATTGGCAAAAGACCTCATAGAAGAACTCTCAAGAATGTTCGAGCCCCGAAAAGAGGATGAACGAGTCCAACTTGCAGAAAAGTTCTTCGGCCTCCGTATGGCTACGGGAGGCGGCTACAGCTATCTAAACCAGCTGTTAGCCATCAACAACGATCTGGATAGAGCCGGGAGAAGAATGGACAACGAAACCGTCTTATGCCTCACCGTAAGCAAACTCTCGGATCAAGAGGAATACGTAGGATTCCTTCAAACCTGGCGTGTCTCCACAGTGAAGACACCCGAAATCCTACTGGAGCTACTTAAAGCCACCGACGACAACCGCGAACGAGCGCTAGGTAACGCCGTGTACAACCCACCCCAGGCATTCAGAGCCCACCAAGAGGACGAAAGATCTGGAGGAAGAGGAGGAACCGAACGCGGACGGTCCCGTCTCCGCCGATCCCAAAGAGGAGGGCGTAGAGACAATCGTGAAGACGATTACACCCGGAGGAGCGAAAACTCCCCACCACCAAGTTCATGGAACCAACCTGGTGGAAAAGCCAAGAGCAAAACCATATGTTCATATTGTGGAAAACCCAACCATAAGAAGGATGATTGCAGGTATTGGTTGGACGGCGTGTCTCCGCCACGGAGCCGAAGAGACACATCATCATCCACCGCCAGAAGCTCCCAGGACGGAAGTCGTAGAAATTCCAAATCAGGGCGCGGCGGATCACGTCAGCGAGGAAGGAGTTCGTCATCATCAAAAGTAGGTCGAGCCAACACCCAACTCGATCACTCATCTCGCAACAGCAACAACAATGCAAGAGAACGAACCCCCGAGCGACAAAACAATCAGGTACATACAAGAAGTACCTCAAGACAGGAGGGAGGCAACAGACCCCCACCACCTGCCCATCTAGCTCAAGAAGATGTCAGCTTCATAGAAGCTGTTGCACGTCGAGCCACCCACTCTACTCCGTGGAAAGGAAGCTTACATATGGACTCCTCATCACGTAGCAGCAGCAGTGGAAGGAGTGAAGACACCCCCAGGCCAAGGCTGGCGGATCTTTTCTCAGACGCAGACACGTCAAGAACTCAAGACCATGCTAAACAAATGGCACTCCCTAAATCCCCTACATATCCCCTGTATCAAGACTCGTCAACAGAAGACTCGAAGCATGAATACGCACATAGGAGGATGAACTCACATATAGGAGGATTTCAACACGACGGTGTTGGCCCCAACTGCGATCAACACCCAGCACACCTACTCCGACCTGGACGAAGAGTAGAGAAACATCCAGCGGATAAACACCGGGAAGATAGCCCCACCACTGGAGAAGACTCGGATACCGAAGCGATGCTATCTCAATTCAAGCAAAATAATGCTTACCTACTCCGCCCAAGACAAGGAGTAGAGACTACAACAAATGAATGGACGGATAGCTCCAGCGATGACACCGAATCGGACCTGGAACCTGTACAGCTGCCTCCACTTCAAAATGGATTAATTAGGACTAGGGTAACTAGGCAGGAATGGGAAACAGTATTGGCACTTAGACGAGCGAGAGCTCAGCATATTCAGTCGACCATCAACCCGTTTACGCCCCTAGCTCCGACATCCACCACCACCCCACCACTCCCTCAGAATAACAACGCTACTAATTCTGAAGAGGAAGAAGTACAGGAAGACTACAACAGCAATGTAGCAATGGAGGATGAAGACCAACAATCCATCCCCACCGCGAGGACCCCGACTTCTCATAATATCGAAGAGACAGGGAGGGCCTCCACCGGAGCACCACTCGAAACGGAGCAATTGAGGAACAACTCACCCGAACGAGATGAAGCTTCACCACCTCCACCAGCTAGACTGAGGATTAATCCAGACACAGAGGAAAACATCGCACCTACTGCCGGAGCCTCAGGATCACAATCACAACTACACAATCATTCTACACTAGCTGGTGGAAGTCAAGAGGAAACACTCTTTAATACAACCCCAAACAGATACAGGGGTAGAGGAAGGGGCTCAAGAACACCAAGTACCCCAAGCTCACAAGATCAATCAGCTCACGCTTCATTTGAGATAGGAAACTGGGATGACCCTGAACCACAATTAGAGGAAATGGATCAGTTCCAGGATATGTTTGGACATATGACCAACTACGTTGATTTACATGCAGAAAGATATGTTCAAACTCAAAATTGGTTAAATGCAGCAGAGTCAGCTAGACTCAGAGGACAGACCATATCACCTCAAAATCTTTCGCTGGTTCAACCGTTTCCATCTACACCGTCAAGAAGGGGGAGAGGTAGAGGAGTAAATAGAAGAAACTCTCTTACTCCCGAACATAGGGTCGTTCCCCGTCAAGGAAACTCGCCGACAACAACAAACTCGTCAAGTCCTTTAAGCTATGAATTTCCAGATATAGTGGCCCCACGTACATCCCGGGAGGCAACACCGTCACCAATATCAAGAGAAAACTTGGAAAGCATACGCATTTCAAGAGCACGTGATTACATTCTCCAAAACGTCACGGACTCGAGCCAAAGAATTGTATACAGTAACCTACTAGATGCTAATATACAAGTGTATGGACTAATAAGGGGAGTTGACGAAACCTGGGACGCAATGCCCGCACATTTACGCAACCAAAACAGTAATATGTTGTCGGAAAGACATGTAAGAAGATCTAGACAAAGTGCGGAAACATCATCCCCAAATAAAGCGTTAATGTTCAGACCCAATGAGGAATCCAGAAGACCAGAGAGCAGGCGGCGAACAGATCAATATCTTTTAGATGCAATGACGGAAGAGTCAAGCATACTAGAAGATTATGAAACTTGGACACTACACACAGAAAACACATGCATACGTCTGTTTGGCCACCTACCCGAGCTTCTCCATAAAACAAAGGAAGATATGGAGTTGATCGATCAATGGGAAAAATCCGGGATAAAAGCAATGCTATTACTATCCGATGGTTCGGTACACTGGACAGCCAGTGCTAAAGAATGGACTAACATTTACTATGAACAGACTTTTGACTCCAACCACCAACGAGACCTGTTCTGGAAAACTTGGGAAGATGTCTTGAACAGATCCAGTAAACGAACGTTCTTTCACAGCCAAGAACAACTAAAAGAACTATTGCACCAATATTTGGTGAAGATAGAATTAACAGCAGCAAGTCTAACCAGAACATGGCAGTCTACATCACCTGATCTACCCAAACATTTTTTCGAACATCCTTTTCCCACAATATTTAGTGGCCAAGCAATGGAGGAACAGTCCGTACTAGAATCTGCCCATAAAGCTCTTATGTTCTGTCCAGAAGAAGATTTAGAATATTTAGAGAGAATTGTAGAAGAGGCGGATCAGACTCCTCCAGACTCACCTATTCTAAATTCACCAACAGCCATACACAGGGAATGGTTGGAACAAGAACAACGAACTCAGTTACATAATAGTTTTAGACGTCGACTACAGACACCCCTGGGCAAAAGACTGGCTGAAATACTATTGCAAAGAAATTTGGCCTGGTATCCTACGAAACTGGCAGTACAAATCACATGGGAACAAATTCCTATGTGGATGCCCAGATCCGAAGAACTAGGATATATACCGGTGTCGGAGCTTCCAAATTTTGACCCGGAAAGGATTCGAAATTTGAGACCAGAAAAGGATGACTCAATCATAGAAGTAGTAGTCGAGCAAATGTCAAACTGCACAGTCAATATAAGTTCGGATCAAGATTCGGGAAATATATTAGATGGTTCTCTGGAGTTACGACCACAAGAAATAGTTCAAACGTTTCGAGGTCTAGATACCACTGTGTCCTTTACAGAGATAAGAACACCAACAACTCATCCTGGACAACGAGGAAGTTATAGTGTTACTCCACCGACTAGGAACACCATAAACTCTCTAATACCAGAACCAGTAGTAGAATGGAGATCTACAAGGACACCCACTACAAACACATATGAACCACCAGTCTCTCTTGTTATCAATGGTGAAGAATTCTTCGGAGCTGTTGGAGGTGCGGAAATCCCACAAACCCCACAGGTACCTGAACCACCACCAGTCAGACGATCTACGAGACCGAATAAAGGCATACCACCACCTAGATTCATTCAAGAATCCGAAACTCCCAAACCTCAACATCAGACAGGCAAAGGGAAGAAAAAACCGGTAAAATCGGATAATCTACAGGAGTCAGACGACGAACAGTCTGAGGATCAATCCGAAAAGGAGTCAAAGGACGACCACCGAGCCTTCATGGTTAGAGTAGTAGAAAGAAAAAGTAGCAGAAACAGCTTCTTCTACACTGATAGGGAAGAGGAGAGGGAAGCCATTAGGATTATCAACCGACAATTTTCCTCTGCTTTTCCATCTCTATCAGAATGTGCACAATCCTTTTGTCAAAAATCGGATGAACAGCACAGGTCACGTAAATCTGACTGCTCCATTTGTAAAGCAAGGAGGGCAGAGAATGCGGCGAAATTTCTACCACGCACACCATCTCCTCAACCGGAGCCAAAAAGACGTCCCCAAAGAACAGTCTGGCTGGACGCAAATCAAAAGAAAATCGTTTTCGAAAAGACCCCGTCTTCAATCCCCACCACCAGTACTAAACGGGTACGAAGTGAAGAAGGAAATGACAAGTCGGAGCACACCGAAAACTCACAAAAATCGAAAAAGCCTTCTACCTCCACCGGGACTTCCACCGGAAGAGGAGGAGCACCAAAACAAGACTCGAGACTTCATGGTAGAAGCGGTAAGGAGGGAGTTAATTTTTCCACCAGCAAGGAGGGCGTAGACTTCACTTCCACCAGGGAGGAAGCACACTCCACCACCGGAAACTGGAATTTTAACATTTCCACCGGCCAGGAGGGAGCTCACCCCACCACAATCCAGGAGGGAGCACAACCCACCACCGGACTTGGACTTTACCACCATTCCACCGGCCAGGAGGGAGTATCCGCCAACAGCACCAAAAGCAATGCGGTACTTAACACCTCCACCACCACCAAACGGAATTTTAACTCTCACACCAGCAACTTGGGAGTACATACCACCACCAACAAGGATGTACATAACACCTACAAGACGGGAGCACACTCTTCCACTACCCACCCGGAGGTTCTCTCAATCTTTACCACCGGACAGGAGGGAGTACAAGCTGCAAAAATAGCTGTACATAACACCACCACCAGAGGAGCACTCCCCACCATGGGGCCACCACATTCGAGCACAAAAACACCGAAAAATAAAGGAAGTCAAAAATCAAAACCCTCCACCAACTCCGAAACTCAACATAGCCAGGAGGGAGGAAGAAGTAAAAAGGCACCGGCCACCAACTCAAATCCTGCGAACGGACAGGAGGGAAGGAGGGCGAGTGTAACAAAAAAGAGGAGTACAGTAGGACTACGAGGAGCTTCACTTCACGCATATCAAAACGAGGAGTCCGGCCACCGAGGAAATTCTACATCGTCACTACCTACCTACCACCATCACTATAGTAAGGAGGGAAGGAGGGCGAGTACTTCTCAAACCAAAAATAAGTCAACAGCAATAGAAGACACACATTTTCCTGTTCCAGACAAGATCAGACAGGATCAGTCGAGTCGAAATTTTGGAAAGTCAACAACACACGAATTAAGGAGGGAAGCGGAGCTGCCACCACCACCGAAGAGATCGCGCACTCCCTATCACTCTACACTTCCACTATTTTTTCTCGGATGTATGTACTTCTTGATGTTGATCCTTGGCGGAGGAGCAGAAACGGTAGATGAAGGAGGACCAGTTATTTGGCGAAGATCGGAGAATCCACCTCTTTATGGGTATAATTCCTATAACATCAAAATACGCTTATTATCACCATGCGATTTGTTGAAATACCCGGATGTCAATATGAAAAATGTGGGACACGAACTCAAACAACAATGCCAAAAAGAATATAAGAGGACTTTCCTTCTGCCACTCAAGGCGATCTGCCCCCCCATCAAGACGGAAATCAGGAGACGAAGATCCGTTTTCACCAATGTAATAATGACGGCTCTCGCTGTTTTCACCAGTGCGGGACTTGGGATGTCATACCAGGCCGAACACCGAGCTGAAATGAATAGCGAACACACATTAGAACTGGCCGAACATTTCAATAAATTGGAACTGAAAATTAAGGAAGACACACAGAATTTTAGAGCCTTCTACAAACAAATGGCGAAAATTACTGATGCTGTTAACCAAATAATCAGTGAACGGAAGGACTCACCTGAAGAGATCGAGCGACTGGAGTTTGATATTGCCTACCTGGTATCAAGACTCACCCAAAGCGGAGCGATGATTCAACACACCAAGAGGATCTGGAGCCGTGGTCATATGGATGACGAATTTTTCGACTTCCTGAACTTCACTTTACCGTGCGGGGATTTATGTCCACTGGAGCTAGCCGAATTTCGACAATGTAGAAGTGACCCACAAATGGACAATTTACATCTAAGTTTCATTGTGCCACTCGTCAATCCCAACCTGACACTTGTCGTAGCGGACCCATTTACCTTACTATGGAGGAAAGAAAATCGGACGTGTGATTTGAAATATCAAGGACCACCAAATGCTTTGCTTTCAAGGGACCAAGACTGTGTATTCGATACAGGGCTCGACTGGAGTTTCATGGACAGAGTGGTAGCAACAACACACCAAAAATGTAAGCCACGAAATTCGTATGAAGACAAACTCAAGTATGTACTTCAAAACTGTCGAAATAGCACAGCACAAGACGCGGAGGGAAGTGTACAAGTCAAAGTGTATAATGCGTTCTTTCACATATACTGCCCAGGCTTGAACATACGTGTAGGAACCACCAGACACACCCCCTGCCCCAACGAAATCTTCCTACTACCCATCACGACTACATTCACCATAGCGAACAACACGTATAGAGGAGATGTGCTTAACATTATCTTTAACGAGCACGAAGACCCCCTATTAGTGAACTCACTCGACTACCACATGGGAATGAAAATAGACATGAACAACTTGAACATCACATTTGACGAGAGCGACAACAGCATAGACACGTCATCATGGGAAAGAGATAGTAGCATACCATGGTACATGTGGATGATTCTAATTTTTTTTGTTTTTCTGTGTATGGCTATTACAGCTATATACTTTAAGTGGAAATTGAGTGCTGCGTTCTTGAAGCGTGGGTGGAGAGGGAGTTACTGGGAGACTATGAAAGAGAAGGGAGAGAAAGAGCAGCAAGCTGAGCTGCAGTTACTTGGAACGGAGGGACCAGCTGAAACACCTGTAGCCCCACCGAGACGAGGGAGAGTCAACAGTAGTTACTTGGACCAAAACCAACACCGGAGCCAAGGGACGATTCTTGTTCACAGACGAAGTGGAGTGGATGAGAATGAGGAGATACGTAGAAGCACGCTTGTCACACCAAACGGCCTACTACCTACACTACACCTAGCTGAGGAGGGAAATGTCACTGTACACATACAATCACAGGCACCACCAGCAGTAGAAGAGGAACTACCCAAAACAACCATCGAGCCGAGCCATCTGAGATTCTTGGAGGTGGAGTTTACTGATGAAGAGGAATAACATCACCAATATTTAAGGGTTTTTTCACTTGCCGTATACCGCCTTTCAGACGACGACAATTAAAAAAAAGGAGGGTATTAAGTCATACATATATGAGTCATTATCACACCTGCATTACTCATTAATGTATGTCTCAAACGTCAACTACTACGTACACCCATAGCTTTAAGTTTTGTATAATTTTAGTTTAAATTATAGTTTACTATTTCATAAGCTTAAAATCAAATGCCAGTATGAGCATGATGAATGATGATGCATGTACATTTCTTGATATATGAATTTATCCTTCAATGCATGCCTATGTATATATATTATGTTTGATGCATGAGTTTTAGTTCTCTTATTGTTTGTAAACAACAAACTGCATGACGAGCGTAAAAGCCTCATTACAACTAGTCATTCTTTATACATACATATTTCCACTGTTATTTAATTCTAGAGTATTTATATACCTATATTTATATTCTATAATAATTCTTGATTATTTCACATTACGTAATTTATCCGCTATGCAGAGATTCATTCACGTTTTAAATTAGACCAACTATTTGATATCGGACCAACTATGTGGTCATTGCGAAAGTAACCTAAATTCTTCAATTATTTATTAAATTATGATTTGGCAATCTGATGTGAATTCAGGGATTGAATTGGATGATGGAGAGAGATTGAATAAAAAGTACTGCTTATGAAAGGTCGTGTTTTTCCGCCTCTCTCTAAAAAGCCTAAAATATTACTTGAGACGTCTTGAATATTATTAGAGCTTCCATACGGTTGTTGCATTTTTACTTTACCCCAAAGTCATTATTTTCCACCCGTATCACTTTTCATGTTCATTTCTACTTGTGTTTACTTCGATTCTCGATATTACACTGTTGTATTAACCCATCTGTTACATAACCACTGAGTTAATGAGTCTTGGTCTTTTGACCCGTATCAGCACATATACAGATTTCCACTAGGGTGAGTCTGTCTAAATTTTCACCCTTTAACACTAAACGTTAGAAAACGTCAAATTTCGTCGAAATCGGATGAGAACTGTAGATGCTACAGGGCGGCTAAGTATTAAAATTTGAATTTTTTCAAACTTTGGCGGACTATTGTGACCGAACAACGCAAAATGCACTCGAGTTACTTTGGATCCCCACTATTTAAAAGTAGCCTGATTTTTGTAGACATAACTCATTGAAATCGACGGGTAACATGTGAAACCATTCCCTTGTTAGTGTTAAATTGCGCGTACTGAGGATATGTGTTTTTTTGGATTGTAGATTGAGATTTTATAAACAAACTATCAGCTATATAATGCTACATATAACAAAAAGGGGAACGATATAGACAATATAATTATTCAGTAGTAACAGATTATGTATTAGTTAAATAAATACACATGCTTACCATCAAGAACATCCTCGTGAACATTTTGTGTGACCATCCGCTCAATCATTGTTAGACCTTCAGCTGCTTTGAGGAGTGCAAGATCAACAGCGGCTTGACCTTCAAGAACTGATGGTTTTCGCATTTTTACTTTTTCCTTTTCAACTAACCTTTAACACAAAAATCAAAATCATTAAACACTTTCTATTTCAATCA